>JAQSUU010000266.1:600000-1007500 GCA_038087645.1 Saccharum hybrid cultivar R570
ATG
The DNA here is from genome assembly GCA_038087645.1 of Saccharum hybrid cultivar R570. Lineage (NCBI taxonomy): Eukaryota > Viridiplantae > Streptophyta > Magnoliopsida > Poales > Poaceae > Saccharum > Saccharum hybrid cultivar. The sequence goes on from JAQSUU010000266.1 coordinate 600,004, forward strand.
ACCCGGTCATCGGTGGCCCCACCCAACTGACAAGCCAAGCGGAAGTCAGTGAGCTAAAGTTTGGGTTTGGTTTCGCCGTTATACTTGGTAAGAGTCGTGGGGGGCAGAACCGAGCCGGGAGTAATGTTTCGCGAATGGCCTTGCTAAAGACCCGAGGGCCCAGTGGCTCGGGTGAAGGGCTTCGATCCTCCGAGCTGTGGTAGCGCCCGCCTCTGTGCTCGTGGTAGCCTCGAGCTGCACCATCACTATGTTTGCACCTCCGGCGCTTGAGATGTTGTCACAGGCATCTCGAGGTTCATGGTTGTCAATGATGCGTTCATGGACAGTGGTCGCCTTGTTCCATTGGACGTGCTCGGGATGAACCGAGGCCTCTCTCTCTTATCGGGAGGGCTCCGCAGGCTGCTATGAGGCAAGCTCGTGTCGCCTCGAGGCAGAACTCTCGGTCTGCTGCATGGCAGCGGTCTCAAGGAGTCCTCGGATTTCATCACGGGCTCGATGGGCCTCGGGGTTCGATGACTCGGGCATGTTACGAAGGAGCATGGTGGCTGCGACCATGTTCTGGCTGGCTCGACCGAAAACCAGGGGCTCGGCGGCCCCATCCACGATGATGCGACGATTGACATCGCGAGCTCTCTCTTGAGCTCCTCCGCCGTGTGCGTGGGCCGCGTGCTCATGCTCGAGGGTTTGTTGAAGTAGGCGTAGATTTTCTCGTTCCTCGTTGAGCCTATCCTACAACTCGCGGATTTGCTCGAGTTGCATTCCTTGGTCCACAAGGAATTGAGCCTCATCCCGCTCAGCAGGGAGCTCAACCTGAGGTGGCGTGTTCCTTCCTCCAACGACTGCCTCATCCTCCGAATCTGACGCGATAGCTCCATCGATATTGAAGCACTTGCGAGTCGGGTTGTAGGTGTCAGCGGTAGAGTCAGAGTCTGGAGCACCGAAATAGTAGTACAACGGGTGCATGTGAGGTCATGCGTCTCTGGGGTCGTGATGTCGAAAGGCAGTCACACGAAGCTCCGTATCTGGGGTCCCCGGGGAGTCCAGGTACTCGGAAGCTGGCATGGATGCAATGAGGTCGAGGGTGGAACGTAGATGGTGTCCGAGGAGTTCCTTGTAAGCACTCATACTAGTGCTTACAGAAGAAGCATACGCCCGGGCAACCGAGTCTAGTCCAAACCGAGTAGTCGAACTGGCTGGTGGTGGCGTCGCACCGAGCGATAGAGCGATGGGACTCCCTGTCGGCATCTTACCCTTAGCCAAGCTCATCCTACATAGATCCTCAGTGAGGAAATCCGTGTTGGCATCTGGTTGAGAGGCGCTGGATCGGGGAATACCATCACCCTCCGCAAGGCGATGACGACGGTTGCGTTGGGCTCACCGTCGCTTGGCGGCGCGTGTCTAACGAGAGCGACGATACCGGCGCAACGCTTCCCTAGGTTGGGAGAGCTCGTGGTCACTGTCAGTCGGGTGCCTGGGCGGGAGGAGGACCATGTCGTAGCCATGGCCAAGGGACATGAACTCCAAGCTCCCAAACCAGATCACCGTGGCCAATGGGAGTGGACGTTCGAGGTCAGCCATCTAGAAAAATGGTGGGAAAACGATGTTGGCACGCAGCGTCCCCTACCTGGCACGCCAACTGTCGGTGTTTGGTCCTGCGAGAGTCCTAAGCCAACGAGTGAATCAATGTTACATGTCCCTAATCTGGATGGTGATGCAAGGAGAGTATATGGAGGTTTATCCTGGTTCGAGCAAAAGAAGGCTCTACATCTAGTGGGGAGGGAGAGACTATTGTATTTCCTTGCACCTAAGTGCTTGCGTAGGGGTTACAAGCTGTGAGAGAGGGAACCGATCCTAGGTCTCAGAGAAAAAGTGAGAGTACAAAGGAGATTGCTTGAGATGTTGATCTTCTATGGTGGGATGGTGACTGGTTTTTCATTGTTCGTCATTCGCCCCCCTTTGTAGAGCCCCTTGCCTGCCCTTTTATAGGGTAAGAGGAGGCAGGGACGCCGGGGGTGTCTTTGAGGTGAAGTTTTATCGAACACTGTGGAGGCTGCTGTAGTGACGTGCCCCGAGAATGGCCGGCCATCCCTGGACACCATAGTGACGTAGAGGATGAGATGGTGAAAAGACTCTGGGTCCTGTGTCACACAAGCCTTGCTTTCTTGTTTCGACAGTTGGTGGATCGAGGCTGGGTCGAGGACGGGTCGAGGTGGATCAACGGTGGACGGATAAGTCTGAGTCCCCGGGATCACGGGGTACAGTACTTGTCGTATTCTCCCTCGAGGATGATCAGTGGCAGAATAGTGCATGGTATGGCGCGTATAGTGACATGTTTTCACCACCCATCCCGGGATGGGTAGTAAAAAGTGAGATTTGACACCGGTACTGCCTCTATGCCGGTTGTTGCTGTAGCCATGAGGGTAGGAAGTGGTTGGTAGTCGCATTAAATGCTCTGACTTTTGTCTCAGAGTTGTTGAATAAGGAGGGTCGATTGGCCCGACCCCGGGTCGTGCGAGTCGGAGTTTTCTCAGTAGTCGAGGCGTCTTGTCGAGCGAGCCTCGTACGAGTCGGAACATGGTCGAGGCGTCCCGTCGAGCGTGCCTCGTATGAGTCGGAATGTGGTCAAGGCGTTTCGTTCGCTGTTTTGGCCCGTCCCGTTTTTATGGGCAGCGGTTTTGGCGTGGTTTTGTTTTTCTTAATCGTTGGTTGTGGGTACCCCTTATTTTTGGTACCCGACAGTATGTTTGCAAGTGTGTTTATCTAGATGTTGTATGTGCGAAACACATACATTGCATGTGTTTTATTTGGATATTGTATATATTTTGCAATGGCTTTTTCAAGCGTTTGACAATTGTTTTTATAAGTGTTTAACTGTTTCGAAAATATGTTGCAAATGTTACTTTTTGATGTTTTAAAAGTAGATCGGGTGTTGCATCTTTGTCACACCCATTTAACGACCAAATGGAGTGCATACCCTTATGTGTGCCCAGAGATCAATCACACATAAGTTAACAAATTATAAAGGATGTATCATCACAAATGTTATTACATCACGATTAATAACACAAAATCTTTACAATAATATAGCGGAAGTAAAATATAAAAACTCTCATGGTAGCTCCAACACAGGCACAATGACTGGTTGACAGCAAGTCTAGTAATCTTCTGGGAAGTAGAAGTAGTCACTACTTGCACCATCTATTACCCATCCGGGATTTTTATCCAAGTAAGAAAAATAAACAAGCGTAAGTACATCTCGTACTCAACAAGTGTAACATGGGGTTCATGAGGCTCAAAGGCATAACATAGGTTTATCAGCATGTAGCTTTTAATTAGCATTATTTTAGTATATCAATAATATCAAAGTGTCTCAATATAAACAATAAACATATGATCCATGTGCAATGATTAACGAATAGCAAAAACATATTCATTATTAATGATCCACTATTCCATAAGGGTCCAAGGCCACTCATGACCGTGAGCACGGCTGATATACCAGTTTTACACTCTGCAGAGATTGTACACTTTCACTGTGAGTCATGTTGCCCATATGCCCGGGTTAATTACTCCCAAAACACTTCCGAGGTGAGCAGGCAGGGAAACACTATGAAGCCTTTCAAAGGTTCATCTAACAAGTTAGGGCCACTAGGTTTCTAAAGTCAGTCTGTGTGATTCACCACGCAGGGATCCACAGTCTGCTCTACCCCATTTGCGCCACAAGGGTAACCTCTAATAAGCTAGAAAAGGTCCTCATACTGAGCTAAAGCCAGAACCATTTTAGCCCTCACAGTTGTACTGTAAATCCCGGATTTTCGCTTACAGATAAGTCCTTATGGAGAGTAACGAGAGCACCAAAGTAACCCCATGCTCTAGTACCCTTTAACAGTAATAAAATCATCTTTTAATGTTTATTGCATATTCCATTAGTCAAATTACATGATCATAGTTTATGTTGAGCACTAGCAATACTAATTCATGCAATATAATAGGTATCAAGGAATAAGGTCAACACTAAGTCATCCTTAACAAGGAATATATGCATAATGATATTATTTGCTTAATATGAATAGGACAACAAGGATAATCCCATGCTATACTTGCCTTGCTCAAACTAGTCCTGGTGATCTTGTTCGTAGTAAAACTCCTGATCTCCAACGAATTGCTCACCGTCTATACTCGATCAACAATAGCAACAACAGTCATCCAGAACAATCATGCATAGACAAACAAGACCATAATTAGAACAGTACACCAATAGTAATAAAATAAGATAAAAAGTTTTTAAAACGAATCTACAACATGCTAGGATCACACAGACGCAAAGATCACGAAAAACGGAGCTAAAACGACGAAGTTATGAATTTACGAAGATTTCCTATAGATAAATAATTACTTTAATTCAAGCTCGAAAATAAATTATCACAAACCTACTGAACAGTCCTACTAACATGTAGAGCTCTTAATTATGAACCTAACGCAATTTGAACGGATCAAATTGGAGTTAAAACGGATGAATTATGACTAAAACAAACTCAGTGGCAAAACTGTAATTATCTAAAAACGTATTTTGGCTTAACTGAGATCAAACTACGCTTTCAAACGGATATTACGCAATACGGAAGTTCACTTTGGACTACGGGTTCTATTCTTAAAATTTCTAGGGACTCTTTAACAAAAACACCAGCCGAACCGGTATCACTAAATCTGAGCCATTAGATTTGATTTGGACGCTCCAGATTGAATCGGGGAGTCAGCCAACGGCGTTCCAGCCGGTAAAACATGCCGGCGACCAATTCCGCGGCGGCGCCATCGCCGGAGAAGGCAAAAGCTCTACTCACAACATTATCTCGTGAAAGAAAAACACCGGGATGGAGAGGGGAACAAGGCGAGCTCACCAAGGTAAGAACCGAAGACGAAATCGGCCTGGAGACGGTGCGGTGCTTGGAATGTCGGACGGTGGTGGCGCGGTAGAGCTCCAAGCTCACGGTGGTGTCTCAGGATGGTTCCAGAGCTCCGCGTCAAGATAAGATGGGGCGGAAGGATCACAGGCTCGATTTATATAGCCCGAAGGCGTCTCCATGGAAGGAAAGGGAAGATTTGAGAGAAGGATTCAACGTCGGCATTTTTGGAAAGCAACGACGGCGTCGGCTTGGGGAAGGAGGCACGCCTGATAGATGGGTCCGCGGCGTCAGCGACACAATCGAAGAAGGAAACGCTGCCGCTCGCTTCGTGCGTTGCTGGGCCGGCGGCGAGAAAGAGGCTCGGCCCTGGCGAGACGCGACGCGCGCGCGCTGAGGCGGGGAATGGGCTGCTCGGCTCGGAAGGTAAGCAGGCCGTGGGGAAGGCTGGGCCAAAAGCTGAGAGGAAATAAGATTTTCGTTTTCTTTTTAATTATTTCAAAGCATTTTCAAATAATTTCGAAACCTAATTTGAATTTAAATCAAACCACTCATCTCAAAAATTTAAATGCAACAGCATGAGTGCACAAATATGTTTCTACTCTTATATTTGATTTTAAGTTAATAAAAATTATTATTACTCTAAATTTGCATGGTCACAAAATTGTATAAAATCTTATTTTCCTATTTTTTTAATATCCAAAATTTTAGGGTGTTACAATTCTACCCCCTTAAAATAAATCTCGTCCCGAGATTCGGTTGATGCTTACTCAAACAGTTGCGGGTAGGTTTTTCTCAAATCCTCTTCTCTTTCCCAAGTGGCCTCACCCTCTGTGTATCGATTCCACTGAACTTTACACATCTTAATAGTTCGACTTCTCGTGACTTTTTCAGCGGTCTCTAGAATTTTAACTAGAAACTCTTCATATGTAAGGTCCTCTTTAACAGTAAGCTCTTCTAACGGAATCTGCTCCTCTGTTACTCGCAAACACTTCTTAAGTTGGGATACATGAAACACATCATGTACACCTACCAAACTTTCTGGTAATTCCAACTGATATGCCACTTCACCACGTCTCTCTACAATTTTGAAAGGTCCAATATACCTTGGTGCCAATTTCCCTTTCATGTTGAACCTTTTCACACTCCTCATTGGCGATACTTTCAAATATACATAATCCCCTACTTCAAATATTAACTCTCTTCTCCGAGTATCAGCGTAACTCTTCTGTCTGGACTGAGCTATTTTTAGATTATCTCTAATCATTCTTACTTTCTTTTTAGCATCCTTGAGTACATCAGGCCCAAACACTTGACTTTCCCCTGTCTGATTCCAGAACAACGGGGTTCTACACTTTCGTCCATATAGAGCCTCAAACGGTGCCATCTGAAGACTCTTCTGATAACTATTATTATATGAGAATTCTGCATAAGGCAAACTCTTATCCCAGCTAGTACCATATTGTAAAGCACAAGCTCTCAACATATCCTTCAATATCTGATTAATTCTCTTTGTCTGTCCATCTGTCTGTGGATGGTAGGCTGTACTAAAATTCAGCTTGGTTCCTAGTGATTCATGTATCTTTTGCCAATAATGAGATGTAAACTGGGTACCCCGATCAGACACAATTTTCTTAGGAACTCCATGTAGACTCACTATTCTTTCCATATACAATTCTACCAACCTTGCACTGCTATATGTAGTCCTAACTGGTAGAAAATGAGCAACCTTTGTTAGGCGGTCTACTATTACCCAAATTGAATCATACCCTCTCTGAGTACGTGGCAATCCAACTATAAAATCCATACCAACTTCTTCTCATTTCCATTCAGGTATCTGCATAGGTTGTAACAATCTTGCAGGTCTCTGATATTCAGCTTTCACCCTTTGACATGTGTCACACAAAGCAACATACTCAGCAACATCTCTTTTCAAGCCATACCACCAATACTTCTCTCTTAGATCCAGATACATCTTAGTACTCCTAGGATGTATGGAATAAGCTGACTCATGAGCTTCACTCAAAATTGTCTTTCTGATAGTCTTATCCTCTGGCACACACAGCCTTTTTCCAAACCATAATGTACCCTTATCATCCTTATGGAATCCTAGTGATTTGCCCTTCACTATATTCTCTGCTATCTCTCTCAATTTTGCATCTTTCATTTGAACCTTGTGTATCTCTTGCTCCAGAGTAGGTTCTAGTACCAATTCTACTGCATTGGTGGTAAACCCTAAGTTCAAATGCTCACATTCAGCACACAACTCTCTTGACCAGGGCATTACTTGCATCTCATTAGCGTAGCTTTTCCTACTAAGAGCATCAGCAACAACGTTAGCCTTTCCTGGGTGATAATGCACCTCTAGATCATAATCCTTTATCAACTCCAGCCATCTACGCTGCCTCAAGTTCAGATCTGATTGAGTGAAGATATACTTTAGACTCTTGTGATCGGTATATATATCACTTTTATGTCCAATCAAATAGTGTCTCCATATCTTTAGTGCATGAACCACTGCAGCTAATTCCAAGTCATGAGTAGGATAATTTAATTCATGCTTTCTCAACTATCTCGATGCATATGCCACAACTCTACCTTCTTGCATAAGAACATATCCTAAACCCAAACGAGATGCATCACAGTAAATAGAGAATTGTTTACTTAGATCTGGTAAAATTAATACTGGTGCAGTGGTCAATCTTTTCTTCAATTCCTCAAAATTAGCCTGACACTTCTTAGACCACACAAACTTGGCATTCTTCTCTAATAGTGCGGTCATTGGCTTCGCAAGCTTAGAAAATCCCTCTATAAACCTCCTGTAATAGCCTGCTAATCCCAAGAAACTACGGATCTCACTTGCACTGGTTGGTGGCTTCCAGTCCAATACATCTTTCACTTTGCTAGGATCTACTGATATTCCTCCATTTGAGACAACATGACCAAGAAAGGAAACTTCCTTCAACCAAAACTCACATTTACTCCGCTTGGCATATAACTGGTGTTCTTTGAGCTTTTGCAAAACTAGCCTTAAATGTTCAGCATGTTCCTCCTCAGTCTTGGATAATACTAGAATATCATCAATGAATACCACTACAAACTTGTCCAAATATTCCATGAACACCTTATTCATCAAATACATAAAGTATACAGGAGCATTAGTCAGACCAAAAGACATCACTGTATACTCATATAACCCATACCGTGTGGTAAATGCTGTCTTTGGCACATCACTAGCACGAATCTTCAACTGATGATATCCAGAACGAAGATCAATCTTGGAGAATACACAAGCACCTCTTAACTGATCAAACAAGTCATCAATCCTGGGCAACGGGTACTTATTCTTGATGGTAACCTCATTGAGAGACCGATAATCTACACACATCCTCTGAGTACCATCTTTCTTATCCACAAAAATCACTGGTGCTCCCCAAGGTGAAGAACTAGGACGAATGAAACCCTTATCCTGTAATTCCTTAATTTGTTTCTTAAGTTCTTCTAATTCATCTACTCCCATTCTATATGGACGCTTAGCTATGGGTGCAGTTTCAGGTAATAATTCAATAATAAATTCAATGTCACGATCTAGCGGCATACCTAGCAATTCCTCAGGAAACACATCAGAGAACTCTTCCACAACCTGGTCCTTCTTGTTGGCACCATCAGTAAGCTGATTCACTGTAGCGGTCTCTTGTTTCTATACTTTCACATCAACTCTGATCCTATCTCCCTTTAGTGTTGTCAACACTACTGATTTCCCTTTGCACTGAATCTCTGCTTGTTGTTGAATCATCCAATCCATTCCCAAGATAAGATCAATCCCAGCTGTTCTCAATACTATAGGACTCACCTTAAACTCTACCCCCCTTAGAATGAGACTAATCGGGAGACAACGATAAGATGCTGGTATACTTCCACCAGGTGAGTTTACTAATATAGGATTCTTCATGGCACACAAATGAATTCTATGTATTCTAACAAATGATTGTGATATGAAAGAATGTGATGCTCCAGAATCAAAAAGAATGGTGGCGGGAGTGGAATGGACATCGAACGTACCAAGCATAACTTCTGGTTCCTCCACTGTGGTTTCCTGGGACAAGTGGTTCACCCTTCTAGTATTAGATGCAAGCTTCTGGTGACTACCCTGCCTCTGTGGAGTCTGCTGGTTGATCTTCTCAGGGCAGTTGTAGGACAAGTGACCTTATTTTCCACGTCGGAAACACTTGTTGGGGGTATTGGGAGCACTGGTCTTCATTAGAGTATTATTGGAAGGACCCTGGCACCGAGGTTGATTCCCATTCTGCTGCGGAGGGCGTTGGTTACCATTCTGCGGCTGGAATGGGGGACGTTGTGGAAACTGATTGCGGAAAGGGACCTGACCACGATTCCACTAACCAGAAGGAGGCCTCTGTTGATTAACCTACTGGAAACCAGTACGAGGATGAGTGTTACTACCAGAAGTCTGTCCCTAAAGCCTTTTCCTCTTGGCATCCATCTCCTTGCGCTTGTTGTCCACCACGATAGCGCGGTTCACAAGCGTTTGAAAATTGGGATAAGTATTGGACATCAGCTGTAGTTGTAATCCATCATACAATCCCTTCAAAAAGCGGCACTGCTTATCATTGTCATTGGCCACCTCATGTGGTGCATATCGTGACAACTGGGCAAACTTGTCACGATACTCAGCTACAGACAATGACCCCTGGGTCAAATTCCGGAATTCCTCTGCCTTCAGTTCTATTATTCCTTCTGGTATATGATAAGCTCTGAAGTTCTCTCTAAACTCCTGCCAAGTGACTGCGGGAGCATTAGCGGGACGACTATACTCATATGATTCCCACCAATCCTGAGCTTCTCCCTAGAGTTGTCCAGAAGCAAACAACACCTTCTGCCGGTCATCACATTGAGCAATGTTGAGTTGTTTTTCCACGGCACGGAGCCAATCATCCGCTTCCAATGGATTAGCGGCATGCGTGAACACCGGGGGATGACCCTTCAAAAACTCACCATGCTTATCACGTGGTGGGGCTCCAGCAACTGGATGATTATGTTGGTTCTGCACCAATTGTTGCATAAGTTGCGTCTGCACTGCCAGAAGTTGCTCAATAGTTGGTGGCGGTGGTGGTGGTGGATTTGGGGGAACACCTCCACGACCCCTGCCTCTTCCTCTTCTGGCCATCTGCCATCCATAAGAATGTAAACTTTGAGTTTTCCATGTTATCAACCACTTATAAGATAAAGATTGAGATCTGAAAGTTTTCTGGGCGAATATCAATGTTATCAGTTCAGTAAATCAACCATATCTCAAACTACAGAAGTCCAATAGAGGCGTGCTTTATATGGTTGGAAAGCTTATGAAGTTCCCCACAACTTCTATTTAGACCATAAGACCAGATTCTGTCGTTAAGTTAATGAGAATTAAGGCGCAACAGAAACTGTTCCAGATTCCAGACTGTGCAGAAACTTTAACTTGTGACAGTTATATCTCTCGAACCAGATCAGATAAAAAGGTGATTCCAGTGGCATTTGAAAGGTGCTTAAGCCTAGTTTCTCTCATAAAAATTTCATAAATGTTGCACGAACCGTTTTTGAACCATATCAGAAACATTGCAGACTACTCCAGAAAACAGCAAGGACAGAAACGAGACAATATCAAACCCAACTATTATTCCTTTGACTAATAGACTTTTATTCTTAAAAATAGAACTTGTAGACATGCCTACAAGCCCCAGCACTCATAACAAAAATCCAACTCACACATAAGCATAATGATAAAGCAACTATCACACCAAAGTTCAAACCATACGACAGACTCAAAGACTCAACTGACGTCACTAAGAACGTTCTTATTATATAAAGGACTCCTATTTTCTACTGGCGTGGCTCATGCTCTAATGTCTCATAAATCTTGGCCATGCCTTGGTTTGCTCGGAGTTCATCAATCATTGCTTGGCACCTCTTGATGGTCTTCCTCTGTGCCTTCACCATCTCCTCTAACTGCAGCTTCCTCTCCATCATGTCATAGACAAAGTTCACCATCACCCGAGGAAGTGGTTCCAACTGCACTGGATCCATCATGGCCCATCCAAGGTCAGGGTGTGCACGAGGGAGGTAGCGGTGAATATCATGCTTCATGCTGTCAAAGCGAAGGTAGCGAAGACCCATACATGCTTCAAAGGCAGCATCTTCAATGCTATCCTCCATGGTAGCTCGACAACCCATGTGAGCATATGTCCTGTCTAGCTGGTATGCCCCTTTTTCCTCATCTTTAGGAAAAATACTCGCTCTTGCCTTCTAGTAAGTGTCCTCTAGCGGATGGGTGTACTCCCAACAGACGTACTCCACAGCTAGGTGCCAATCAGCGAAGTAGGCAGAGAGCATTCCCACAAGTCGATGGTGAGAAACAGCATTTCCTCCAGCCTTGTGGTAAATCTTCATGGTCCAACCCATTGGAGGGGGTGGCACATCCTCAGCAGCTGCACTAGGTGGTGGAGACGGGGGTTGCTCTCCTCCATTGGCTTCCTCCTCTTCATCATCTTCAATCTCGATGATCTCAGGGTCTTCTTCAGGCTCGGGTTCTTCCTGAGGAGGTGCTGGCACTTGGATTGGTGCTTCAGGGGTCTGCTCATTCTCCTGGGGTACTTCCTCTTGTGGCTCTTCAGGTGCAATCAAAGCACGAGGTGGATAGTGTCCTCCAGTGGTGATGCGAGCAGTCTTGCGGCCACCAATCCCTTCAGAGTTTTTTAGATGTAATTAGAATAGAGGCAAAATTTCGTAATAGAATGAGACATAAGAAGCATAAAAATTTATCAAATAACAAGAGCAAGATAATGAGCATAAAAATAGTGAAAAGATGACACTAAATCGACCATTTCTATCTAGGCTTGCGTCCTACAGTCAACAATAGCTCTGATACCAATTTATCACACCCATTTAACGACCAAATGGAGTGCATACCCTTATGTGTGCCCAGAGATCAATCATACATAAGTTAACAAATTATAAAGGATGTATCATCACAAATATTATTACATCACGATTAATAACACAAAATCTTTACAATAATATAACGGAAGTAAAATATAAAAACTCTCGTGGTAGCTCCAACACAGGCACAATGACTGGTTGACAGCAAGTCTAGTAATCTTCCGGTAAGTAGAAGTAGTCACTACTTGCACCATCTGTTACCCATCCGGGATTTTTATCCAAGTAAGAAAAATAAACAAGCGTAAGTACATCTCATATTCAACAAGTGTAACATGGGGTTCATGAGGCTCAAAGGCATAACATAGGTTTATCAGCATGTAGCTTTTAATTAGCATTATTTCAGTATATCAATAATATCAAAGTGTCTCAATATAAACAATAAACATATGATCCATGTGAAATGATTAACGAATAGCAAAAACATATTCATTATTAATGATCTACTATTCCATAAGGGTCCAAGGTCACTCGTGACCGTGAGCACGGCTGATATACCAGTTTTACACTCTGCAGAGATTGTACACTTTCACTGTGAGTCATGTTGCCCATATGCCCGGGTTAATTACTCCCAAAACACTTCCGAGGTGAGCAGGAAGGGAAACACTATGAAGCCTTTCAAAGGTTCGTCTAACAAGTTAGGGCTGCTAGGTTTTCAAAGTCGGTCTGTGTGATTCACCACGCAGGGATCCACAGTCTGCTCTACCCCATTTGCGCCACAAGGGTAACCTCTAATAAGCTAGAAAAGGTCCTCATACTGAGCTAAAGCCAGAGCCATTTTAGCCCTCACAGTTGTACTGTAAATCCCGGATTTTCGCTTACAGATAAGTCCTTATAGAGAGTAATGAGAGCACCAAAGTAACCCCATGCTCTAGTACCCTTTAACAGTAATAAAATCATCTTTTAATGTTTATTGCATATTCCATTAGTCAAATTACATGATCATAGTTCATGTTGAGCACTATCAATACTAATTCATGCAATATAATAGGTATCAAGGAATAAGATCAACACTAAGTCATCCTTAACAAGGAATATATGCATAATGATATTATTTGCTTAATATGAATAGGACAACAAGGATAATCCCATGCTATACTTGCCTTGCTCAAGCTGGTCCTGGTGATCTTGTTCGTAGTAAAACTCCTGATCTCTAACGAATTGCTCACCGTCTATACTCGATCAACAATAGCAACAACATTCATCCAGAACAATCATGCATAGACAAACAAGACTATAATTAGAATAGTACACCAACAGTAATAAAATAAGATAAAAAGTTTTTAAAATGAATCTACAACTCGCTAGGATCACACAGACGCAAAGATCACGAAAAACGGAGCTAAAACGACGAAGTTATGAATTTACGAAGATTTCCTATACATAAATAATTACTTTAATTCAAGATCGAAAATAAATTATCACAAACCTACTGAACAGTCCTACTAACATGTAGAGCTCTTAATTATGAACCTAACGCAATTTGAACGGATCAAATCGGAGTTAAAACGGATGAATTATGACTAAAACAAACTCAGTGGCAAAACTGTAATTATCTGAAAACGTATTTTGGCTTAACTGAGATCAAACTACGCTTTCAAACGGATATTACGCAATACGAAAGTTCGCTTTGGACTGCGGGTTCTATTCTTAAAATTTCTAGGGACTCTTTAACAAAAACACCAGCCGAACCGGTATCACCAAATCTGAGCCGTTAGATTTGATTTGGACGCTCCAGATTGAATCGGGGAGTCAGCCGACGGTGTTCCGGCCGGAAAAACACGCCGGCGACCAATTCCGCGGCGGCGCCATCGCCGGAGAAGGCAAAAGCTCGACTCACAACATTATCTCACGAAAGAAAAACACCGGGATGGAGAGGGGAACAAGGCGAGCTCACCAAGGTAAGAACCGAAGACGAAATTGGCCCGGAGACGGTGCGGTGCTTGGAATGGCGGACGGTGGTGGCGCGGTAGAGCTCCAAGCTCGCGGTGGTGTCTCAGGATGGTTCCAGAGCTCCGCGCCAAGATAAGATGGGGCGGAAGGATCACGTGCTCGATTTATATAGCCCGAAGGCGTCTCCATGGAAGGAAAGGGAAGATTTGAGAGAAGGATTCGACGTCGGCATTTTTGGAAAGCGACGATGGCGTCGGCTTGGGGAAGGAGGCATGCCTGACAGATGGGTCCGCGGCGTCAGCGACACAATCAAAGAAGGAAACGCTGCCGCTCGCTTCGTGTGTTGCTGGGCCGGCGGTGCTCGCGCGAACCAGGCCGCAGGCGAGAAAGAGGCTCGGCCCAGGCGGGACGCGACGCGCGCGCGCTGATGCGGGGAATGGGCCGCTCGGCTCGGAAGGTAAGCAGGCCGCGGGGAAGGCTGGGCCAAAAGCTGAGAGGAAATAAGATTTTCGTTTTCTTTTTCCTTTTTAATTATTTCAAAGCATTTTCAAATAATTTCGAAACCTAATTTGAATTTAAATCAAACCACTCATCTCAAAAATTTAAATGCAGCAGCATCAGTGCACAAATATGTTTCTACTATTATATTTGATTTTAAGTTAATAAAAATTATTATTACTCTAAATTTGCATGGTCACAAAATTGTATAAAATCATATTTTCCTATTTTTTTAATATCCAAAATTTTAGGGTGTTACAATCTTCCTTCTCGCCTTCTCCTGTCTTGCCTCGGTGTCTCCTCCTCTTCTTAATGCTGGTGATGTTTGGACGGCGTGGGCCCATGTGGGGGCAGGTGGCCTAGGTGGGCGAGTCGTTCGAGCGGCGTGGAATTCAAGCGGACAGGGCGTGTGGCACGCAGCAGAAGCAGAACGCAGGGAGGTGCGTCTGGACGCGGGCCTAGGGCCAGACGTCCAGGCACTATCGTGACCGATGTAAAATTTATCTAGCTAGAACAACACTTATTTGGAACCAGTGTAGTAACTTTTTTATGAAAAAACAGATGTGTTTAGTAAATTTTAATATAAATAATTGAATCGCAGTGCAATCAAACCCCCAAGCAAACCTGACAATGCGTCATTTCAAAACCCTAATGTTCTATCAACAACGTGATGATCCATGGTCGACGATCATTACCGATCATGATAACCAACCCCCTACCCTTTTCACTTGTTGTGATAATTATTAGCACATTGTACAACTTGCAGGTGCATTTAGGCCTCGTAACGGGTTTGAATAGATTATCTTTCCTGACCGTACGAAGACGGAGGCACCACACACTCACAGCCCATGTCATCATGTAGTACACTCATTAGGAACCAGTAGCGCTATATATAATATACTCTGTCAAATAATAAAACAAAGTGGTGAATTTGTTGCGCTAGCTAGCAAACCTCAATCATTTGATGTCATACCATTTCCAATATCGCCTACTACTTGTATATATAATACTAGTAAAAATAATCCCTTAATGTACTTTTTTTTATATAAGCTAATGATCCTAGCTAGCTAATTCACGTACTTGGTGTTGAGCTTTTTCTTCAGTGTGCGCGTATGTGTTGGCTACTTATTAGGTAGAGGTTGACTGGTTATAGTAATCATGTTGTTCAAGCTTTGCTACGATTTCTGCAACCAGCAACGTGCTGTTGGTTGTCTTTTTGGTGTTGCTTTGAGAAAGAGATTATCTTATACATTTTTCAGGTCAAAGATGGTCCACCCACCAAAATAATGTGGGACAGGTACTCCAGGTACATGTTCAAGCCAAGAAAAAGTTGTACGCATGTACTCCACCGTTTAGTTAAGCTCCGTTTTACCGGTGCAGTAGTCTTTTTTAGCTTAACGAGCAGCTCCACTGTTGGAGTCGAAGCTATTTTTTTTAAAAAAAATGGTAAAACAACTTCTATAGTAAATCTGGGAGAGGGAGTGGAAAGAAGCTGGTATTTTCAGCTCCATCTAACATGGGATTTTCAATAGCTTCACTTGACGTGTTGTTTCATTTTATTGCATTTAGTAGAAAACGACTCCTAAAGTTGTGAGAGAAGTGGTGCCAATCGTATAGATGAGAGCATGTAGCCCATAGCCCGGTGGCCCGGCCCAGAGCACGATTTTTTTGCCCGGCCCAAGCATGGCACGGCCCGGTGTTCTGCGGGCCCAGGCCACCCTGGCCCGGTGCATAGGGCCACGCCTGGGCCGTTGCTCAGGCACGACGGGCGGCCTAGCCCAGCACGACATTAAAAGATAGGTCCGGTGGTGGCCCGGTGACCTCTACAGCATGTTAAGAGCCCACCACACCCTTTGCTCCCTAACCCTAATTTCATTTTCTCCTCTCCCCACCGCACTCCCTCTCGGTTCTTGCGCTCGCAAGTCTCGTGACTCTTGCAACTCCGCACCTCCGCTCGCCTCCTCCTCATGGCCCCACACCTCCGGCTATCTCCTCCGCGCCCTTCAGCCCTAGCCCTATTGGTCGCCGCCTCCATGCCTCCTCAGGATCCATTGGTCGGCATCCAGTGCAGCGGGGTCGACCACACCGGCTTTGAGCATGCATGGCGACGTCGAGCGCGGATTAGGCGTCAATCTCCTCAACGGCATGGCCGTCGCTGCCACCTCCCCTGCCTTCTCCTCTCCTAGCCTCCCCATCGCCTCTCTCTCTCTCTCTCAATTGGCAATTGGTGGGCCTCGGGCTGGCCCGGCACAGCACACTGGTGATGGTGTCCTTTTCGGACTAGCCTGGCATGAAAAGTGGTCCAGCATGTTGTGTTTGGGCCGTCAGCGAGGCATGAAGCCCACCTCGGCACAGCCCAGTGGCACATCGTGCCCTGCTTGGCTGGGCCCAATCGGGCCGTGCCTAGTCTGGGCCCGGGCCAGGCGGCCCGATCGAATGCTCATATATAGTCAAATGGGGCCAATAATCCTTAGAGCAACTCCAAAAGCCTCTATATATTTTTCTTACTCATAGGAATAGTGATTTTGATGAAAAATATCCTCTAATTTTTTTTAATTAGATCTCCAAATATTGTCATTCTCTATTTCGGATTTCTTGCTAGACATCGATAAAGAACATGATTGTCTTTCTAAAGTGCACACAAGATATAGAAAAACTATTAGAGGGTGGAAAGGTATAGAAAATGATTTTTATCTAAATGGCTCTCTAAATGATGATTTTAAAAATGAGTTTAAGAAAGAGTCTTCGAGCAACTCCAAGAGACTCTCTATATTCTTCCTAAATGCTAGGAATATATATTTTGGTGAAAAACTAACCTCCAAGAAATCCTCTAAATGGTTATCCAAATGTAGTTATCTTCTATTCTGGATTTTTGCTAGCTAAAAATAGAAGATGAGAATGGCTATCTAGAGTGCGCATGAGATATAGAAAAATTATTGGAGAGTGAAAAGATATAGAAAGCGATTTTTATGCAAATGACTATACAAATGATGATTTAGTGAGTGAGATCTAGAAAGGCTTTTGGAAATGCTCTTAGAGTTAAAGCAGTCATGTTTATCCACCTTCTTGTCTCTCCTAGCGTCTTCCCCCGTCATGTCCCTAGAGTAACCTATAATGGGGTGGCTTTATATATATTACAGTACCAAAGAAATAAGCTGATTTTTTGAAGTACGATTCTATAACAATATCAAGCCAGTCTCAATGGGGATGTCATGAAATTTCATGGACATTAAATAGGATGACACATCAGTAAAAATAGAGTTTTTGACCCATATTGATGAAGAGAGAGAAGGGAATCGTTTCATGGGGACGAAATGAGCCAGCACAGTTTCTAAGTCGATGGAAACAGTACAACACCCACACTGAGGCGCTTGGGTTCGTTTCATCAATCTTGTGCTCTAGTTCTTCCTCACCGTCAAGCCAGTCATCGGCTGGACCCTGGGCGCGCTGCCCGCAGCGGTCCCGCCACGGCGCGTATCGGCCTGCCTCGTGGCACCGCGCAGCCTCAACCACCATGGGGCCATCACGCTGAGACCTTTTGGCTGCAAACTGGGCCGTCATGGAGGATGAGGCGCAACCAGGCCGTCATGGAGGACGAGGCGCAGGCGGAGCTCGCTATTGCAGGTGGATCGAGCTCGTCGTGGCGGGAGCTTACGGCCATGAGCCTAGACATCATATGGAGGACGAGGTGCTGATGGGAGCTTTCTCTGCTTCACCTACTGAAGCAGCTCGCTGTTGCAGGTGGAGCTCGCCAATAAGCGGCTTGTCAAGGCGGTCATCAGATTCTCTTACATGTTCCAAAGTGACAGTGGACACTATCATGATCTTTAAGCAATAAGGATATTGCATTTATGACCTAGGATTTATTTTCTTACCTGGGCGTTAAGTTTATTTTGGTAACATCTCTCATGATTTTGTACGTTACGATACACCAAAATTGGTCCAAAATGAGAATTATGTTTATCTTAAAAATCATACTTCGACAGAGTACTTAAGATTCAATGTAAATAATTACTCTGCAATGATTAAGGGCGACTGTTTTTATTCACGTTATTGCTTCCATAAGCATTAAGTCATCATGAGTCCTTAATTTTTGTAAACGTGACATTTGGCAAACATTGTTCAAGACTGGACCTCTGAAATTCGTTGATATGCATGACACTAATGGATCACATGTTCACATAAATGTGCACTGAGAAATTAGTTTATGCAAGATGTGATGATATTATGAAATCCACATAAAGTTTGAATCTTCACCCTTACAGGGAGATGTACTGTGAAATGGCTTCAATAGTTTTCTCGAGTCATCATTAATTATGTATACTGAGTTGTGACATATTATTGATCCATGTAAGGTATTGTGATTAAAGACTAAGAAATTTATGTTTTATCCCAAAATTGATTATAGAATGAGTGCAATTTTGCTCGAGTAACATGTCAAGTGGTAGTGCCAAGCCCGAGACATTGTTTAAGATGAATTCTAGAATAAGATATCATCAACTATATAATGTCTAAGGTTATGTTTAACGAATTGTGTTCTAATTTTTATGCTTATGTTTGATGCTCCATATGAGTATTATGTGTCATGCAATAAGATGTGGAGCATATATTTAGTTTGATGATTCCTACTTTAGTCTTTCCATTAGATCTTGCCAGCACAAAGATAAATGGTAACCTATTATTATGGAACAAATTGAGATATCAAATCTTGATTCTGAAAATACATTTGTTTTCCCTTTGTGTGCACACATTTATATAAACAAGTGACACAATTGTACCATAATAAGTAAAGGGCCATCTCCTATTATGCATAAGTAATTATAATATCAAAGTGGATTGAATATGATGTAGTTATTAGGGTTACAATGTTTGTGGACCGTTATAACACATTACCTCTATATGCTTTTCTATATGCTAAGAGTGGACTGATGATGTTAAGTTGACAGTTGACTTATGTGTCAAGCCATTCAATCAAGGGGAGAATGTTAGAGTTGATCTCAGCTTAAGTCTAATGACCGAGTCCTAAGGGCCATGGATCCACCACCTCTCACTCATGCATGATGATCAGATATGCAAGATTAATTCACTTGGGCTTGATCCCTCCTCCCGCCAGCTATAAGAAACGGGACTCCCTAATAGACTAAGGTTGATGGAGATTAGTACTCGACAACACCATCGATCAGTGACAAGCTAGGTAGTGAGGTTGAAGGCCATCCCTAGCACCGTTCGTCTATAACGGTAATCCACCAACTTCTAGGAGGCCAATCCAAAAGGCATCAACCCTAAAGATGACCTTCTACTAATTGAGGAATGTGCTAATTAATCTTGGATTAGTATGTTCATATCATTAGGCTAGTCATCCTAATGGGCTAATCACGATTAAATTCTATTAAAGGTCAGCCAAAGTAGCAACACGAAAAAAAATCCCAAAAATGACCACGTATAAATCACTAAAAAGGGGAAATTTTAGATTTGGGGAGGAGAACAATTGATGCATGAATTTGATCCTCTTTTACTCTATCATGTATGATTTTAAGCCACTCCTAGTAGATCAAAGCTTAGGATGGTGAAATGCTCCATCAAAGAGACACTCCTCTTTGCCTATCTTTCTACCTAACCAAAAGCTCTCAACCTAACAAATGAGAGTCCCCCTACAAATATGTCCAAGTATATTTTAATAATCCAATGGACCTAGCGTCTTCTCAACTCTCTGTGCCTCGATGCTAGCTCTAAGGTTCCACCACATGTCCACCGATCTGCCACTCCCTGATTTTGAGGACCAAACTAGCAAACCCTACTTTAATGGTTTTAAGGCCCAAACCACCAAACCATCCATACCTGGTTTTGAGGACAAAATAGGCAAACCCTCATGCATGCCCTAGGCGTGACTAACCGATGTTGACATGTGTCTGACCTCTATGTCCAAGGCCTGGCGGTCCACCAAGTGCTTGTGACACCTTGCCACGACTTGGTCAAACCCTGTCCTTGACTCAGTCGATGTCGTCTCCATCACCCATGTACTATTGCTCTTCACGTGCCCAATATGAGTCACACATAGTCCATTATCTGGATTCTGGTCTCTCAGTCCAAGCCTTCTCATCTGCCCTTCACCATTCCCTTCCATAGCACACAATCTTTGCACTTGATCTTATTTATCACCGTCGGCCATCTTGGTGCACCCAACACTTGCACAATCACAAGCCAAGAGACATGTCGCATGACACACTCAACACAACACATCATGACACCTCCAGTTAGTCATTAGTATAATCAAGCGCAAATGAATATGAACTCAACCGGAAAACCTCAAACCTCCCAACTCTTGTGTCAATCATTCATCACACAAGAGACCAAGGCACTTCTCAACTTGGTATCTCAAGACGATCTTCCTTACCACATCTCATCGCTCACCTTGGTCAAACCTATTGCATTAAGCTAATTGAAATTTAGATTCAAATTAAATGTGAATACATGCATGTCTTTCACAAGCTCATTAGGCAACATAGAAAAAGAACCATAAGTTTGTTTGACCAAATAATGTTTTTTCACAGACATTGCTAGAACTATCATGAAGCTCTTCCGATTTTAGCCTAATTTCATTTGCCTTATTGAGTTTATAAACTTGATTGAACACTCCAATGCTAATGCATTCAAAAGGCAATAATTTCTAGCTCTAGCATTGAGGTGGATCTCCTTCTCGTCACTAGCTGTGGGTTTTTTTGGGATTCTTTAGGGGTTTCATCCCAATAATTGTAACTCTCATAACACCTATATCAATTACTTCTACGTAGCAAGCCATTCTAGTATGCCAATAGAAGTTAGTGCTGTCAAAGTGTAGGGGCTAAGAGGTTCAATCTCGTCCACTCTAAATAGCGTCCTGACCAGCTCTGATACCAAGTGAAGGGATTGTGATTCCTAAGATGCGATGAATTAGGTCACTTAAAAACTAAGGCCCAAAAACCTATTATAAAAGCATACACAAGTCCATCAAGATATACACCAGTTGTGTGTTGCTATCTCAGCTCTAATGCAAAAGCAATTTTTGTACCTTAGGTTCCAATCCTATCAACTAACCCAGCAAGCTAGACTATGAAGATAAAGCACATGAATGTGGAAACATAAATAAGTTGGAGAATGCAAACTACCGCATGACGATGATCTTTTTTAGAAAGCTAATGCCTTCCACTAGTCCTTGTTGGAGCCTGTCGGGGTCATAACCCCAGGGTGTCTTAGGGCAACAATTAGTTAGCGGGCCGCATGGTATGCAACATAGCAGCTAGCAAAGGACCGAATGACCGAGGCCTAGCAAAAGCTAAGTAGAGCAGGCTAGGCGCTAAGGCCAAGGGCGATCATGATCCCTTCCTCCAGCATTAGCAGCGTGATGATCAAATGCGTGACCTCTCCCCCATCATGACCCCTGGGAGGGATAGAGAGAGGTCGAGCCCTGCTTGATGTGCCTGCTTTGACAAAGGCAAGCACGTCGCACTAACCCCGCGAGGACCGACGTGATAGCGGTCACCTCGGTCCGGTTAGATGCCAACCGGGCACCATATTGCACGGACAGGATAATACCGCACGACTGCGGCAACTGGTACAACACTCACAATCCAGATACGGACTGACAAGACATATGTACGATCCCACCTACCATGGGATGGGATCCACGATAAGGGTCTCGACAGAGCGGCCATCCAGATCGGTTGAGAGCCCTGATCCCAATGATCAGGGTCATGGCCCTTGGCCCTACAAAGCAACCAGACAATCGACGACCTGAGGTGGCTACCGACTCCCGCACGATGCACCAGGGAAACCAAGAGGTGACGACAAAGACCACGACGGACACCACATTGCCCAAGATGGCTGACGAACCACCACCGTGCCTACAGTGCCTACTATGGCCGGCACAGTAGCACCACGTCACGCTCTGCCATGACATGGCCAAAAGACCATGACGATAACCATGCCTAGACGAACACCAGAAGATGGTGTAGCTTGTAAGCCAACTTAGGTAGGACCTCCCTCGGGCTCTTGACCCTTCGGTCGGGGGAACCTATTCTTTGTATCAAGCCCTGGCCCCGAACTCTATATAAGGGTATCTAGGGCACCCATCTCAGGACAGCTACACATTCTTCATCCTCTACCATTTCATCCATTCACCATGACAGTAGGGCTCCTGGAGCTTCCTTTCGGACTGCTCCTCATCTCTACCACCTCTTTCATCATTCTTGCACCCCCCCATTGTAAGAAATTCAGAGCATTCAAGTGAGAAAAATGCACTCGATCTTCTCTAAGACTAGACATAGGGCTTCGGCCTGAACTAGTATAAATCCTCGTGTCTATTGGATGCTACCATCGTCTTTCCTAGAGTAGCATAGCAATTGTATAAATTTACTAGTCTAGTTTATAAAATAACACAGTTGGCGCGCTAGGTAGGGGATAGTCGTGCACTCTCGATTATTGAGAAGGAAGCGATGGCTCCTCACACCGCTAGAGGACTCGCTGGTGGAATGACCCATGATGGTGACATCCACCGTCAAAACTATGGGTTCATCGGCGTCAAGGGTCAACGCTCGCATTCGCCTTCAGCCACAATCCAGACCTCCACCTTGGAAATCTGGGTCCTTGTTGAGGGTAGTTATCATCCATCATAAACCGTCAACTTTATGCATAGAAATGGTCACCAATAGAAACTTAGGGGTTATTACTAAATATTTTCATGAGTTTTGGTGAATTATTATTTTCAGCAGGGATATTCTAGAGAGAATGAAAAGAGGATTAAATTGTTAAAAAGGCATGAAACATAGCCATGACGAAATATGCACTAGAAGACTCCAGAAGACACCAGAAGGCATGGGACCGAAGCAGAGGACCGGCAGTTGCCAGGTGGGGCTGATCGGCCCCACCCTAGTGCCGCTCGGCCCCCTACAGAGGGATTCCTCTATGCCCTTCTAGATACTTCCTCCACCGTCTCCTAGGATGCATCTCCATCGTTCGTGAAGTCAGGTTGATGCAAGGGCTGATGGTTCTTCGTCAGGACTATAAATAAAGACCCAGACCCCCCTCCTGAAAGACATCATCACCTGATCATAAGTCAAGAGTAGTACAGATATTAGGGTTTCTAGAGATTAGATAGAGAGAGCTCTAGTTCTTCAATTTCTTAGCATAGGCTTTCTAGAGAGTTTGGAGTAGAGTTGAGCGATTTGCTCAGGATTCCAGATCTGTTCGTCTGGAGATTTGGTAATTTGCCTTTGTATCTTATTTATGACTTTGTTCTATTTCAATATTATGGTCCTCTTTATTATGTTCTTAGTTTGCTCTAGTTATGTATTGGATATAGTATTATTTGATTATTTGCATTTGTATATGTTCGTAGAGTACTTAATTCAGTTCATGCAAGAGTTAAGTAGCTTTGATTATGTAAGCGTGGTGCTTAGATATGAAATTCCCCTGCGAATGCCCACTGTGTGTTGGGAGGTGATAGATCGCGTAGGTGATAGCTGTGTTGAGTTCTTTGCAGTCCATCCCCCGTATATAGATTAATTGGTAGAGCCCGGTCTCGAAGGAGATGAAGACTGTGTTTCAGATTCTCCCTAGTTGATGTTCCTTATAATTTTGCCTTGATTTAGTTTTACTAGTAGATGAAGATATATATGCTAGAGTGAGCAACAAGACTTAGTGTTTAGGAATAACTTAGGAATTCTTTCTCTGACCGAATCTCTAGATTAGTCATACTACTTTTAATGAGTCTCTGCTTTCTATCTGTGGAATACCATTATCATGTTGAACTTATTTATCATTTATTTATCTTTTACTTGACTTACCCCTGCTAAAGTATAAGAGTGGTTGGTTTATAATAGGTCTACACATTTATTTAGTCATATAAATATTTGCCTCACGGTCCTTCCTTCGGATTAAAATAAATAAACGATACTCGGAATACTCTAGGTAGAATGCTACAATAGGTGATTTATCTGTGCGCTTGCGGATACTTATGTTTTAATATTATTCAGAGTTTTCAAGTGTAGTTACAATTACTAGCATTTTGAGCATCATGCTAGGGATGACAACTTAGTGCATAGTGATGTAAGAAATGTCAACAGTCCGGTGGCCCACGGCTGAAAGCTCTAGTTTGGTTTTGGTGAATTGATGAAACCCTTAGTGCTAACCTAGTTTATCAGGTGATCATGAGATGGGTAGCACTATTCCAAGTGATGGAGCAATTGTGAAGATCATGATGATGGTGTGGTGACCATGTTGGTCAAGTGCTCGGCTTGAAAAAGAAGAAAGAGAAAAACAAAAAGCTCAAGGCAATGGTGAAACTTGATAGGAGATTTTTGGTTTGCACTCAAGACACCATAGAGGGTGTGAGTGATTTAGGATTGATAGCCGTACTATTGAGTGGGTGAAACTCGTATCAAAATGCGATTGTCAAAGTGCCACTAGGTGCTCTAACTCATTGCATATGCATCAGGATCTAGCGGAGTGCTAACACCCTTGAAAATATTTGTGAAAATATGCTAACACATGTGCACAAAGGTGATACACTTGGTGGTTGGCACATTTGAGCAAGGGTGGAGAAGTTGGTGAAGTGAAGGAGTTGTTTTTCACTGAAAAACAATGACCGGACTCTGCTCTCGAGATGACCGGACTCGGAGTAGGTGCATCCGGTCAATTATAAAAGAAGGTGGCACGCTTGGGCTTGACTGGACAGCGACTGAACACTGCACAGTCATTGTGACCAGATGAGCAGGGCCTACGTCCGGTCACAGATGACGTACGCTGACGTGGGGCTGGTAGCTGAGGCGGTGAGCACCGGACTCGATCGTGCGTCTGGTCATGCGCGATCAAACGCGTCAGGTCATGGAAAAATGCCTCTGGAACCTTACTGGATGTGACCTGACGCCGCGTTGCCATTGGAAGCAATGCGTCCAATCACTAGGTGTCGGTGTTGGGACGCGCATGTGTTAACTGTGGATCGGCGTGTCCGGTCTCCCTGCCTGAGCGTCCGATCGTCACTTAACGCTCGGAGGAGGGCTGCCGACCATTGAGATCGTGCGGCTATGGTTAAATGCTTGGTGACATGTGGCAGCTATCGACGACCGGACGCTGGTGGCGTGCGTCTGGTCACCCCGAGGGGCAGTGCTCTGTGAGCCCAACGGCTCTATTTTGTGGGGGCTTCTATTTAAGCCCCTTGGCCGGCTCAAGCTCACTCTTTTGGTGATTTGCATTGACATAGCAACCCTGTGAGCTTAGCCAAAGTCCTCCCACTCATCTCTATCATTGATTCATCATCTTTGTGAGACTAGAAGAGAATCAAAGTGCATTGCTTGAGTGTTTGCATCTAGAGGCACTTGGTTTTAGTGTTTCGCTATAGGTTTTGCTTGTTACTCTTGGTGGTTGCCCGCTACCTAGACGGCTTGGTGTTGCGAGGATCGTCGAGCAGAGGAAGGTGCTTGTCTCTAGCTCCGATCATAGTGATTGTGAGGGGTTCTTGACCTTTCCCTAGCGGAGTGCCAAAAGGTACTATAGCGGATTGCTCGTGACTTGTGTGATCCTCATCTTGTGTTAGTTGTGTGGCACCCTATTGAGGGTTTGGCATGTGATGCCAATTAGTGCGTGAACCTCCAATTGAGTGAATCACCACAACGAGGACTAACTTGTCGGTAAGCAAGTGAACCTCGGTAAAAAATCATTGTATCATCATTTAATTTTGAGGTGATTGGTTTTCTTTGGTATTCATTCTTGTGATTGATTGACTCCATTGGTGATTGGCTCATTCCTCTATACAGTGGTATAACACTCTATCATTCCCGTGTTTTTACATTTGTTAGTGTAACTTAGCCCTTTAGTGTAGCTAGTTTCGAGGGCAAGCAAGAGTCATGTCTAGTGGTTAGTGAGGCTCTTTAGTTAGCCTTTGAGAGCTCACTAACTTAGTGTAGTGACATAGCCTTTGTGTGTATAGAGATTATAGTCACTAGAATTGCGGTAGGTGGCTTTCATTTTTAGTAGGATAGCACAACATTCGCTTCGCCTCATAGTTGTCTAACCACTTTGTTTTATGTTGCTGTAGAAAATTTTATAGGATATTCACCCCCCTTTAGCCATTAGAACCTTTCAGCGGTGGACACACTCCCAGAACTACCCTTAGGGGTTGCATCCTAGAGTTCACCAACACAGGGGACCCGGTGCCCTCACCCATCACCGGCCATGGCCAAGCCTTCCACTAGGGAAGCCTGATGGCCATGGCGCATGGTGACCTTGCCCAAGGAATGACTCGCGGCAGACAAATCCTTCTAGGGAACCACAAGATCGCCCGAACCGACGGGGCAATGCCCATCACGAGCTCTTGTCCAGACCAGACTCATCGTGTGGCAGAACTGGATCATCCCATAGTAGAATCATGCCTCGGACAATGCCTTTGCCATCAAAACGCAACGAGCTAGGGCGCGCATGAACGACAAAACTACCCGCCGACATGTGGCATCGTCGTTAGAAATCAAGTTGCTAACCGACACCACACCACATAGGGTAAAGCCCAGAGCCAGGATTTGATCCTGTGTGGTAGGCCAGCTACACAACACGCTTCAGAGGACTACCAAGCATCGCTCAGAGGCACGTGCATCCGAGAAAGTGGGCTCCCCGAGCCCAACACACGTCGCGACGAGCAGATTGAACCGTGTTGCGCTCAAAGCCAGCTTCCACAGCGATAGGTCATGACAGTCCCTCGCCAGAAGCGGCAGCTTCATCCAGAGGTGGAGACGTAGTGGTAGCGACACTGTCATGCCAAGAAGACTCGGGTGCCAGAATGTGCGGTAGCAAGCCGGGAGCAAGGAATCCATCCTCGGAGGTTCGCAAGCCCCATGAGGACATCAAGCTAATGTGGACCGGCCCAAGGTCGCCTGAGAGACCGATCCACGCTAGCTATGACCATTCAAAGTAGTGAAGAAATGTCCCCACCAGCTCACGACCCAGGGACTATGACAACTTTGTCGCAAGCGAACGCTCGGGGGCTCGCGGCGCCATGAGCAGCAACCTTGCCATGGGCCAGCGCTCGGGGACTCGAAGTGCCCCGAGCTATGGCGATCAACTCCTCTGTAGCTTTCGAGACATTGGTCAGTCACATCCATTTTGACCTTAGCCTCATCGCCTAAGCATGTTCACATATATATAAGCTCAACAATAGTCGCAAAAGCTTAAGGCCGACTTGCAGAGCAAACCAGATAACATGATGCCCACACAGTATGTCCTAGTAGCATGCCACTCCCAAGTTACTTGATCTAGTTCATGCTCATAGCTTAACATGGTCCACTCGTAGGGGCTACACTCGCTGACGTGCACGCACACGCCCCACGGTGTAGCACTATTTGCCATCGTCCTAGTGATCGAGCCGCCCGTTTACTCTCTTTTTGCATCAAGACAGATCTGTGACCTACCCTCAACATCACGTCGCTCCAACAGACTGCGTACCCTTTAAGCCCCATAGACTAGTGCCTAGGCTAAAATATGCACCCACAAGCACAGGACCAAAGGGGACGAAGCACATTCCAACCCGAACAAAAAGACATGCAATGAGGCAATCTAACGACAAAAGAACGCGCCGATCACCTGACCATCAAGCAAAACCAACATGTCCATTACAAACCGACTGTCCATAGAGCCCTAGATGCCCATGACAAAATCCTACACCCCAGAAGATTGGAGCTAGTGGCAAACGCTCGCAGCCAACACTCTACTCGTAAGGGCCTCTGTACCTGGAGCAGTAGCACTTTTAATAGCAAGGATGTCGCCCTCAGATCTCCCCGGAGCGCGCCCTCGACCGATGATTTTGAAATCAACACCGCCATAGTGTGACCCAACCAACACGAAGGCGGCGTGAGCACCATGGAAAACACCCTCAGAAATTAGGGAATCCACATGGAGACGAGCCTCATCAAGACGAAGAGACAGTTGGGCACTCCCCTGGCCGGTGCTGAGCACAACATCACAAAGAGCTCACCCAGAGGCGGTCGATGTGCTAGCTGGTTGTCCACCTCCAGCATCCTCTGGTTCACGGTCACCTTCTCCTCTTGATCTGAGAGTGCCCTCGTGCGCATTCCTAAGAAAGGATCACCAGTTCACAGCTTGACGCAATGACAGAGCAAAGACACAACGCAGAGCAAGGGTACCGCTACAAGTGGAGCGTAGCTTCTGACACTCAGCTTTGAGGTGCTAGTGCCCCTGCTCAGCTATTTCCTGAGCAGCGCCAGCCAAGGTGAGCTCGATATCCTAGACAGCCATCAAGTCCTTAAGGTCAGCCACCTGTGACATCAGAGCCTCGATCTGGGACTGAGCCTATGCCTCCCGGTGGACCAACTCCTCCCTTAGCTCCTAGGAGGCCCCCAGCTCCTCACGCAAGCATTGCACCTCGAGCTCCGCCGTAGCTAGATGGTCACGATCAGTGGCACTTCTCGCCTGCGCCTGATAGGCCAGGGGTAAGAACCAAGATTTCTCCGCTAAAATCTTCATTAGCCCCTGTGGAAAAGAACGATCAGACGATTGTGGCAAGAGCAAAACAAGCATAGTGGATGCAGACGGCTAAGAACTCACCTGCACCTAAACCTCCATGTCATCGATCATTTGATGTTGGGCCTCTTTGCCAAGCCTAGAGATCGAGGCGACCGTGATGCCCATCTCGGTCAAGGCTGCCCAAACTCTTTCATGGCTACGGGAGGTGACTTCCTTCGCGGTGAAGAGATCCCCGCCCAGGATGGGCTCATCCTTGAGGGGTGAGGGCAAGGCCACAACGGAGGGCCTCAGGACCGCAGGTTCTGGTAGGGGCCCCTGCATCACAAAGATTAACCATGCTTAAGCGGCTAAACGGTGGCGACAGACACTACAAGGGAAGTTCCAAAAAGCGGCGTACCTAGTGGAGTGTTCCACAAGAGGCAAGACGATCTGCCCTCTCGCACGTAGCCTAGCAGATAGAGTCATAATAGGAGGTGCCTCCGCCGACGCTGCTGGGCCAAAAGCTGGTGAGGCATCCCCAATGGCATCGGTAGCACCGACCTCCCTCGTGTTGTGATCTCTAGCGGCCTCAGCATCCCCTGGCCCTGACGATCCCACATGAAAAGCCAAGCTTGTAGGAGGCCCGACCACCGTGTTGGCGAGGAGGCATAGGAGGAGGTCTGGGTCCTTCCCCTTGGGAATCTCCAGGGACGGACGATACTCTGCTGCATCCACGTCGAGAGCCTTAGACCCTAGCGGGGAGGGAGTGATGGGAGCCACATGCGAAGTGCCCCGGCCGTCATCAGTGGTGGCATAGGGACGCTTTGGGCCCAGCCCCTTAGTGGTGATGAAGCCGCCCGCTTCCGAGCAAAACTCTCCCTAGCCCCGGCGCCCATCGGGCCATCGACACCACTGCCAGACCCGAGCAAGGCATCGGGGACACTTCGAAGGGCCGCCAGGTCCTCATCATCTTCCTCAGAGTCCTCCTCATCATCATCATCATCATCTTCCTCGTTGGCATTCAACGATGAAGCCCGAGCTTTTGGTGCTCCATTTACTTCCTCACCCTCTCTAGCTTGAGGTGCTTCTACTTATCCATGGTCGCCTTTTCTTAGGCAACGTGCTTGGCGCCTCCGAGATAGGGAAGGCTAAAGTAGGAGTCGAACGAGTGCATAGGCTGCAAAAACGACATTTAATCAGCCAACAACTTTCGAACGATGAAAGAAAAATAAACCAGGGCGGCTTACTAGATTAGGCCGATAGGTCACCGAAAACGCCTCCATAGCGCATTCGGCGGCGACAACGGTCCTAAAGGAGACAAATCCCCTGACCTGCTTCGCGACCTCAGTAGCATCGAGTTTCTCTAAGGACTCATGGGTCGGGTCTTTGACCCCCAAATAGTCACACAATAGGGTCGCCCGACGCTTTAGGGGCAGGACTCGTCGCTCGATCGTGGTCCGCAGGACCACGACGCCATCGAACCTAGCCGATACTCAGCCCGCAAGGATCTCCAAGATCTCTGCCACCTTCGACAACTGCTTCTTGCTGCACCTCCAACCCCATGAGTCCAACCTCACCGGAGCAGCGCCAGAGAAAGGGGGAGGGGTCGGCAGCATCGTCGTGGATGTAGAACCAATGATTGTGCCAGTTGGAGTTTAAAGTTTTCAGTAGCAAGCACGGATAGCTATGAGAGACTCCCTAACACGTCTGAAGATTCATCCCACCCATGGGAGCAAGCACGCTACCATCCGATCCATGCGCCTTGTGGGTCTTCACCTCAAAAACCTTCCGAAACACACACGACGACGAAGCTCACCAGCTGCAACACCGCATTGGGAGGAAGGTGATGCAGCTGGACTCCATGCTCGTGGAGGAAACCATGGAGGAAGTTGGATGCTAGGATCCTAGACCCACGCTTGTGGAAGTCGGTGAATGACACCACTTCCCTAGGCTGTTGATGAGGCGCTGCCACGCTGTCAGGGGTCATCCATCTGGAAACTTCCTTCAGCGGAAGAAGACCCTTCACCACGAGGTGTTGTAGCTTTGCCTCCATTATCGATGAAGGAATCCACTCCCCTATCTCACATTGCAGGCAGAAGAAGAAGTGGAGACGGTGGAGCAAACAAGCAATAGCGATGACGTACGTGATCTAGAGGTAAACCGCACGAACTCGACCCTTTCCCTTCTGTCTTTCCTTCAAAGATTATAGGAACAAGGCAATAACTAAGTAAGGGGTTGGCTCGGATAGAGGGGACTATTTATGTGGCAGTGATTAGGGAAGCAAACCACACCTAGGCGGAATCCGCCCTAATACGGGCTCCATAAACCCTCAAAAACTAAGCTGGTGTGCCATAACACGTAACAATACCATTAAGACACAAAGGATTTAGGGAGGTCGATCACCCCCAGGTTCCACGCACAGAGCGATCATCGGTCATCGTGACCGCACAGCGCATGCGTGATCACACGACGAGTGAGCGCCGGAAAGTCATGACCCTAGCGAAAGAGGCCTGAGAGCCCGCCCATGTGCCAGGCAGTTGGGTCACGACCATGACCAGACATCGTAATTAGCAAATCCACTCCTAGGTCGGTCCTTAGAAGGGCTCAAGGCCACAAAAGGGATAGGGGCAGCAAGGAGATGGGCCCTCGCGGCTCTAATCGGTGGTGCGGAGCCACACGACTATCCCTCCCTGTGTTCGAGTCATCCATTTCGAAGTCTCCTAGGTTGACCCCCCTCTAGGGGGAGGCATCTTGCCCTCTGGCCGCTGTGGAGGCAGTTGGGAGCGACAGGATTAACAGTTGATGATTTACGGGATGTCTCACATGAGGCACAGCTAAACTCCACGTCGATTGGGGAGGATATCAGGTCCCGCTCAAATTACCCATCGACCCCGATGAGGCGCACCGCTCTGACCATGTGGTTACGGTGGACATGCCTCTCCCCACATGGGGCAAAACTAAAAACTTGCCTTGTAACAAGGCACCACAACCCCTCGGGTCATAAAGAGCATCAGGGAACAAAGATGCGGGTGCCAGCGCCCTAAATCCTCGATTCTCAGCGGATAGCAACGCATCCCACGAGAGCCACAACCCTGATAGCACCAAAATGAGATGACAACTTCTGGTCAAGGGAGACGCCTCTAAAATTTCGACACAAAGCTCATAAAATACGAAAACAAGAGATAATCCCGGGTCAAAGCCTGGGAAATTATAAATCAACCCAACCGAGCACCGCGGCAGTTCACAAGCAAACCCTTCTCTCATCTCTCATGACACAAGAGCGGCCAGCGCCATGAGGCCTGCCAACCCTAGGCATGATAGTAGCGACCTGAGCTCTAGGAGCTATGGCGCTGAATAGGGGCTTGTGGGATGCTCCCTCCATCGCAAACATGGTGGAGAGAAGCACCATGCAAAACTCTATCCAGCACCATAGCTCCCAGAGCGCAATACACGAGGGTGAGAGACGGCTTCATTGCCGCCATCTCACAAGGACAGGGACGGCACGTTGGAACCGCCCACAGTGAGGGCCACCTCACACATCTGAGCCAGAGTGCTCCGGAGGCCGAGGGGGTTGCAAAGTTACGGTTCTAGTGACCAAGCCACCTAGTCCTGCTAGGGTCGCAAGATCCCTCCTAGCACCTAACGATAGGTAGAAAGATGATGGCACCCGACCAACATAAGAAAAACTCAACAAAACAAAAACTCATAGTGCCTCTATCTCTTCTTTCCTCCTGAGTCCCTCAAATCAAGAAAGGCTAGCTCTCGAGCACAATTGTGAGTAGCTCAAATAGAAGGAAGGCCAATATTTATAGGCCTAGAAACAAGCCACATAACCTAAGAGCCAACAACAACAGATTCCCATGAAAGGTTAGGATAAACAAGACCTTCTTAAGGGCAGGACCAATACAGCGTCGACAAGACCACTCGGTCCTGCCTAGGTCACGAACCCCGAGGAATAGCACACTGACACAGGCGAGGCTTGGCAGTCACGTACCCATCGTCAGGATGTCCCGACAAAGTAAAGCACAATGACCACCAACCACACTAAATGCATCGACCTACAAGGGGTCGAGCATTGAGGCTCAAGTAGGCCACGACCACAAGCCCATGCTCTGAATGATTGCAAAAACGCTCGAGGGCTACTATCAGGGTCATAACCCTGGGGTGTCTCAGGGCACCGATTAGTTAGCAGGCCGCATGGTCTGCAACACAGCAGCTAGCAAAGGCCCAAACAACTGAGGCCTAGCAAAAGCCAAGCAGTGCAAGCTAGGCGCTAAGGCCAGGGGCGATCACGATCCCTTTCTCCAACATTAGCCACGTGATGATCAAATGTGCGACCTGTCCCCCATCACGACCCTTGGGAGGGATAGGGAGAGGTCGAGTCCTGCTTGACATGCCTGCTCTGATAAAGGCAAGCAAGCCGCGCTGACCCCATGAGGACTGACATCACAGCAGTCACCTCGGTCCGGTTAGACGCCAACCGAATGCCATACCGCACGAACAGGACATTACCGCACGACGACGGCAACAGGTACAACACCCACCATCTCGATACGGACCAACAAGACATATGTATGATCCCACCTACCACTGAATGGGATCCATGATAAGGGTCTCGTCACAGCGGCCATCTAGATCGGCTGAGAGCCCCGACCCCAACGATTGGGGCCGTGGCCCTCGGCCCTACAAAGCAACCAGACAATCGATGACCCAAGACGGCTACCGACTCCCGCCCAGGAAACCAAGAGGTGACGATGAAGACCACGATAGACACAGCGTTGCGCAGGATGGCTGATGAACTAGCACTGTGCCTACAGTGCTTGCCACGACCGGCACAGGAGCACCATGTCACGCTCTACCGTGACGTGGCCACAAGACCATGATGATAACCATGCCTGGACGAACACCAGAAGACGGTGTAGCTTGCAAGCCAAGTTAGCTAGGACCTCCCTCAAGCTCTCGACCCTTCGGTCAGTGGAATCTATTCTTTGTATCAAGCCCTGGCCCCAAACACTATATAAGGGCAGCCAGGGCACCCATCTTGGGACAGCTACACATTCTTCATCCTCTACCATTCCATCCATTCACCATAGCAGTAGGGCTCCTGAAGCTTCCCTTTGGGCTGCCCCTCATCTAGCATAGGTTCTACCACCTCTTTCATCATTCTTGCACCCTCCCATTGTAAGAACTTCCGAGCATTCAAGCGAGAAACACACACTTGATCTTCTCTGAGACTAGACGTAGGGCTCCGGCCTGAACCAGTATAAATCCTCATGTCTATTGGATGCTACCATCGTCTTCCTAGAGTAGCGCAGCAATCATATAAATTTACTAGTCCAGTTTACAAACCACTGACAGAGCCGCTCGCAAGGGCTAAGCTCCTACTCGGGTAACTCAATCGATAGCCCACGAGCCTTCCCCGGAAGCAAGTGGGTGTCTATGAGGCCTCTCTCAGACCGTTCTCTGTCGTTTGCACTATGTAGAGCTTCGGCCAAGACATCAAGGGCCTCTCATCCCTCGTATACCATCATCGACCACACCACAAACAGTTGGTGTGATCTCATAAGATTACAAGTCCCTCAGAGTACACTCTTGGTGCATGTGAGCATAGATATCACAAAGGTGTTCAAACCTCAATAAACACTAGGTCTAAACCTTGAACAAGTGTTATATGTGGTCTAAACTAGCATGAGAGCTATGCATAGCACTTTTGCTAGTCATCTAATCTTAAGCACTTTTAGTGGCTAGAGCACTAATGGATGAGCTTCAACTAAACTATGTCTTCCACCAACTCTCACAAACTTCAAGGGGCTGGTGGGAAGGGTATAATTATCCACAACAACTTCAACTAGTTGTTGGAACCTCAAGTTGCAAAAGCACCGAGCACCAGAAGTTTTGGTGGTCACACCAGAGAATTTTGATGTCATTGCCATGCTAACTAGCCATTGTCGGCTACTAGAAGTCTTTTCTCTGGTGTGTTTTATCTGGTGCTACAACAGAGAGTTTTGGCGCTCAGTCGAATCCTCCATTTCTTCATTGGACATCACATATACTTCTGTTGCATGCACCGGAGAGTTCTGGTACTCTATGAGCCACTAAACCACCTGTACATCCTTTTAGTTTTAACTCTCTGGTACTCCACTAGAAGAATTTGGGGCACACTTCCAACTGTGTCTTGGACTAGGCATCCTATGCCCACCATTGAGAAATCCGGTGCCATCAAAAAACTTTGATGCAGTTCTCTAGTCCTCTCTAGGTGTTGTTTCTTCACATCTTTTTGTCAAGGCTTCTCTTGCTTAATGTATTGAGCTTCTTGCTTGTCTTCTAGGGTCTCCAATGCTCCTCTTTGATCTCCATTTGAGGTGTTGATTCCTTAATCTTCACCTTAGCTTAGCTGAAGTCCATCTTTGCACCCTATGGACTAATGTACCTTGTATACTTGTAAACATTATTAGTCCAAATGGTTATGTTGTAAGTCAACCACCAAAATCACTAAAACCTTCTAGGGTCCATATTTCTTATGGTCCTAGCATAGATGATATCAATTAGATAGAGTGACATGGTTACAAATCCAAAAATCATCAGCCCACTATTGTTAGTGATGTTTCTAAGTTAGTTTGGGAAGCCTCGATGTGCTAATAGATATGAAAATGATGACATGGTCAACCAACTGTTGCATGTGTCAACAATGGCTTCAATAGATATAGTCAACATTATGAAGAATTGGTTAATGTTTTTAGGGTAAAAATAAAACTATGGGTCAACAAGAGAAGGTACAAGATGATAAAAATTCTAAATTTGTTAGAGGGCCAATGAAGTGAACAATTAATGAGATTATAGTGGTCTTTGCCTTGATATAAAAATACACAACCACAGGATATGAGAGAAAAAAACATGACAGGGACAACAACCTTAAACAAAGGAATTAGTCAACAATAGATATATGTAGTTCATGTTGATGAATGCAGTGCAAGTGAATAGGGCGTAATAGCACAGACAATGTTTTCATAGATGAGCATATGTTGTTTCCAAAGGCAATAATCGTGTCCCTCTGTGTCACAACATTTGTGTATGTAAATCAATATTTACATAGGTGGTGGAATGCCCACCTCTATAAATGCAATTAGAAAAAGAAATCCAACCTTGTGAGCACACTATACGGAGACCCATTGAGCCTATCATGGATGTCGTTGTAGACCTCGCCATTGCCTAGGGCACTACCATTGAGCCCACTCCTACCTCTGCTACCACGCCTCTACTCCCCTATCACCACCACTACCACCCGTGGAGCCTTTCCACATGTGTTGCCTCTAGAAGGGAGAGGGAGCAAGCACAATTGCTGTAAGGGGATGAAGCTTTTGTGCTACCACCGGATCCAGAAGGGTGTGGTGGTTGCTCCGTTAGCTGCACCCTCATCCAAGTCATTGTCCCCGTCCCCATTGGACCCTGTCACCACGCCATCACTCATATAGTTCGTCGTGCTCCCATTGGGTCCCGTTCCTAGATTTAGAGGCGTGGAGCCCACACGTCGCCACAACCTTGATAGGCCCTTTGCTGCTGGATTCAAGAGAAGCGTAGCCCATGCATCGCCACACCCTTGGTCAGCCCTCCACCATCAGATCTAGCAAAAGGGGTGGAACCCGTGGCTGTCGTGCCTTCCCCACTCTCCACCATTTGATCCAATAGAAGGGGTGGACGGTGCCCATGGCCACTGCATCCTTGGTCGGCTCTCGCCCGGGCCCATGTTTCCAACCAAGCCGTCACCACGCCCTTCGCCATTTGCCAAAGAGAAGAGATAGGGTGAGGGAGAGGCGGCTAGGGACAAGAGAAGAAGTTTGAGCAGCAAAACCCTAAGCGCTTGTTGGACCATAGTGTTGGACCATCTGGGCTTCAAGCCTATTTCTTGAGACAGGCCTTCTAACAACCCCCTCTAAAAGTAGCCTCTATTTTTAGAGTCAGACGTCTTAAGAGATTCGTCTCGGTTAATTTATTTTTTAAAAAAAACAAGCGTTGGTGTCTCCATAAATAGACCGATCATCTCTAAAAATAGCAAAGTATTTTTGGAGAATGTGAGAGTTTTGTCCATCTTTGTTAATAAAATAAGATGTCTCCTAAAATCGGTTTTACTAGTGGTGGCAATAACTACAATCAAGTAAAGAAAATATACCAAGGCTCTGTTTGGCATGTTGGTAATATTTTGGACCTATAATTAGTTTACAAGTGTAAATTCTTGTGCACAACAAAGCCCCTTGGATACAGGTGTATCTTTTCTCTCCTGGGTTTGCTGTTTGGGTGAAGAGTATCTGCTAATGTACGGAGTATGTCTGTGCTTGAAAAGTTGAATGCGACGGTGGAGGACTCCCTGAGGCCGCACAGGACGCGCGCGAGCTTGGCGGCGTGATGAGGCCGTTGTCGTCGGCGTCAAAGACCATGAAGGCATGGTGCAGGTCCTCCTCGACGCAGCGGTGTCAGTGGATGCGGACTTGAGCGCGGCGAACTCAGGTAGGCTGATGTAGCCGTCGCCGTCACGTCGGCCTCCTCCATCATGCGGGACATCTCGTCATCGGTGGCGACATGGCCGACACTCTCGGAGAGCACCGCGAGCTCGGACGGTGAGATCTGGCCGTCGCCATTGGCATCGAATTAACTTGTGGAAGACATGCTCCTTCTCATCCCGGCGGCCGCCGCCGCTGGGCCGGGCAAGCCCCATGCCCCTCGCCGCCGATGACCTCCTCGCGAACGGGGATATGGACGTGGAGGGCGATCTGGATCTGCCGATAGGAATCGCGTCTGGATTTGTCGGCCGCTGCCGGCGGTGCCTCAGGCGAGTTGATGCATTAAGAGGAGTCGAGGCGTCGGGCGAGTTGAGCCCGATGTTTCTCGTAAAATTTTCCAGACCTCCGTAGGAAATAACTTTTTTCCAACTGTATTGGTCCAATACAGGAGTAAATTTAGTGGGCTCACCATCCATCCAAACAACATTTTGAAGTGTGGGCTGTTACAGTGGTTTTAGATTGAAAACCCTACATCCAAACAGGCCCTAAAGTAATTTCCAAAATTATTTTCTAAGTATAAATACTCAAATGTTGCAGTGAAAAATCTAACTACACATAAGTCCTATTTGGGTGAGCCACCCTTGGTAGCAGCTAGTCTAGTAGTAAGATTGTGTGATCTGCAAATCGTAGAATTTTTTCGAAAGTGCCTGAAGCTACTCAGCTTTTCTTGACATCAAGAGAGCTAAGTGTGTGCCTACTAATTTCCCTCCGGCCTTATCCTCATCAGTCCTCACTCCTCTATCTCTCAGCGCACCTTTAATGCGTCGTGATCTCTCTCCTCCAATCCCGACAAAGTACACCATCGTCTCCTGTCTTGATGTTTTCTCTCTCGCTCCTTCTCTCTCCCCCACCCTCCTATCATATGCTCCTCTCTTCTCCTTCCTCCGGGCTCCGGCCATCGTCCTCGCTGCAACGCGCTAGATTTGTCGACAAACCCAACCAGAACTCCATAAAAATAGTGTCGATCACCACGAGCACACCTCCGTCCCACCCTCTTTCTCTCTCTGTCTCTGAAAAAAAATCCCTCCAACGGCAAGCACCACAAGCGCAAGCCCTCGCTTCCTTGATGGCTTGATCTCACTCTTTCGCTCTCGCTAGCTCTTACGCCGCCGCCGACGGCGCTGCCGAGAGCCTCCATCGCCCCACGTCATCACACCAAATCAGGTCAGCAGCCCCACAAGAACAGTTCGTAGGTCAGCGAATCCATTACTAGTACCGATATTCCTCCAGCTCCCTGGAGAGAAAACATCATCTTGGGTATTTATACCATGGTCTAATCGGCTATGGACGTCACCGGAGATGCCGGCGGAGGTCGCCGCCCCAACTTTCCTCTGCAGCTTCTGGAGAAGAAGGAGGAACAGCCTTGCTCCACGTCCCCAGCAGCTGCTGCGGGTGCTGGGGCTAATGGGTCGGCGGGGTCGCGAGAGATGATGCAGATGAAGAAGGTGGCGCCGCCGAAGCGCACATCGACCAAGGACCGGCACACGAAGGTGGACGGGCGCGGGCGGCGCATCCGGATGCCGGCAATTTGCGCAGCTCGGGTGTTCCAGCTGACGAGGGAGCTGGGGCACAAGACGGACGGCGAGACAATCGAGTGGCTGCTGCAGCAGGCGGAGCCCGCGGTGATCGCGGCCACGGGCACCGGCACCATCCCGGCCAACTTCACCTCGCTCAACATCTCTCTCCGCTCCTCGGGTTCTTCCTTCTCCATCCCAGCGCACCTCCGTGCTGCCTGCTTGCCCGGCCCACGCTTCGGCGGCGCGCGGGGAGACCCGTGGGAGCGCGTCGTAGGCATTGGGTCGTCCTCGGCGTCGTCTCCGCTGCTGCTGAGCTTCCACTCCGGCAGCGTCGGTCTTGACGTGTCACCATCGTCCTCATCTGCTGCCGCCAGCTCCGACCTGTCCAAGAAACGGCGGTGGGAGCAAGAAATGCAGCAGCAGCAGCAATACCAGCAGCAGATGGCCGGGTACACGCAGAGCCAAATGCCAGGCACCGTGTGGATGGTGCCGGGCAGCAACGCCCAGGCCGCAGCAGCGGCTGGCGGAGGCGGCAGCAACGAGTCGATCTGGACGTTCCCGCAGCCAGGAAGCGGCGGCGGCGGCGCGGCGACCGTGTACCGCGGCGTGCCGAGTGGGCTACATTTCATGAACTTCCCCGCGCCGATGGCGCTGCTCCCCGGCGGGCAGCAGCTCGGGCTCGGCGGCCCCGTGGGCGGCAACGACAATGGCAGCGCCGCCAGCGGCGGCGGAGGCGAGGGCCACATGGGGATCCTCGCCGCGCTCAACGCGTACCGGGCACATGCCGTCTCGGACGCTGCGCTGGCGGCGCAGAACGGAGCGGAAGGCGGCTCTAGTCAGCACCATCAGCAGCATGGCGGCGGCGGCGAGCGACAGGAGAGCATGAGCCCCAGCGACGACTCGTAGGTCTTCGGAGGCGTGTGCATGCACTGGTCTGCTAGCTAAGGCGTCCCTCCTGTTGTTTAATCTGTGCTTCTTGACTTCTCGTTTGCGGTTTTTGCATTGGTTTGCAATGTTATGGCCTTCTCTGGCTCCTTCACAATATTCTTGCAAGGATCATACAGAGTTTCATTTCATGGCATCTGGGATAATCACTCTCCGCATTGGTTTTGGT
This sequence comes from Saccharum hybrid cultivar R570, assembly GCA_038087645.1. NCBI lineage: Eukaryota > Viridiplantae > Streptophyta > Magnoliopsida > Poales > Poaceae > Saccharum > Saccharum hybrid cultivar. Next base: position 639,956 of record JAQSUU010000266.1, read on the forward strand.
GTCACCGATCACATCAAGAGAGGAGGATAGATCGAGGGGAATCCGTGGAGGAGGGGCTTTGCATGTCAGGGTTTGACGGGCATGGCTGAGATGGAAGCTGTTAGAGACATTGGCAGGCATGTATGACACAATCCATTGTCTAGTGTTCAACCATGGCGGTCCTTCTTCCGGGTTTTACTCCAGGTGATTATACGGATGCCGAAGCTAAATTACCCTTGTGTCTCCCTCTCAGCTCCCCATTTTCTTGGAGCCCTTAGGAACGTAGCGGCAGTATACCACCTTCTATCCCAAATTATTATTTTGGCTTTTCTAAATACCTAGTTTTTATTATATATGCACCTGAATATACGACATGGGTCTACATACATAATAAAAGGTTGTTCATCTAGAAAAGCCAAAATAATCTCTAAATTGGAATGGAGGAAGTACTAGGCTACTACAGTACTGGTAGCTAACTTAGGGCAAATCGAGCTCATCCCCCACAAATTTTAATAAAAAAAATTGTGCATTCGTATATACGTACCCGCAGGGGTATCTTATAGACGCCAGTTTCTCCTTTCGTTTGAATCGCGTTGGCACCAAAATTTTGTTGCCGAAAACGAAACACGGCTATAGCGACACCCAACACTAGCAACACACATGCACCAGCCAGCAGCCATGTTGGCACATTCTATATTTCTATATATTAACCCAGGTACCCAGCAGAGAGCTGATCGCACCAGTTCACCACCGTACCGGCCCCGGCTAGAGATCGCAATCACGACCATGACCCGTTCCAAAGCAGTAGGTTTCCAACCCGGCTACGCGCGAGCGCGATCGCGGTCGCGGACTGGCAGGAGCGGGCGCGGCAGCTGCGTCTGTGCACCAACCAACCCCATGCGAAAAAAATTAGGTGCAGACTCCCTGCACCGCGCCTTCCTGCAAACCCATCTTAGAGTTTTCAGAGGTGGTAGAGTTTTCAGTTGTCAAGAGGCCCGTCAAAAAGTGGCCCACCGTTGGCTCGTCCGTGACCGTGTAATAGGCTTTTTGGGACATGTGGCTTTCATCTAAGGTGGTTCTACACGGAGGCACGGGCAGAAAGTCTGCACCCAATTTTTTTCCCAACCGTGGCCCCGCCGCCGTCCCAAGCTCTGCTTGTAGTGTAGCACTAATAATCGTGCGACGAGCGAGGACGAACGGACAAGAGCGGGAGACGCGAGAAGTGCGGTGGTTCCACCGCAAGACGCTCAGTCAGAAGGCCGGTCCCTTGCTGGCCGCGCGCGGACGCCGCGGTAAGCGGATCCCGCGGCCAGGGATCGGCGGGAGGCAGAGGACCAAATGACCAATAAAACCGGCCCACGCGCGGGCGCTGGCTGTAGCTGTACTGGCTACACCTGCGGCGGCGGCAGCCGCAGGACGCAGCAGGAGCGCGCGGAGTGGCCCTGCGATCCAGCGGGGTTGCATGCCCTTATTGTCTCCCGCGGCTGGGGCCCCGGCGCGCCCGTGGCCCGGCAGATCCGTCTTGGCGCGCGGCTCTCTCCTCGCTGTTGGCACGTACGCACAGTGTAAAACATAGCTGCACCTGCACCGACGAACGAAGTGTACCGCAGCACGTTCCACTTGTATCCATGCGTGCATGGCCCAGCCCCAAGTGGCTGGCCGTGGCCAGACTATGCATGAGTGCGTGCGTGGATTGGATCGCATGTACTGTCGTCGTACGTAGTCGTAGAGGTAGCCTGGTAGGCATACACGTGCACCCGTGACCCGTGTGGTCGGCTAGCTACGTACGTATATGAGCTCTGATGTTCCAATCCTGAGATTGCTGATCCGTCGAGATTCGAGAACGAGCGATGACAAGTTGGGCTTACTAAAATTTGTTTAGAAGTTTAATTACAAATTACAGTTGTTTAATTAAGCTCGTAATCATGGTTTACTTGTGTCACGTTAAGAAAGCTTATGAAAAGTCACTTAAACATCATCATTGCGTACGTGATTACTTAAGTGTTCAAAATAACATATATATCATGCGCTTACATGAGTGAGAGATGCTAATGTCTATGAGACACACTTGGACTGCCTTTGCTTATTAGCACCTAGAGTGTTACATGTGTTTTCACAGTTTTCACACTTGGTAAAGTATTTATATAAAAATTATTTTAAATGAGAAAGTGTGTGTAGACTGGTCTGTTAGTGGCAAACAATTTAGGGGCTAATATTCTCTATGCATTTATGAATAGCTTTTAGTCCCAAAGGTTGAATATTTATGCTTAATGGCCCTCAAAAATTGAAAGGAAAGTAACTCAAGTCGATTTATTCTTTTTATATTATAAAAATGAGTTTAGGAAACATCAAACTATGAAAAGGAATGTGAATCTCAAATGACTTGGAATGATATAGTGCTCAAAAGATCTAACGCATCAAATGAGAGACAAACACATTGAGTTCACTTGGATTGGGTGTTATTGAGCTTATGTTCACTTTTGAGCATATCCGAAAGTTGCTCACTCCAGAAGTTTTGAACAAGCTACTATGTGTAAGGGCACCCGCAGCAGTAAGAGTCAGCTACTACCTCTAAGCCAATCTCTTCAATAGTGTTAGCTTTTAACAATGGCTCATACTATGATTAGGCCCACATGTTCTTGAATGTGTGTATGAGCCTAGCTCTTGATCAAGAGCTAGCTTTTCTCTCGCTTCTATTAAAATATGAAAAAAATGCTTAGAGCAAGCTTATGAGCTAACCATTGCGGGTGCCCTAAGCAGATTTTGTCAGAAAGTTTTGGCCTTAAATTTGACTTTCTAGGCTTATTAGATTTCTATATTATACCATAACTCATATATTAACATTTTTTCAATTACAACACTCTTGAGAGTTGAAACTCCTTAAATGACAATGCATTCTACATTTCATGCATTAGATGGATGACATGCCATATGTGTACATTACCTTTAGTATCTATGAAAATTTTGAGCTTGTTTTGAACTCTTTTAAATTTGACTTTGCATTAAAACCTAATTTTGAGCATGCACTTTGTTAAGACAGTTTAGATTTCACCTGAGCATGTATCTTGGCAAATTACATGAAAAAATGCTACTTTACAAACCAATAATTTAGACGATTTTCTTAGATTTTTAGAGACCAATAATTTAGATGATTTTCCTAGATTTTTAGAGACTTTTTAGGGCTAAATAGTTTAATAAAAAACTCAAATATAGCATTCCAAGAAGAATTGTAATTTCAAAACCAAAGCTATAATAATGTCAGTTCCACAAAAAATTGGGTCGTGTTTGGTTTATAACATCTACTTGAAAAATTACAAGTTTCTTGGAGACAGGTCCTTTATTTTGAATGACAAGAAAAAATAGCTTAGGATTTTTACTCAAATATAGCATTATGTGAAGAATTTTAGTTTCAAAGTTACAATAGCTATGATACCAGATCAATGCAAAATGGATTATCCTTGATTTTAACATCCACATAAAAAATTTCAACATTTTTGGAGGTCCCGAGGTCCTTTGTTTTGGACCGCCAAGAGGAGCTAAGGAACATGAGTCATGGCTCGACTCGCGGTAGAGTCATGCAAAACTAGATGGTGTCACTTAGTTGCCACATCAGCAACTCACGTGGAAAATATTCTACAGGCGCCAGTGACTGTAGGCAAGTCACGCCATATATAGTCATTGGCGTGACTAAAAGGGTTGTTTCCTAAAAATTTAGTTTGGGATATATACTTTTTAAAACATTAGTTTTAGCTAAAATAAAAAATCAAATAATGACACTACTAGATTTTGCGTAGTACCCGAGTGCTAAAGAGTTTCCCGAGTGTTTTATAAAAACACTCGGGATTATCCCCGAGTGTATAAAAATGCACTCAGGATATGATAAAACGCTCGGGATAGTTTACTTTCCCCGTGTGTTTGTATTTGCCCTTGGGATACTTTCACTTTAGACCAAAAAAAATTAGACAGAAGCGGCAAACCTAAACGGCGTGAGGAGATTGCCGAGTGTTTTGTGCTAGCAGGCCTTCGGGAACTAGTTTTTGCGAACGTGGCAACAAAAATGGCGCGCAGCTGTTGCCCTTGGCGCCGAAAGCCGAAATTTTTTTTGGCCTGGGAAAAACCCTCGAAGCCTCCTCCAATAAAAGAAAGACATTCCGGTCTCCACACAAACCCGCCGCCACCGTCGTCTCGCAACACGGCGCCGTCGTCTCCGAAGCCAGTGCCACCGTATCCCACTCCCACCCGTCTCAGCCCCAGGTGCTGCTCCCGCCGCCACCCCATGGGCAAGGCCCCTAGTGCTGCTCCCGCTGCCACCCCATGGGAAAGAAGCTAGCAGCACCTAGCCGCACACCATAGTTTCAGATTTCCCCCAAATCATAGGGCTCGTGCTCCATTTTGCTGACCCCCTCCGATTTCCTCTCTCTTTAATCCCCACATCCATAGATCTCATCCGTCACTGCAGATCTGTACTACATCCCCCCATCTCTGGATGCAAACGGAGCAGCCAAGGTGAGAGAAAAGGTGGGAAAAAAGGAAATTTTATTTTTTTATTTGTTTTCCTATCATTCAGAGGTCTTGATTTGACTATGAATTTCTGATTTTTTATATGAATTTCTGATTTTGATGAAACCGTAGGATTTGAAGAAATCCGTCCCCCCTCTTTGGTTGCAAATGGACCAGCCAAGGTGAGAGAGAAGGTGGGGGGAGGAAATTTTCTTTTTTTATTTGTTTTCCTATGATTCCGAGGTCCTAACTGGACTATGATTTTTTGATTTTGATGCAAGCTGTAGGATTTGAAGAAATCTTGCTCCGTCCCCACTACATGGATCCAACTAAAGCAACATAAGGTAAGGGAGAATGTGGAAGAAAGAAGCAAACTTGCAATTTTATTTCCCTGTTTGTTCTTATGATTGTAAACTCATGACTTCCATTTGGATTTATGGTTATAAAGGTAACTGTGTGATCTGATAAAATCTTGAGGCATCACATTTGTATTTCGTATAACTTTGCATCTTTAAATATTTTTCTGTAATTTAGCTGTTCCAAAATTAATCCTTGTAGTATCTAAAATGAATACAAACTACTAAAAATCGTGGGGGTAACAGATACTATAATATTTTTTATTTCCTCAAATTTCATTGGATCTGACATTTTCCATGTTCTTGTATTTTATCTTGCTGATTTACTACAAATTGTTTGGTAACAGGTACTATATAGATTCAGCTTTTTTCACTAAATTTCATTAGATCTGTCATGTTCCATGCTCTTGAATTAGTCATCATGCTGCAAGACTACAAATATGTGCAGTAACAGATCCCTATATTGATTCAGGTTTATTGCCAAATTAGCTCTGAAGTCACCAAGTTTGCAAAAAGGAGTTGTTGCTTATTAATACACCATCACTGCTGGTGCACTTGAACTTGCTGTGAGAAGGTAAATCATAGTTGTAATTATCTTTCCACTTTGCAAGTTTCTGATAAATCTTCTCTACTGCCTTTGTGTGTTGAATATGCCTGAGTTGATCATGTTGAATATTACTTGTTTTTAGCTAGAACATAGAGGTAGATAGCTCAGATGGTGAAGAGCATAGAGGATGTCAATGAAGAACCAATGTTGATGTCAGATAGTGATAATGAAGAGCCAATACAAGTCGATCCTTTAGTAGATGATTTGGCCTTGGTAATTTTCCTCTTACTCCAATACCAAGATTTGTTGCTTTACAACATGCTTTGGTGCAGTTCTGAACTTTACTAAGACAAACAGGGTTAGTACAGTTCAACATGTCTCTTATATCTTCATTTATAAATTTTTTATGTAGATTATCCAAACACATCTGAATGTTCCAGTACCTCCGCTGGTACTTCCATCACAAACTAGATCATCTCATCAGGTTAGTACAGTTCGAATCACTTGACTGCTACTTTAAACTTTAGAAATCTCACTTGCTTTTAAAAATGAAGGGTACTGGAGAAACTAGAGGCTCGAACATAGGTGCTGCAGAAACTGGTACTGCTAGAGAGGATGGAGAAGGTGAAAATGCTGACAATGGATCTCATATAGATGAATCTATGCCGATCCATTAGTCAATCTACCGTGATCTTACATTTCAATGTTAAAATTAGTGTTGTTGTCAAACGTGGAGTTGTCATGCCCTATTGTGAACCTTTAGAACCTGTGACTTTTGTTGATCTGATCATGTTAGCCCTTTTGGGAAATCTAAACATGTAGAACTGCTCGTAAGGGAGTGGATGGCCATTTTGTGACTTCTCAAATTGTAGGACATGTAATCATTGAATGTGCTTTGAACAATGGAGTGTGGAAATTGTGAATGTAGCCTGATATGTTATATGTTTCATATTCTAATTTATGAAGTGCATGGGAGTGCATATGGATTAAAACTATGGTGAAACCAGTAAGGCAGTTATTGAGTGGAATTAATAAAAAAAAATATGCGTGGAACAGTATGGCTGCAGCCTAAAACTTAAGTATCCCGAGTGTTTGTTAATTCCAAGCACTCGGGAATAGGTACATGTGGAACATTATCGTAGCACCTTGGAACTTATCTTTCCCGAGTGTATCGCATTCTTCAAGCACTCGGGAATAGAAGTAAAGGATGACGAGTGTTTGCTAACACTCAGGGAATAACTCTGTTATCATGGGACGGAGCCGTTACCATAGATGATTCCCGTGTGCTCTATGTCTCCCGAGTGTTCTGTGAAACACACGGGGAACTTTTAATTCACCGAGTGTTTTGGGTTTGACACTAGGGAAACATTTAGTTTCTCGACCTGACACCACCGAGTGTTTGCCCCCGAGTGTCTACTCTCGGGAAAGTATATCCCGAGTGTTTGTCATTGTTTTCCCGAGTGTTTGCAACACTAGGGAGCTCCGCAGAATCTGGTAGTGTGAGATACATTAGTTCAATCTTTTTTTACTTTTTTTTAGTAATATAAGACATTGCCCCGTCAATCCAAGCTCATGCACGAGTTCAAAGACACAAGCATTTAAAACTTGGAGTGAATAAATTTAAAATCTTGCCTAGTACTATAACATTGGTTTAGGTTGTCTATCCATCTAATGTAGTTTTAAAAATTCAAAAAATGAATTTTAAAATCAAACAACTTAGAATTTTTGAACCATAAAGTATTTCGAATGGAAAAATTTTCAACTATAAAGTTTGTCTTCATTTGACTTGATTTAAAAAAGTTATTAATTTTATTGTGTTGCGCCTACTTTAGAGGTGGGTCAATTTGCCAACCACCTCAAATCCATTTCTAGAGACAGGTGGCTTTCACAGTCACCTCTAAAAATACATCAATTTCTAGAGACAGACGAAAAGCCCAGCCACCTCTAAAAATGCTATTTTAAAAACCGTTGGTTTTCTAGCCACATCTAGAAATAGAGAGCATTTCTAGAGGTAGTTGATCTCTCTAGTTGCTTCTAAAAATCAATTTCTAAAGACTGATCATCACAAAGACTATTTTTAGATATGGTTCTTAATAAAGGTGTCTTTAAGAAAAAAGAGCGCCTTTAAATTAAAATATACTTTTTATAGTAGTGTTAACTTCAAAGAGGGATGCAGCCCTCTCCTTCTTGCCACCGGAGATGTTACCTAAGAGAAGGAGGAGCCCCGCCCAGCTCAGGGTCGGCGATGGCCTTCTCAGTTTGGTGGCTACAGCATAGAAGCTTTGTTACGAGCTACTAGTTGGTTTCACCGGTCATGAAAGGATACAATTTTAGATCTATAGTGCACGTACTACTATACGTACATATTCTTTTGTATAACAGTCAATATTAATAAAGTTTGACTTGGACAAACAAGATGGAGTTTTATTCATGATTAGAGGAAGTAGTGTTGATTGAAAGACTATTTTTCTTGCTCTCTTTAGTTGATGTGTGTCCCCGGCCCCAACTCTCCACTATAGTCTCGCTGTGTCCCCATCATCATACTAATCAATAGCCAATTGGTTTCAGATGGTCTAGCTGTCTAGGTTCTTCCATAACCCAGGGCATTGTTGGACTATTGGAGGACTATGATAGGAGTAATGCAGGATAGGAGAATATATAACCTACAGTCTACACAATTTGAATGGCCATCTTCTTAGTGTTCGTACAACGAGTTTGCGTGAAAAGCTAAATTGAACTCTTATGGTTTTCACACACGCGTTACACACACATATGGCTTGCATATATTGTATGGAGTACTTCCCTTTCCGTGAAGAAACACTAGTTGAGAGTTGGAATCAAAATATAGACGGATTAAATTAGGGTTAACCACTTAACCACCATATGCCTGGCACTGATTAGTAGGTCATCCCTATCGGGGAGGCCTGGTTTTAGGGGTGTGTGTTGGGTGGGGGGACTAAACTGGTTGCAACATCAACACGCGCACACACACCGGCATGCAATATTTTCTTAAACGCTAAACGGTAAACAATCGGTCATTTACCGTTTAACCATTATTCGGGCAAAACGGACCATTAAACACTACTAGAATCCACTAGTTTCCCTAGAGTTTTTTTCTTTCCCTAGAAAATTTAGAAAGCTCTAGGGAATGTTTGTTTCCCTAGGAAATGATTTAGAAACCGTAGGGAAACATAGCTTTCCATAGGAATTATTGTTTTCCTCGGGTGAAATCAAGAGATGGCTCATACATGTGTGCCATGCAAGCACCCTGGTACAATGTTTCCCTAGGAAATCTAGAGAACGGTAGGGATAATATGCTGAACGCGGAACTTCCAAAAAATTCATAGGCAAAAATTTTTACCGCCTCCAACAGTTTTTCTCTCCTCTTCTCATCCTTATCTTCTCAACATCCTCACGCCAGTGCTGCATCTCATCCTCTCTTCAGTCTTCACTCTCTCTCTTCAATCTCCAATCCACCGGATCTCCCTTTCCAAGCTGTGCGCCATTGTACGATGCGAGCCGAGCTGCGACGACGGCTGCACGCCGGCAAGCGGCGCACCGGCCGTGCGGCGGTGGTGTCACGTGGGCCTAGGAGCTACGTCTCCAGCGAGTTCGTGGCGCAAGCTCTTGCGGCAGCGGCACTCTAGGTGTAGTGGATCTGGCTATTTCCGGCCAGATGATGTGCGTTGTGGTCGCTCTCACGGTGTCCATGCATGCAGAGCGCTTGCGGCAAGTCAGAAAGACAAAAGCCCCGTGGAGCCTTGAAGTCGTGCTTGGATAGGTGAGGTGAGTTCACCAATAAAATTCCTAATCCTGTTGGCCAAAACTTTAAAACTTTGTCAGAGTAATGTATTTTTTTCCTTTATATTCTTGTTGCGGTTGCATGAATGAATGAAACATTTAATGTGAAGAACAAGAAAGATTATTCGTTTTTTATGGGGAGATTGGTTAATTCTTTGCGCTAATCCTTCTATGCAGATTGGTCAATTCTTTGTGCGGGGATGCATCAATGGATTCCGGCTGCAGTGATGAGCTCTCAACCCACAGTGTTTGCTAGTAGTTGTTCGCATGGCCAGCGACGGCAAGCTGCGACATAGAAGGATTGCTCATTTTTTTTAATTTTTTGTTTTCTTTCTCCTTCTCTTTGATTGACATTGTAATTTATAACTGGTGATCTTGATGAATAGTTTCAATCGAAAGTAATAAATAATGTCGTTGGTAACAATCTTCCCATGTAAGTTCAATCCATTGAATCTTTTTATCAACCAGGATTGCAATATATATATATATATATATATATATATATATATATATATATATATATATATATATATATATATATATATATATATATATATATATATATATGAAAAATGTTGCTCAATAAGCACTAAAATACAAAATTTTGCATTTCAATATTAAATTTGCTAGAACGGTTTCCCTAGGGAAATTTATTCTAGGGAAAACACATTTCCACGTGTGCTATGCAGCCATGTGAGCAAGTTTCCCTACGGTTTCAAATCTCTAGGGAAAGAATCTTTCCCTAGGAAAACGAAGAAAAACCCTAGGGCACGAGCTCTTTCCCGTCGAATTTCTCTCTAGGAAGATTTCTCTACCAAAACCCCTAGGGAAACGATTTCCCTACGGTATTTTCAGACTTTCCCTAGGATTTTGGCCCTAGGGAAACCAGTGCATTCCAGTAGTGAAACGGGCTACACGGCCAATTAAACGGGCTAAATGAGAGATTAAACGGAAACGGCATATCACCGTGTTGAGTTTACATGGTGTTTAAACATGTTAAACGACCGTTTAGGCAAACGGTGCCGGCATGGCCGCATGATTAGCTGCAGTATGTGGTGTGTGCGCAGACGGGAAAAGGAGCGCGCGCTAGCTAGCTAGCCGCAGGATGATGAGGCCAATAACGTGCTGGAGCTGTCGGTTGTTCTCTGCGCCGTCACATGTCGAGCTAGTTGCGGCTGCATGGTTGCATTGCGTGGCATCGAGTGGCCCAGTGGCGGGCTGGCGGCTGCCGGCACTCAGCAGCAGCTGCCGCCCCTGCTCCCTGACCACATGTATCATCCGTCACCTGCGTATGAGCGTGTCATATGCCAACCGATGACCACACTTTGACCAAGCCTGCAATAAGGTGAATTTATATTAGGACTGTATATAAGTAACATGAACTAACAAGAGCGAATTGGTGGTTAAAAGTTATTAGAAAACAGTAATTCATGATTAAACTATATTTAGTCTATTATCTGATGGCAGACCAATTTTTAGGGTGGGTTTAGATGGTGAATTTTTTTTGAAAAATGGTCACATCAGATGTTTCATCCGATATCGGAAGAGGTTTTCGAATACTAATAAAAAAACTAATTACATAGCTTGCGGAAACCGTGAGACGAATTTATTAAGCCTAATTAATCCGTCATTAGCACATTTATTACTGTAGCACTTTAGTGTCAAATCATGGACTAATTAGGCTCAAAACGTTCATCTCGCGATTTTTAACCAAATTGTGTAATTAGTTTTTTTTCATCTACATTTAATGTTCTATGCATGTGCCGCAAGATTCGTTATCGTAGTTTTTCGTGAAAACTTTTTGGATCTAAACACGCCCTTAATAATTCTGCTTCTGCTGCACACCGAGTACTGGAGGATTATCCTCTCTGAAGGAGTTGAGTTGTGAGTTTGAGCTTTGGTGGACCTCGACTGGCGCGCGCATTCCTCTTTGCAAAAGATGAGATAGGCATGCAGGCCTGCTGGCAGCGGCAGGCAAGCGCATGTGTGCGTGGCTACCGAGGCCCCGCCCGCCCGGGTTGCCGGGTGGCAACATTGCAGGAGGGGGCAGGGGGTATCAATCCTTTCGTTCATGGGATCACGAGGGTATGGCCTCGTTTAGGCCTGGTTTAGTTCTCCCAATTCTCCTCTAAATTTCACTATGCAAAAAGAAGATTCTCTGTCACATTAAAATGTTGGCAAATGCATGGAGTACTAAATGTTGATGAAATCAAAAATTAACTGCACAGTTTTGTTGTACTTTGCGAGATGAACATTTTAAGCCTAGTTAGTCAAAATTTGGATAATTTTTACCAAATACAAACGAAATGCTATAGGAATTCTAATACAGTGTTTTTCTCCCCAATTCACCGAACTAAACGAGGCCTGCGAATGCGGTGACATAGGCCCTGTTTAGTTCCTAAAAAATTTTACAAAATTTTTCCGATTCCCCGTCACATCGAATCTTTGGACACATGCATGAAGCATTCACTACAGGAAAACGCCTCTTTGCCGACTGCTTGCCCCGGTCGGCAAAGGCTTTGCCGACCGCAAAGCCACGTGGCAGTCGGCAAAGAGCAGTCGGCAAAGCCTAGGTCGGCAAAGGTGGATTTGCCGACTGCCATGTGGCACACAGTCGGCAAATCCTTTGCCAACTGCCACGCTAGCAGTCGGCATAGCCACGTGGCGCCGTCAGCCCTGACGGCAGGCTTTGCCGACTGCTGGTTCCTCGGCAGTCGGCAAAGATTTTTTTTCAAAAATTGTTTGCCGACTGGCCGCCAGCTCGGCAGTCGGCAAAGAAAGAATTTTTTTTTTGAAATGTTCTTTGCCGACTGCTTTCAGAGTTGCAGTCGGCAAAGATTTGACCTCTTTGCCGACTGCCTCCCATTGCAGTCGGCAAAGACTCTGTCCTGGGGTTTTTTTGCCCCAAAGCTGGAATTTTTTTTGCTTTTGTTTTCTGTTTTCTCGCATCAAAACCCTGCAAAATCACAAATTATAATCCAATTTCACCAGAAGCACCGGTAGCACCATTTATATCACAATTTCATCACATTTGTCGCCAACATCACCACATATATCACAATAACGCACAACATCACATATATCTCACATATATGTCACAATAACAACCACACAAGTGCATTACAACCATCACATGAAGTCCAACACGTCGAACACCACAAGTCGACGTCCATCACACGAAGTTCAACATAACAAGTCTAGGTCCATAACGAAGAAAAGAAATACATGACAACAACTTCGACAATATGGTGGATACATGATAACAGAATCGACAAGTACCTAGCTCGTCGCGCCATCCCCGGTCTCGTCGTCCGCTCCGCCCCCAGAGCCCCTAGGGTTTGCCCACGGAAACCCCCTTGGACCAAACTGAGGCGCCTGCGCGTACTGCCACCCTCCGCGCACCGGCGGCCACGAGTACGTCGGAGGAGGGCCACGCGGAGGTGGATACGGTGGATAGGGTGCAGGTGGTGGATACGACATCATCTGATGGCCGGGACCTCCAGGAGACGGGTTCGAACCCGTCGACTGTACCTGCACAAGTTAAACGCCAAGTGATGTCATTAGTATCTGCAGCATGGACACACAAGTTAAAGCAAGAGTCAATATACTCACCGGGGTCCCTCCAGGAGCGATAGGAGCAGGCACAGGAAAAAACTCTGGAGAAGGAGGCGGTGGAGCGAACATTGGAAGAGGAGGCGGTGTAGACGCCCCGGACGTCTGCATGGACTGGAAGAAGCTGGCCATGTTCTGCATCTGAGTGTTGTAGTGCTGCTGCAGGCTTTGCTGGTAAGCCATCTGTTGCGCCATCATCTGCGCGTCCAACGTGGCGATCCTCTCCTCCATCTTGGCCTCCATCTGGGCCTACAATATTACATCTGCAGTGTTGATTGTATGTACAGGTGTGAAACGAGTGAACGACGAATGAAACGGCACTTACCTGTGACGCTGACTGCCGCCGGGGCGCTACGGGGATGTCGCTGGATCTCGTGGGCGTGGATCGAACCTGGGTCAGCGTAGGAACCTAGGACGGGTTGAGGGCGCTGTGGGCCATGTAGTAGCGGCCGTGCTGCTTCCCTGGTCCCAACCTCTGCAGGAGGTCTGTGTCCAGGGGCTCGGCGGTGGGGTCAAACGTCTCCCCGTAGCGCTGGCGAGCCGCGACGGTGTACTCGGTGGCCTTCTCGTAGGCGGTGGGGTTGGTGTACGCATCGGGCCCGTCCTCCGGGTTGTAGACGTTGTTCAGATTCGTCGCCTTGCCCTTGTGAGAGAGGAGGTACATGGTGTACTCGTTGATTTCCTGCCCACCGTGCGTCTGTGTCTGCATTGAAAACACAAACATGGTTACAAGTATTGACAATTGAGCGCAAGGATTAAGACATGAACAGACGCATACCCATCTTGTCGCGAACTAGGGGAGGGGCTGATTCCCTTGGTGGTGTGACACCCCTCGCATCTGCGCGCGGTGGCCCTGACGGTCGGCGCGCCTCGCGTACGCCTCATCCGTGTGCCACATGCGCACAATCTCGTTCCAGCATTCCCTGTGGTTGTCGCACCACGACGGACACACCTGCTTGACATCAAGTATTTGACATGCGAGAAGATTAGTGTAATGTTTCACTGAAGGAATCTGAACGAATGTTGTCATACTTAATTACCTGCTCGTATTACGCTTGGGTGAGGTCGGCCTCCCTCGAGTTCATTCTCTGGCAGATTTGGGGCTTCTTGATGTTCTCTCCAAGCACGTTGGCGTGGACGTCGCGGATGGCCTGTATGCGCACCTCATGGTACAGGTCCTTGAGACGATCTTTGCAGACCGCCTCCTGCACTCGCGCCGCCTGGGCCGCTTTACCCTCCTCGCACGTGAAGAAGTCCTGCACACAGACACATCATGTAGCATTTCCTTTTTGCAAGAAGTCCGACGAATGCGTACTATTTAGCAATGCGGTGCGATGAAAGACTCACCCAAAACTCCCTCTTTATCTTTGCCGCGATGGTCTCGCCACCCTCCTCGACGAGGTAGAAGTGGGACCACTTGGTGGGCACCTTCATCTCGCCGTTGACGTTGACAAGGCCAGGGTAGTACTCCTTAATCAGGAGGCCCTGGATGCCATTGATATGGCGTGCTTGACCTGCTCCACTCACAATCTTCTAGGAACTGCACGAGTCATTAAGAACAATTGTTAGTCTTCAGTTCGATTTTTGACATGTCATATGAACAAGTAGTGAAATCAATAATGGTTACTTACGTCTGGCCCACGGGTGTGATCACCGGGCGCTGGTGGAATTGCGGCCGCACCCTAGGAAGCTGCGTGGGCCCACACGAGTACACCTTGGCCACGCCTGATGAAGTCAAAGCCGTCTCGCCTGGTGTAGGCGCGTCGTCACCGTCGTCGTCGTCATCGTCGTCGTCGTCGTCACCGCCGAGCTCGTCGTCACCCCCTTGCGAGGACGAGAACGGCAGCCTCCTGGTCGCCTGGCGACGTCCGCTGGGGGGCTAGGACCCCCTACTAGATGACCCGCGCACCAACACCTCCTCCTCCTCCTCCTCCTCGTCGGCGGTCTCCTGCGGGGGGACCTGGTACGCTGAGCGTACTGCTCGATGCGGTCGCTGCCGCCGTCCGCCTAGCATTTTGCCGAGTGCCTGCAATGACAAAGAACAAAACTGTTAGCATAAATAAATGACAAGTACTTGTAAAGGAACATAATAATAACAATATAGTATTACATGGCCTCGTAATTATCTCCGCGAACGGCAATATCTCGGACGTGGAGTCGTCATCTCTATCACTATCGTTGTCATCGCTATCAATATTTTCGAGCTCCCTTAAGTCATCACTGTCATCATCATCCTCATCGTCTCCATAGTCATCATCATGTACCTCCTCCTGGACAACTCCATCGCGCTGCATCTACCATCGCTCAAGCATTCTTAAGTCCCTGGCATCCTGCACCTCCTCACCCTCGTCCTCATCGATTTCGTTGTCTACTTCCATGCCCATGAGCGAACCAATGTCGATCTCCAAGGTACCTTCTAGCCCCTCAGGTTGATAGAACTCATCGGTGCTTGGGTCAAAGTTGTAATCGTCGTCGTTTGGGAGAGGCGCTTTGCCACGCGGCGACACCAAATGCACAAGGCTCCACCCCGCAAGCTTCTCGTCTTTTTGGCAAGCCCATGGGAGGTAATAAACTTGCGTGGCGTCTCGGTTGGCCATAATGTAGACATCATCTCCTTTATAGCTGCAGTCCTGTCGAATCTCGACTTGACCTATCGTAAGGTCTTTCCTCGTGATATCAGGATCGAACCAATGGCATTTGAATACCACCGGCGCTAAAGTCCCGGCACCCTTAAAGTTGAGCTCATATATCTCTTCGACTATGTCGTAGTAGTCCTTCCCATCCGTACCGGGCGTACGAACTCCGCAGCACATGGTTTTTAGGTTGGGTCGACTCTCCTCGTAGCTTCTCGTGCGAAAGCGATAGCCATTCACATCATAAACGGTGAATGACTTCACCCTACGGGAGAAGCCACGGCCCACCTGTTTCAATTCATCGCTCATTTCTGCATCCGTTCGGGCCTGCAAGGGTAGGAGATCGTTACATAACTCGCTCCGGGGAGCAAAGTGGAATCACAAAGTCGGAAAGAGGTTAGTTGGTTGCTACCTTTGTACAGAACTAGGAGATGAAATCGGGCACACCGTGTCTAAGAAGATTGTCTTCTTCTTGCTCGGTAGGAGCCCTATTGCCTCTCTAGTATTGACTAATAAATTCCCTAAAAGAAGAAAGAAACTAGAGGGTCAGACCATGATAGATGGAGGATAGTGACGGCGTAGGTAACAAGCTCATTGAGAACTTACTTCTGATAAGGAATCACTTCATCAAGGTTGATCAACAATGTGAACATGATAGTCTGCCACTCTTGATGGTTCAACTGCTTGTTGGTACCCGCGCTTCCACTCCCGAGATCCCCTTGGAAAAGGCTAAGTATCGATGAGTTCTCGTCAGCGTTGTAACGAGGGGTTGGATTGTGCATGCTGGGAAGCTTCTCAATATAGTACGCCTGTGTGAAGGTCGACACCTCCTCTAGAACGGAGGCCTCTCCCACGGAAGCCTCAATCTTGGCTTTATTTCTACAATTTTCCGAACAAGCTTTAGACACCTCTCGATTGGATAGCACCAACAGGCCTGCACAGGACCCCCCAACCGTGCCTCGCACGGTAGGTGCAAGATCAGATGTTGTATGGACAAAAAGAAGCCAGGTGGAAATATCATCTCCAACTTGCAGAGTAACAGAGGTGCAGCCTTCTCCAGTTCAACACAAACATCCCGAGACAACTCCTTGGCACAAAGCTGGCGGAAGAAGAAGCTCAACTCTGCTAGGACGCGCCACACATGCTCTGGGAGGTATCCCCGGGTCATCGCAGGAAGGATCCGCTCAATCCATATGTGGAAGTCATGGCTCTTCATCCCTAAGACTTTCATAGTCTGCAAGTTCACACCCCTGCTCAGATTCGCCGCATACCCATCGGGGAACTTTAACGTCTTGATCCACTACAGAACTTCCTTCCTATCTGCCCTTTTCAGGATGTAATCGGTCGGCCCCCTTTTCCATTTCCTGCCAGGCGCAGGGGTCTTCATCACTAGGTTTGGTCTATCACAGATCATCTCCAGGTCCAGTCTAGCCTTGACGTTGTCCTTCGACTTTTTGCCAACGTCGATGAGTGTTGCCCAGAGTGCCTCGGCCACATTCTTTTCTGTGTGCATTACATCAATGTTGTGTGGAAGAAGAAGGTCCTTGAAGTAGGGGAGTCTAGTCAAGCCCGATATATGAGTCCACATGTGGTCCCGAGCATATCCCTTAAACCCACCTGTTTCCTCAGGTTCGAGAGCCTGTATGTCGGCAAGGACGGCGGCAGGGCTCTTAACCTGCGGAATGGGGCCGGTGACTTGAACGCCTTTCGTGAAGTGCTTTACATCTAGCCTGAATTCATGGTTCTCAGGCAGGAATTAGCGATGCTTGTCGAAAGAAGAAAACTTGCCGCCCTTGGCCAGCCAGGTGAACATCACATCTGCCTTGCATGTCGGGCAAGGGAACTTCCCGTGAACACACCACCCGCTGAATAAGCCATGCGCTAGGAAGTCATGCATTGAATACTGGTACCACACATGCATTCTGAAATTCCTCTTCGTAGCCCGGTCATACGTGAGTACCCCCTCTTCCCAAGCAAGTTCCAATTCATCCCACACCGGCTGCATGAACACACCCATGTTGTCGCCCGGGTGTCCAGGTATTATCAGCGTCAAGAGCACGTTCTTAGGTTCAAACATGACGTCGGGGGGGAGATTGAGGGGGATCACAAACACGGGCCAGCAAGTGTATGGGGCCGCCATCATTCCAAACGGGTTGAACCCATCTGTTGCCAGCGCTACGCGTACATTCTGAGCCTCCATAGCCTTGACAGGATTCATGTTATCGAAGTGCTTCCATGCATCACCATCTGCCGGGTGTACCATCTTGTCAGGATGGTATCTTTTGCCATTCTTGTGCCACGTCATCTGTTTCGTGGACTCCTCCGTCATATACAGCCATTGCAGCCTCGGTAGGAAAGGAAGGTGTCGTACGACCTTCTCGGGGACCTTAGACTGTTTCATGCTGCCATCAGAGCCTTCTACCAACACGAACCTAGAGGCATCGCACTTCGGACAGGTTTTTGCTTCCTCGAGGTCTCCCCTGAACAGGACGCGCCCCTTCGGACAAGCATGGATCCCCTCATACGACATCTTATGTGCACAAAGGAGCTTCTATGTAGCGTAGGTGTTCGTCGGCAGGACATGATCTGCCGGAAGCAATCCCCCAACAATGCTCAACACGAGATCAAAGCCGTCTCGACTAATGCCCAGCTGCGACTTCAACCCTATCAGGCGTGAGACGGCATCCAGTTGCGTAAGCTTTGTCTTCTCGTGAAGGGGCTTCTATGCTGACTCCGTCATGTCATAGAAGGCCTTCGCGGTTTCCTCTGGATCTTCCTCCACATCCATTCCTTCGCCAAACCGTGCTTCGTGGAAGTCTGCCATCATGTCTGCCATCCCGGCATCGCCATCATACTCCTCGAGGATGGGTCGCACCACCTCATCCCTAATAGGATGGTATTCACCATGGTGGCGCCAACGGGTATAGTTTGGAATGAACCCATGCTTGAACAGATCTCTCAACACCTGAGCCTTTACTTTCTTCTTCTTGTTCCTGCACTCGCTGCAGGGACACGGCATCCGAATCGACCCTTTAGCAGCTGGGCCAAATGCATGCTCCAGGAACTCAGTCGTCCCCCTGATCCATTCGTGGCTCTTACTTGCGAAGCCCGAGTACATCCACTCACGGTCACCCATGCTCTGTCATGCGGCAATGTTAACATGTGATAAAACCAGCAAGTGCATCTACAACGCGCTCCTACCATCTAATAGGTGAAGGATAGGTCCTAATCCCACCCGAGCATGCGTAGACGAGGTTAGCTTCCATGCTCCACTCCCGTCCGAGATGGAATTTTGGCAGCACCTCCCCGCTGTTCTCCCGATACACGTCCTAGCGGGGAGAGTGTGTATCCAGAGAACAACGGGAAGGTCCTGCCGAAACTCCGACTCGGACGGGAGCGGAACATGGGAGCTAACCTCGTCTGCGCATCCTCGGGCTGTCTAAATAACGTGGACAATCCGAAACGGATACGGTTATACATATGCGAAAGAACGCATACTTCCAACCGTATCCGTTTCAGACGGGAGACGCCTAACTGGGTAACGCGACCTACGACTACATGTGGCAGAAAGAGGGGTCATACCGCAGGTGCCGGTGAAGAAAGGCTAGCGGGGCAGTGCCGAGTCGTGCTCCTCTGGCTAGCCTCCAATGGGAGCCCTCCTGAAAAAGAAAAACAATTAGTGAGAACGAAAAATTTCGACAGCACCTCCCCTGTACGGGAAGGTTACCAAACCTGCAAGAAAAGATGGCACGATGGCCGACAAACACATATACATGTCAGGCACGATGGCCGACAACCACAAATGTATTTCCAATCCATGCAGACGAATATAAGCAGGTATTAACAAAGTAAACTACTACTACTAGTAGTACTACTACCTCGTCGTCACGGACGGCGTCACCGGCGCGTGGAGCAGAGGCGCGCGCGAGGATGGCGAGGCGAGGCGAGGACGGCAACGCAGGGCCAGCGGACGGCGAACGGCGCGCGGACGGCGGACGGCGGACGGAGCGGGGCACGCCGGATCGGGACGGGGCAGCGACGGCGCCGGGGCGGGTAGGGGCGAGGCCGCGGCCGCTGCGGGGCCGACGCCAGAGCTGCACGCGGCCACTTGTCACATGTGGAGATGTCCAGGTTTTAGCCACCCGACGTCGCCACTTTCTCGAAACTTTCTCAAAATTTTACCACAGCCTCCGCATGCGATGACAAGACACGTTGTCAAGTTTCGTCATTTTCGGACTCCGTTTCGATTTTATAAAATTTAAAAACACTTTTCACGCGCGTGGCTCGGCGTGTTTCGACACCAACACGGTCGAAATTTCACGCGAGGCCCCGCACACTGCCTCAACATGCTCCAAACATCATGAATATCATTTTCTGAATCGCCGGATTCCATTATTTCATGTACCTGCAGTTCAAATCTGGAGCTGCTGGAAAAAATCAAAGAAACAGAAAAAATCTACGGAATATAGCAAAATAAATTAAAATGATCCCAAACTTGGAATATATCATGTACTTACTGTATCAAGGCAACAAAAAAAACTGGGATCGAAAATCAAAAAAAATTAATTCTTTGCCGACTGCTAGGGAGGATGGCAGTTGGCAAAGCCTGCGCCTTTGCCGACTGCTGACGGAGTGGCAGTCGGCAAAGGTGACGGTGTGGATGGCGTCAACCATGGCCTGCCTTTGCCGACTGCAATTCTTTGCCAACTGCCTGGCAGTCGGTAAAGCTAGGCAGTCGGCAAATCCTGCTTTGCCGACTGCAGGAAATTCCAGTTGGCAAAGGGACCTCTTTGCCGAGTGTCGAGAAAAAACAGTTGGCAAAGAAAATTGCAGTCGGCAAAGAGCCAGTTTCATGTAGTGATTAAATATAGATAAAAAATAAAACTAATTACACAGTTTAGATGAAATGGACGAGACGAATCTTTTAAGCCTAATTAGACCATGATTGGACAATATTTATCAAATAACAACGAAAACGCTACCGTGCCTATTTTACAAAAAAAAAATTGCATCTAAACTGGGCCATAATGCCATTGCAATTTGCAAAGGCGTCGCCGTCGCGTCACTTTCCTCGCCCCCTGCATCATTTGCTCCCAGAGCGAGCGAGCCAGCAGGGAATCTGCAGGGGCCGGCCGGCCAAGCGGCCACGGTCGCAACGCAGAACGGCAGAACGGCAGGCAGCCACGAGCCACAGGACACGACGCTACAGTCTACATCTACAGTGAGAGGAGGAGGAGGAGGGCCATGGGCCATGTCTGGGGTTGGCTTTATCGCTTTTGTGGCTCGGGATGCGTCACCTTGTCACGCACATACTCCTACTGCTCGTTTGCATATACTCGTTTGGTCCCTAAATATATATTAAAAAATATTAATATTTATAATACATAATTAGTATTATTGTAAAGATCTTTAAATCTAGTTTTTTAATAAATTTATTTGTAGATACAAGTATTTCACGTATTTTTTATAAATTAAGTTAAACTTGTGTTACATGCACTGACCACGGTAAATATAAAGGCACAGAGTGAGTATATGTACCGGGCAGCGGCAGCTTTATATGCGTCAGATTTACGTGCGTGGTGGTGGTGCCGCGGCGCAGGACAGTGCGCGCGCGCGTGCGCGGTGAATCGGTGATGATGGAGACGCGTAGCAGCAGCACACTCTCGACTCTGGATGACCTGCGCGCGGAGCGGCCTTTTCCGCAGCGGCAGCGCATGCGAATGCGATGCGATGTGAATAATTCCTCCCCCTTGCCCTGCCGCTGCCGCTGCGTGTTTTTCCCCTCCGCCTTTGCCGCGCCGGAGCTAGCTTTTTCAGAAAGGGCTCAGCTTTCGTCGCTCGCGCGCTCTGAAACGCTGCGCCTGCTGCTGCCGCGCGCGCTGCCTGCCCGCTCGTCTACCTCCCTCCTCCTTTCTGCAGCCGCCTCGGCCATCCCGTGCCATGATTTGCGCTTGATTCGCCGATGATGGTGGGTGCATGCATGGGCATGGCCGGGCCGCCACTGTCGCCCAACCGATGCAACGGAGCTGCATGCCTGGGCCTGCCATTATCTCATGGTTCATCGTTCATCAAAGACCTGTATCAGCTACTACTGCATGTCACTGGTCGATCAAAGCCTCTGGTACGTAGGAGTAGACTGGTAGTAGTCGGCCACCACCACCCCTAGCTGCAAGATCGACTGCGGAAAGGTGCCGTGGATTTTAGTGCGTTTTTGGCTGCCTCTTGTCTCTGAACAGTGAGAAATCAAAGATGGTTACATGTACAGCTGTGTAGTCTATCGTCGAATATGTCTGATTAGCCTAATGCCTACTCTAGCCACTGCTAGCATCTCTACGTGTCTTCACAGAATCACACTCTGGTGGTCCTGGTTCATGCAGTTTCGATCGATACAAGGACGTACGTCTCTGATGACTATGGCTAAGTTAGCATTATATCAGATGTCACGGGAAGAAGAGATGGTCAAAAAAACCTTTAAACTAGGCCCATGTTTAGATCACCTCAAAATTCCAAGTTTTTTCACTCTCTCTCCATCACATCAATTTTTAGCCGCTTGCATGGAGTACTAAATGTAGGTAAAAAAAATATCTAATTACACAGTTTAGTTCAAAATCACGAGATGAATCTTTTGAGCCTAGTTGGTCTACGATTGGACAATATTTGTCAAATAAGACGAAAATGGTACTATTCATCAGGTTGAAAAAATCTTCAATCTAAACAAGGGCTAGCTTGAAGAGAAGGGACTCTTTATGCATCTCGATGTATAGAAGTCACACCTCTACCTTTCTCTTACATCGATGATAGGAGAGAGAATATATATTAAATAAAGTACATCTTACATATAGGACGTATAGGACGAGAGATAGCATGCAAGTAAGTAGTCCTCCGTTCCGAATATAACGATGAGATGTTTTGACTTTTTCAGGTACATTGCCTTTGTTATGTATATGTAAGTATATAGTAAAAGCTATAAATTAAAAAAGACGTCTTATAGTTTAGGATGGAGGTAGTAACTCTTAACATCACAGATGCCCTAAGAAAAAGTTGCCACCATCGGCAGTTAGGCGACTTACTCTTACTCCCTCCATCTCTAAATAAATTAATTTATGAAGTTATCTTAAATCAATTTTCTTCGAGTTTGACTAAATTTATAGAAAAACACAACAATATTATGACATCAAATGAACAAATTATGAAAATATATTTCATAAGGTATGTAATGATATTAATTTGGCGCCATAAATTTTAGTGCTCTTTTCTATAAATTCAATCAACTTCAAAAAAATTAAGACAATCCTATCAATTGATTTATTAGGGACAGACAATGTACTATCGGCGGTTTGTTCTCTCTCCTGCCCCTCTCCCCTAGGATATACGCTAGGAGGTATTTGTTGTAATAAAACTGTCAACCGTGTGTATAGTTTTTTTCGCACACTAGTTCAATGGTGGTGGTTTGAGGGGTGTGGGTGGGTGTGTCGGGGAGGGGGACTTTGATCAACTTGCTCAGTGCTCACTGCTCAGTGCTGACTGCTGCTGAGGAGAGACTAAATATAATGGTCAGGAGACATCAGTGACGTAACATGACAGGTTTCAGATAAGATCGCTTGTGCGTGCGTCCGCAGTCTCACCCAAAACAGAAATTTCCCTATCACGTTATCAGGATCAGGTAGTATCACTTTGGCAGATCAAGGGATCCGTACAGACAAATGTCAACAACCAACCAAACTAATCTAGGTACAAGTGGCAGTTTATTTTGTAGTGCAAATTGGCCATGACTCACCGGTGATTGTGTCGTGTGAGTGGTGTTTAGGAAGCAGGAAACTGTCGGTAACAAATGATTAAAAAAAAGTTCCTCTCTTCCTCTCCGCAAATAAATCTCATTCCCGGGGATGATTTCTACGTATTGGGTGGCTGCCGACGCATCCACAGCGAATTGAACTGTTGGCGACGATAGAGCTCCGGATTCATCTGTGGATATGATGGCGAGAGGAGAGGTCGCTCGCTTGGAAAGCTGCGGCTGCCGTTTCGGGACATGTACGGGCACGGGAGCGGACGTGCCGGTCGCCCGGTCCGCGTCAGTACTCCGTACGTCACGATCGCGAGAATCGCCGGCCGGCAACAGGACGGGACGGCTGCATGCCGACCTGCGACCTGCCGCCGCCCGAGTCCGGGCCTGGCCGCTGTGCTTGAACTGACGTCGCTGAGCAGCGCCGGGACTGGGAGGGAGTATCGGGTACTATGTACAGGTCGCCGTACAGGGGATTCTGCAGTTGGATTCCACCTGAGGGTGTGTTTAGTTGTTCCTGTAAAATATTTGGAAGCGTAGTAACTCTTTCGTTTGTATTTGATAATTAGTGTCCAATCATGGACTAATTAGGTTATAAAGATTCGTCTCGTGATTTATAACCAAACTGTATAATTAGTTATTTTTTTACCTATATTTAATACTCTATGCATTCGTCTAAAGATTCGATGTGACGAGAAATCTTGTAAAATTTTTAGAATTTTGAAGTAACTGAACGCAGCCGAATCTCGTGAGATTCCAGGAGCTTTTGCAGGTCCGGAGACCAGCAAGTCGAGCCCAGGCAGAGATAGCTACTACATTCAGGGCCGGCACCCGGTAGGGCCACGTGATGCTCCACGCCTCGATTGGGCTGGGAAAGGTCTTACTGGGCTAGAAATTCGGAGTTGGGCCGCATGAGTGAATACACCTGGTCGTACCTCTCCCTCTCTCGTCGGAGCGCGGGTGGGCCAACCCAATGCGGCCCTGTATAACACAATAAAACGGAAATATTCATTTTATCTCTGTATTATTATCGTGGTCTGATTTTGTTCTAGACTTCAAAACTAAACATCTTACTCCATGAGCTTAGAAACCGTTTAAATTACCTCCATACCTGGATTGAAATGGTTTGAATGCGGTTTCATCCATTTTTAGTAAATAAAAATTTAGTAAATACTTAAATAAGATTTTAAAACAATGAAAAATGTCTCTATGCTTATAAAAAAATCAAGATATAGATTGGAACAACATACCCAAATAAATATTTAGAGCTCATGAAAATATCTCTACAAGCTTCAAAAATATATATTTAGTTCTAGAGAAATAGTAAAAATAACAAAAAAAGGAATTATGCATTGTTTGTGTCTGGATGCATTGATGATATGCATTTGTGTTGTTTGTGCCTTATGTTTTTGCTATGGAAAGTTTTGAAAACGTGTTTAGACATCAATTATAATGTTTTGAAAATTCTTCCATGTTTTTTTATGTTTTTATATTTTCTAGAGCTAGATCTAATTTTGGAAGATTCTAGAGATATTTTCACGAGCTCTAATATTTTTATTTGAAATTTTCTATCTGTACCTATCTCTAGGATTTTTTTATCGGAATTTTTAGAATATTAGAGATAATTTTCATGGTTTAAAGACCTTATCAAGTATTTACCAAATTTCTTAAATTGAAATAGGAGGAACCGCCTTTAAAGCCACTTCAAACCAAGATGGGGAGGTAACTTGAATTGTTTTGAGAGTTGATGGGATAAGATGTTTAGTTTTGGTGTTAAACAAAAAATCAGAACGCAATGGTATTTCAGGAAGATAAAAGGGGACCTTTTCTTCAAAAAAAAAAGAACTCTGCGCTGATCCGGGCCCACCAGATTGTCGGCCCAAATTCTCTACCAGGTAAATCGGATAGATTGGAGTTGGCAGAGCACTACTTTGATTCCTGGAGCATCCGTCGATCCACAGCTGCTCGGAGCGGCAATCTTAGGCAGGCGATAGGAATTGAGTATACACGTACATAAGATTGCTGCTTCAGCTAGGCTTTGGAGATTCTAATTTTTAGCATACTAGTTTTTAGCACATGCAAGCTATTTATTAATACCTAGCAATAACCTTTTTTGCATCCACTCTCACTAATTCTTAGAGCACCTCCAACTCCACAAGTCTTTGTTAAACTCTCTCTAAATTATTATTTGAAGAGCCATTTGAACAAAAATTGTTCTCTATTTTTTTCACCCTTCAACAACTTTTTTATATCTTGTGCGTACTTTATAGAGCTAGTCTCGCTCTCTATCTTTAGTTAGCGAGAAATCTAAAATATGGGATAACCATACTTTCATATTCATTAAGAAGAATACAGAGAGACTCTTGGAAATGCTCTTAGTTGCTAACTTAGCTATATGGAAGGATCCGAATAGGGCCTATATATTAGCGACAATTACACATGCTAAGTATCCCAAATATGTTTGCAGCATTCTACGCTCACATTTCACGATAAACACGAGTTGCATGTCCATTTCAGTCGTACACAGATGCTTTGCTATTATTAAGGGGTTGTTTAGTTGGTGAAAAAGTTTGGGTTCGGCTACTGTAGCACTTTTCGTTTTATTTGGCAATTTGTGTCCAATCATGAACTAATTAGGCTCAAAAGATTTATCTCGTGATTTACAACTAAACTGTGTAATTAGTTTTTTCTTTCGTCTACATTTAGTACTCCATGCATGTGCCGCAAGATTCGATGTGACAGATATTGTGCAAACTTTTTTGGGTTGCATGGGCAACTAAACAGGCCCTAAGATATACACCATACACAGCTACAGATAATTCAGTGTGCTCTGAAGACGCAACTCCACTTTCCTGTGGGCAAATGCTGCTTGGAACCCATCACTTCAGCTCATGGTTTCCAGATGCCGGGCAGCAGCCAGAACCACGTTTCAGGCTGGCACTGTCCAACCGACAGCCTGGGTCGTAAGCACAGCTCACTGCTCCCTTTCAAATTCTAAAATCGCAAAGCATCAGCATGAGGCATGACTTACAACAGAGACAACAGACAACATCCAGCGCAGCAAGAAAAGGTAAGTAAGTATTCAGAGTGTGATAGCCAGCTCACTGTTGCATACCCTGCCAATATCAGCTCTCCTTGTCACACACAAACGCAACCCAGAGGAAAAAAACCTCAGTGGATCTTCATTAACAAGATGTTTTATTTGCTATATCTTTTGGGTACAACATGGCAATTGCCTAAATGATTTTACTATATGGACAGGAAAATACTTCTACAGTACAAATGCAGTCAGAAGGGGAAAAATCAGGGGAAGTAGTAGATAAACAGGAGAAACCACGCTTCTTAATCAGCCTTGGTCTGCTGTGCTTGGTTGAGCTTAACCGGGCGCGCCTCGAACCCACCTCCCTTGCGGGTTTCCAGAGTGTAAGGCATGTATGTTCCAAGGATCTTGTCCCACATGACAAAGAAGGGCTGAGAGAAGTTGTACTTGTTGCCATAGAGCTGGTGGTGGATGTCATGGTAAGCGCTGTTGTTGCTGAAGAATACATGGAGGATGTTCCCAGGAAGCCACAGACCACAGTGGTCATCGACGGTCTTGATGGTCGCAAATGAGAAGAAGAATATGCCAGTCCTTGGGGTCATGCCAGAGATGAGGAACGAGAGCGCACCGCCGATGGTGTCCAGGATGAGTCCCTCCAGAGGGTGGTTGTAAAGAGCTCCAAAGGCGTAGGGGACGACAAGAGTGTGGTGCTTAGAGTGAACGTGCTTGTACAAGAATTTGTTGATGTGCATGTATCTGTGCATGAAGTACTGCCATGTGTCCATGACAAACATTGCAATGATAAATTGCAATGCAATTACCAGAGCCGAAGGTTGCTTCCTCACAGTCCCATTCTCATCACCAAGAACCTGCAGTTCCAGGAAATTTCATGATTTTAAGTCCAGGTTTTCACAGGTGAATTTCAAAGTCAACTCCAAGCAGCATCTAGAACCAATGTTGGCCAAAACTAGAAGAAGTTTTTTGAGGGGAAAACTAGAAGAAATTCTATAGTATTATTAGTAAATACAGTGCACCAGGTCAAACTTTTGTGGCTTCTAAATTTCAATGCCATCAACTCAGATTACTTTTGTTTTGTAATCACTGGAAGTAACAGTCCAGTTCCCAATATGAAATTAAACAAAAGTCACTTATTAACAGTTAAGCTTGTTCAACCACAAAAGAACCAGTGAACAGGTTCAGGTCCTTAGTTAATCTCAGCGATTTGTTCTGAACCAACTGATTCTACCTTCATCAGTTACCAGTACAAGAATACAAGAACAATAAAAAATCTACCAAGAAAAGGATATATGAACAAGCCACCGGATTCTGATTCACAATTGTTTGCTTTGGTATTGAAACACATTAAAACCATCTTGAACAGCGATCTACTTACCAAATTGAGCATCTGGAAAAGAACTAGCAAAATACTAGTACCAAATACACATTTCAAAAATGTCTTGCTGAAAATCACGAACTTTTTTTTTTGCAGTTATTAGATGCTGGAAAGAGGAATTACCGTGAAGAGAAGAAGGGAGACAGCGATTTGAAACGCCTGCTGAACAAGGACGCCCCTGACGACCGTCCACTTGGAAACAATGTTCCTGGCCTCCTCCCCCTTGGGATGGAGCCTGTAGTCGTCCATCCCCAGCCCGTCCAGGACGACGTAGAGCCCCGAGTAGAGCCAGTACACCGCAATCGGCACGAAGGTGCCCAGCAGCTCGTCGGAGACCGCAAATGCCATCCTCACTTGAGCGAGCCCTGCGACCGTCAGCAAGCGCACAAGCACCGAGATGTTAGCCAGAAGCTGACTGATCTAGCTAAAACGAATGACAGAACAACCAAATCTTGAACCCCAAGCGACTGCAATGTCCTGGCATCATGACCTAAGAGATGAACACTAGCAAGAGATACGCCGCAAATGCGCAGGTCCGCAGAGGATTTCGCTTGCCAATGACCTCGCGAAAGCTTTTCGCAGAGGAGAGGGTGACGAATCAGGGCGGATCTCGTTCTTACCAGGAAAGAAGAAGAAGAAGCTTAGCCCCCGACGGTTCCTTCTCCTGGCTCTGTCCTGTCCCGAACAGGGAGGGAAAGAAGCGCCTTTTGCTGGATTGCCTCTGCTCCGAGATGGATGAGATGAGATGGGATGGGATGGAGTCCGCCTAGTCCGGCGAGTACTTATAGCTAGCTGGGCGGCAAGCGCAATGCTTGTGGTCTGAGAAGGTCGGCGAGAGAAACCGTCGACTGGCCGGCCCTGGGCTGCTGGGGAGATTTTACTTGGCTCCGGTCACCCTGGCTGGCTCCAGTTCCGTGCAGGCGTTGGAGCGGGGAAAGACAAGACCGAGGGAGAGAAGCCTAGTCGCGCTCGCACACACGGCACACTGCGCGTTCCTATTTTGACTGTTTTGGAGGCGCCTTCTCAGATGTCGTGTTTTCCTCCTGCTATATGTCACGGCACCAAGGACGTCTGATCATAAAGAACATCCCGATGAAGTGGGAGATAAAGAAGAAGCTACTCGGCCCAAAAGAACAAGACGGCCCAGCACACGCTATCATGGCCCGGAGTGGGTGGCCCAGAAGGGAGGAGCCGTGGCGAACGCAAGCAACTGAGGAACATTATCTACAGGAGCGAGGAAGGAAAGGAGATCAGAACGGAGTGGACCGGAGGTGGCCGGCTGTGCCGGAGGCGGCGGTGACGAGCGATTGCTCGGTGTAATAGCTACTCTACTCAAGTTTTGTTAGAATCCACTCTGTTTATGTTAAACTGAGATGATGACGTAGTGATATCGTAACAATTAGTATCGGAGGTCACTCGATCCGTGGGTGCGGCGGCGATCTCGTCATCGTGTTCAACCTGCGTCTCGGTTGATCCGATTGCCTTGATCTGGACTCGTCATCCCCGACGGCAGGCTCTCTTCCGGATTCACCTTGAGGTGTTGATCTCGAAGATCCATAGGTCCGTGCCGAGGTTGAGTTGATCGGCTCTCGTTTTCTTCCGAGTTCGTACCTTCCACCAAATCCGTTCTGCTCGCGCCACCTCCATTTCCGATCCACCCTGGCAGCCGTTCTAGAGTACCTGCTGCGTCCCCAGTATCAAACGCGAGATCAGAAGCGCATCGCCACGATGGAGACTCAGATCGATGAGCTTACGAAGCTACTGCGCGAACTGCAAATTCAGAACACCTCCATCAAGCGATCTCTCGACGACAACCTCACCACGCTGTTGGATCTCGGCGCTTGGCGTCCAACAATTGACACCAAGGTCGACGAACTCCACTCCTCCGTCCGCAATCTTCAAGTCAAGGTGGACGAGTTGGCGGCGCGCCCTCCGCCTCAAGCATCGGGCGAGCGCGTCTTCGAGTTCGAAGAGGTTGATCTGACGAAGTCGGTGGCCGCGCATCTGGCTGCTTCCTCTGCGGAGGCGACTTCAGGGCCGTTAGGCCACGGCAATACACCAACTCACCGGGGTCCTGGACACGGGGTGGTCACCACCTATGTACCGACCCCGGTCACAGGTGCGCAGCACCCCCAATTACCCCTTCTCGATGCTCTTACTCGTTTACAGTTGAACCAGGCCATCCCACCTATGGAATTTCCTAAGTTTGACGGCATGCATCCTAAACTCTGGAAGAAAAACTGTGAATCTTATTTTAAGGTTTATGCTGTGCCCAGTAATGTTTGGGTAAAAATGGCGGTGATGAACTTCACTGGTTCTGCTGCTTTTTGGTCTCAGTCGGTGGAAGCCATCCTCAACCGCTGCACCTGGCCTGAACTCTGCGCCACTATTTGCAGTCGTTTTGAGCGAGACCAGCAATCCCATCTTGACCGTCAATTTCTTCACCTCAAACAAACATCTACTGTAACTGCTTACATTGAGAAATATGATGAACTTGTGCATCAAATTTTAGCCCATGATCCCTGTTTTAGTCAACACATGATCATTAGTCGTTTCATTGATGGCCTTAGAGAAGATATTCGTGCAGTAGTCATTTTGCACCGACCACCTACTTTGGATTCTGCCTGCTCGCTTGCTTTGTTGCAGGAGGAAGTGCTGCTGGATTTCGTGCCTCAAGAATCCAAGAAGTCTGATTCCTCTTGGTCAAGCAAGACTGCTACTGTTAAGCACACTAATGTCTCAGTCGGCAATACTTCTCTACACAAAGCTCCTTCAGTTCCAACACTGGCAAACTCCAAAGCTTCTGACCCTGCTAAGCCCTCTTATGTTGAAGAGAATATGCAGAGTATCAAGAACTATCGCCGAGCCAAAGGTCTATGTTTCAAATGTGGTGACAAATGGAATCCTACACATAAGTGTTCCACTACTGTCTCTCTCAATTTAGTGGAAGAACTCTGGCAACTGTTATCTAAAGATGAAGACACTCAGTCTCCTGACAAGGCCAGACATAGCACTAATTTTGGTGAAGATCTAATGGAAATTTCTCTGTCCGCAGTGGAAGGCACTAATTGTGGTCAGACTGTTCAGATGGCTGGTAAGATAGCAGATCATTCTGTTGTGATGCTCATTGATTCAGGTAGTTCCAGCAGTTTTATCAGTCATCCAGTAGCTCAACTGCTGTCTGGTTGGACTCCACTTTCACAGCCACTGCAAATTAGAGTAGCTAATGGTACTCTTTTACAGTGTACTCATGAGCTGCAGAACTGTCCTGTTACCATTCAAGGCCATCAGTTCCATATCAATTTAAAGATCCTGCCTCTCCAGTGCTATGACCTCATTCTAGGCATGGACTGGTTATCTCATCACAGCCCAATGTCAGTGGACCGGAAGCAAAAGTGGTTGGCATTCTCTTATCAAGGTGACCAAATCGAGCTTCAAGGATTGTCACCAAATTTATCACACTGTCCAGTTATTACAGCTCTTGAGATTCTTCAGTTGCAATCTTCAGATCAATTGTGGGGCATTTGGGAGGTATATCAGTTAGAAGACACCACAATAACTAGTTGTTGGCCTGCTGAGTTACATGAGCTGATCAACCAATTTCCTGACTTATTCAGTAAGCCAGTGGGTCTACCTCCTAAAAGACACATTAGTCATGCTATTCCATTGATTCCAGGAGCTCAACCTTTTCGACTCAGACCATACATATATAATCCAGCTCAAAAGGATGAAATCGAAAAACAAGTTCAAGAGCTGTTGCAGAATGGCTTGATCAGAGAGAGCAGCAGTCCATTTGCCTCTCCTGTACTGCTGGTCAAGAAGAAAACTGGGGACTGGAGAATGTGTGTGGACTACAGAAGACTCAATGCTTTAACAGTGAAAAACAAATTTCCCTTACCTGTCATTGATGAACTATTGGATGAATTGATAGGAGCTACTTGGTTTACAAGTTTCGACATGACTGCTGGTTACCATCAGATACTCATGGAAGAACAAGATCAGTATAAGACAACTTTTCAGACACACAATGGACATTATGAATATACAGTCATGCCCTATGGAGTCACTGGAGGACCTGCTACTTTTCAGCAGCTAATGAATCACATTCTGGCTCCTTTACTGAGGAAAGGTGTGGTGGTTTTTATAGATGGCATTTTAGTCTATTCTGCTACATGGGCTGAACATCTGCAGTTATTGCATGAAGTCTTTCAGTTGTTATTTCAACATGGCATCAAGATTAAGCTGTCTAAGTGCTCTTTTGCCCAGAAGGCACTGAAGTACCTTAGTCATATTATTAGTGCAGCTGGAGTAGCAACAGATCCCAAGAAAATTACTGATGTTCAGAATTGGCCACCTCCTGAAACACCCAAGGATGTCAGAGGCTTCCTAGGACTGGCAGGATATTATAGAAAATTTGTCAGACATTTTGGCACCATAGCTAAGCCTTTGACTGAATTACTCAAGAAAGGTCATATTTTCCAGTGGACTACCATCCATCAAGAAGCATTTGATCTGCTCAAACATGCCCTCACTACTGCTCCTGTGCTTCAATTGCCAGATTTTGCTAAGCAATTTATCATTGAAACCGATGCTTCAGCCAAGGGTATTGGAGCTGTGTTACAGTAGGACGGCCATCCAATTGCTTATATCAGCAAAGCCTTGGGTCCCAAAAATCAAGGTCTCTCAACATATGAGAAAGAATGCCTAGCCATTCTCATGGTAGTTGACCATTGGAGATCCTATCTACAGCACAACCCATTTATCATTAAGACAGATCAAAGAAGCCTAGAAAGTCTAACAGATCAAAGACTTACAACTCCATGGCAGTTTAAAGCATATACCAAGCTATTGGGGCTAGACTACAAGATTGTCTATAAAAAGGGCACTGAAAATTCTGCAGCAGATGCTCTATCTCGATTGCCTATGGTCCCCAGTGTTGCACATGTCGATCTCTATGCCTTGTCTCAATCCCAACCCATCTGGAAGCAATAGTTGGCAGATTCTTATTCCAGTCATCCAGCTACAATGAAATTGATGTCTTCTTTAGCCTTGAAATCTCCAATCAAACATTTTTCCTTGGAACATGGAACAGTTAAGTACAAGAATAGGATTTGGGTAGCCAGTAATCCAGATCTTCAGAAGCAAATTATTCAAGCCTTACATGCTTCAGCGATGGGTGGCCATTCTAGTTTTCTGGTCACATATCTCAAGATCAAGAAGATATTTGCTTGGCCTGGTATGAAACAGATGATCAAGACATTTGTAGCCCAGTGCATCACCTGTCAACAGGCAAAAACTGAGAGAGTCAGGTACCCAGGTTTGCTTCAACCACTACTAGTACCTTCTTATGCTTGGCAGGTGTTAGCCTTGATTTTATTGAGGGTCTCCCTAAATCCAAGGGTTATGATTGCATCTTAGTGGTTGTTGACAAATTCTCCAAGTATGCCCATTTTATTGCATTGGCTCATCCATTTACAGCTTTACATGTGGCTCAAGTATTTCTAGATAACATATACAAATTACACGGCCTGCCAACTGCAATTATTTCTGATAGAGACAAGCTGTTTACCAGTAATTTGTGGCAAGAACTATTCAAGCTGAGCAAAACTGAACTCCAAATGAGTACTGCATACCATCCCCAAACTGATGGCCAAACTGAACGTGTCAATCAGTGTCTCGAAGCTTATTTGCGTTGCACAGTCAGTTCTTGCCCAACCAAATGGAAAGACTGGCTTCCTCTTGCTAAATACTGGTACAACACCAGTTACCATTCATCCTTGAAAAGAACTCCATTTGAAGTATTGTATGGGCATGAACCTCGTCATTTTGGTATTGATCATACTCAAGATTGTGCAGTACCTGATTTGGAACAATGGTTAACTAACAGACGTCTGATGGAACAGTTATTGCAGCAGCAATTGATTAGAGTTCAGATACGTCAGAAGCATCAGGCTGATAAACTAAGAACTGAAAGACAATTCCAAGTTGGTCAGTTAGTCTTTGTCAAGCTACAACCCTATGTGCAAGCCAGTCTAGCTCAGCGAGTTAACCAGAAGTTAGCTTATCGCTATTTTGGGCCTTTTCTGATTCTGCAACGTATCGGACAAGCTGCTTACAAGCTACAGTTACCATCTCATTCAAGTATTCATCCGGTGTTTCATGTATCTCAGCTCAAGCTAGCCGTACGCCCTGACACTCCGGTCCGTGCTGACATACCTAAACCTCAAGATCCATTCAAGTATCGTATCAAGATCTTAGATCGTCGTCGTCATCGTCATAATATGCAATACACTGATCAAGTGTTGGTTCGCTGGTCTTCTTGGCCGGACCACATGGCGACGTGGGAGGATGAACAAGCCTTGAAGCTCATGTTTCCGGCTGCACCAGCTTGGGGCAAGCCGGCTCTCAAGGAGGGAGGAATGTCACGGCACCAAGGACGTCTGATCATAAAGAACATCATGAAGCCGATGAAGTGGGAGATGAAGAAGAAGCTACTCGGCCCAAAAGAACAAGACGGCCCAGCACACGCTATCACGGCCCGGAGTGGGTGGCCCAGAAGGGAGGAGCCGTGGCGAACGCAAGCAACTGAGGAACATTATCTACAGGAGCGAGGAAGGAAAGGAGATCAGAACGGAGTGGACTGGAGGCGGCCGGCTGTGCCGGAGGCGGCGGTGACGAGCGATTGCTCGGTGTAATAGCTACTCTACTCAAGTTTTGTTAGAATCCACTCTGTTTATGTTAAACTGAGATGATGGCGTAGTGATATCGTAACACTATACTAGTGAAACACACTTCTAGTATTTTTAAAGGAGATCAATGTCACTTAAAAATTACATATTTACTTTTGTCAAAACTTATTTTAACATGTAATGATTACACTGTAAGAACTTAGTAGAACTAGGCAACTATACTTATAATAAGTACACTTATTTAGAACAAAATTGTAAATATTAGAAGTGTATTTAATTTGGAATGAAGTTAGTAGTAGTCTGTTGTTGCTGCCTGTTGGACTCAGTGGCGAATCTAGGATTTTAGCTTAGGGTATGCAAAAAAAATTTATATATAATTCGGTAGATTCATTTTGACAATTTGGTAATAATTGAAAAATGGCAACATGATTTGGTATATATGCTCTAAGTAACATGATAAGACTTAAATTCATGGATTAAGTTAAAACCATCCACTAAATACAATATAAATAGTCTAAAAGTCATACCAATAATTGAAAATATAGACATAAAAGAGTACAAAGAGACTTACAACGCTGTTTTTCTGACTATTTCATTTGACGCAATATCCAATTTGAGAATCTCATAGACCATATCATACACTCTGTGTCTCTTTCTTTCACCAAGCTTACAAGCTTAACTGAGAGATTCAATATCCGAGTTTCTCTTCAGAACTGTATAAATACTAGAAAACACAATGTTAAATAATTAAACAATTTGTTATTTGTGATGTTAACAAATAGCTACGAAAGTAGACAATAATTTTCTATAATAAGACGAAGAGTAGAAGATTAAATTTTACCTTAAAAAATAGTGAATCCGTGACCCTCCGTGACTGCGCGGCCGTGCAAACCGCAACTGTAGACGAGCGATAGGAGGCAGCAGGGCATACGGCAGAGGCTAGACCGGCCACCAAAACCAGGGCGTCACCCTCACGCCTCACCGCGTCTGTGTCGGCGTCAACCGTCAGTCACGGTGGCGGCGTGTTCCGGCGGAGTGTTCCCTGAACCGTGACTCCTCAGCTCAGATCGATAGAACGAGATTAGAATAGGAACAGCCAAAAAGTGAAAGGTCTGAGGATAACCTTGCCGCGTGGGCCGCGTCCTGGCCTCATGGGCCTTCTGACTTCCTGCTTCGGTGATGGATGCCGTGATCGGTGATCCAAGTAATTTCTTTCTTTTTTTAATACAAATACTGAGTACAGATGTATTATACGTATGTTATATTAGTTATTACATGCCGATCAAACAGGGTATGCCGGTGCATACCCGGCATACCCTGTGGCTCGGCCACTGGTTGGACTGCTGGTGGAGTGGTGGTGCATGGTCTTGACCGCTGAAGCCGTCGCCAACTAACCGGCTACAAAGTCTAACCCTAGCAGCGATAATAAAATGGAACTTTGTGCTGGCACACAGGATTGCAGGATGTGGGAACGGATTCTCTGCAGTCTGCGCAACCGAGGGGATGCGCATGCGTCACTTTCTGAGGGAACTTCTCGACGAAAATGTGTAAATCTGATTCGCAATATTATCATTAAGAAATGACTTAAATACGAAGTTATTACATGAAACATAATTCGTTTCCCCTTCCTGGGAAAAATAAATATATTTTTTTTTGCCGTAGGGACTTCACAA
Organism: Saccharum hybrid cultivar R570; assembly: GCA_038087645.1. Lineage (NCBI taxonomy): Eukaryota > Viridiplantae > Streptophyta > Magnoliopsida > Poales > Poaceae > Saccharum > Saccharum hybrid cultivar. Next base: position 675,962 of record JAQSUU010000266.1, read on the forward strand.
TGTGGAGTTTCGTAAAATTCTCGTTGTACCAGATGATGTATTTTTTAAAACTCTTTTTTTATATATAAAAATCATCATTCATAGAAACTCTTTCTTATAACCAAAAAAAAGTACTGGACGATGGTTGGGCAGGGCGTATTCTGAACATTCGTATTTTTGTAGTTTGTGAAGACGTACTTGGCCACCTGATTTTCACTAGTCTTTGGCCACTTCAGCATTCTTTTTTCAGGCCAGTAAAATTCCCTGTACAGCTACATGGATACATTTGGGTACGCAATACTTTGATACATACGAGGAAATACAATTGTATATTATTTGGCATACGTACTGCCTTCGGGTTGCGCATTGGATTTTTGGATTTTCTCAGCATGATGCATACCTAGTTCCCTTTAAAAAATATAAGTAAACGCAGATATAAGCCCTGTTTAGCATAGTTTAGCTTCACTAGTAAAGCTGTTTTTCTTTTTTTTTGAAAACAACTTTATGAGCAACTTTCTAGATGAAGCCAAGCTATTTTGAAAAAAATGTTTGGCAAAATAGTTTCACCAACAACTTCGTGCATAGATGAGAGAGAGAAATGAGGGAGAGAGTTGGGATAAGCTATTTTTTTAGCTTCATCCTAACTCGTGTCTTTGTGAGAGGAGGAGAAAACAGCTTCACCTATGATAGAAAAAAAGCTCATAACAACTCATAAAGCTATTGTGAGCTGTGCCAAACAGACCCATAGTAAATAAGTGCTAATCAGTGATGTGAATACTGGGTCAACTTCTGTACATGCTCAGAAAATTAAAATAATTGTATGAGTCTGAGAATTAGTCCCACTTGGTGTTCTGTATTTGTTTATAGTACTATCAGACGTCTTGGAGCTATTTTGGTGAAATATGAAGATACAAACGGAAACGGAGGCTGTATGGGCCAGTAAAAGCGGTGTAGATTAGGAGTATATTGTACAAGGGACTAGGGATGAAAACGGACGGAATTTTTCCCGTACCGTCCCGTTCCGTTTTCTATATTTTTTCGTCCGTTTCCGTATTTGCGAGATCCCGTTTTCGTATTTGCGGAAGTAGAAAATGGTGTTTTCCGTCCGTTTCCGAGTAATCCCGTTTTAATATGGAATAGACCCGTATTTATTCCGTTTTTATCCCGTTTTCAATCTATGCTCAACATGTTTAACAATTACATATCCTTATGTTATGTTAATATAACTACGAATCACCAAATATGCATGTTATGTTCACGTATATAGCATGTAAATGAATATTAAATTTATATATATTATTACATGACTTTATATATGTATACTTTGATAATATTATATTATGTGATCTTAATTTAATTTTCCGGCTCTCCGTCCGTATTTGTTCGTTTCCGTATGTCCGCATATTCCGATTCCGTTTCCGAACCCGTATTTTCCGAACCCGATCCCGTTTCCGCCAAAAAAATATAGAAACGGAAGTAGAAATAGGGTTTTTCCGTCCGTTTCCGTCCGTTTTCATCGCTACAAGGACAAGGCGACCTGGAAAAGAAAAAGAATATGAAAAGGCCATCCATTCTGGACGCGTACGGCGACCAGAAGGCCTGAGTGCTTGACCCAATGACCCTCGTGGCCTCTCTCTCATCTCTTGACCTGTACGTGCTCGTCCTCCTGGTGCTCACTGTTGTTGGTCAGCAATGACCAATGGCGTAGTTAAATATTGTAAGCAACAAATCTACTGAAGCAAACAGAGAGGGTCTACGAGCTGACTGCTTCAATTTGTTGCAGCTACATCTGCTAAAGATTTCAAATTAGACGTCTTGGAAGAAAAAAAAAACCAACCACGGTTGTCAACCGCCAGTCGATGCGTTGAACATGTGATGTTAAGTCAGCCATCTTTACACTGCTAGAGAACAGACCTTTCGTCGATATTCAAAATAGGTATTAGTTCCGGCGAAATTTATGTTCGGGACAAAAAAAAAAAACGACTTTAGTCCCAGTTGGTACCATGCCCAACGCCTGGACCACTTTTAGTCCCGGTTCGTAACACCAACTGGGACTAAAAGTTATCTTTTAGTCTCGGTTGGTATTACGAACTGGGACTAAAGGTCCTCCAACTTTTAGTCCCGGTTGGTAATACCAACCGGGACTAAAGGGTGACCTTTTAGTCCCGGTTGGTGTTACGAACCGGGACTAAAGGTCTCCGACCCGGGACTAAAGGTCCCCCATGAGTCAAATCAAAAGGAAGAGCGCAAATGACTTTGTCACATGTTGTGTTCAGTTGAGTTGGTAAGGAATCTACGCGCGAGATGAGAGGTCCTGAGTTTGATTCTCACGCACCACAGGAGAGGCCTCTAGAATTTCATTTATTTTTTCACCCGAGGACGGGCTTTAGTCCCGGTTATGTGTACCCGGGACTAAATGCTCCCGATTTCTTAGTCCCGGCTCTGGAACCGGGACTAGAGGCCCTTTAGGCCCGGGACTAAAGGCCGAACGTGCAGCAGTGTTAGTTGCCAAGAAAGGAAATTTGTATCGAGTGGTTTGGAGGAGAGGACGTGGATCGTTAGAGATCAATGGTGGATTGTTTCCGTCAATGTGCCATTTTATGCATGATTCACATGAGTGGTCAGTAACACAGCCATAACAGTTGGTTTCCATCCACATATATTTAACAAAGAGTGAAAAAGAATAGATTAATCCTTTGTCACTATATATATATATGTGTGTGTGTATATATATATATATATATATATATATATATATATATATATATATATATATATATATATATATTGAGAAATGAAATAATAGGTTGATCGGCCATCAAATAGTGTTGGGGCAACTCCAGCATGGCCCTACGCCGCCTATTAGAGCCCCCAATTTGGGGTGGGCACCCAAATACATCCTCCAGACCCCATTCCTGAGGGAGAATGAGGGCTCACCCCCTGGCCCCCATCCGACCATTTCCTCCTCACGCCGTCGAAAACGCCCGAGCGAGCGCGAGCACGGCTGCCCGCCACCATCCGGCGAGCGCGCCCCCTCCTCCGGCGAACGCCTCCACCTACCCTCCACTGCGGGAGCGCGAGCATGGCGAGATCTCGGCAGCGGCGCTGCCGCCCTTGCTCCTGCGCTGCCGCGAGCAACGAGATACGGCGCGGCTCCCTCTCTTCTCCCCCTCTCCCCTCCGGCGAGCACCTCCACCTCTCCTCCCCGTGCGGCAACGAGCAGCCATGGCGCGGCTCCCTCTCTCCTTCCCCGAGCAGCCATGGTGCGGTAGCAAGATCCGTGGAGGACAGGGGCGGCGGGCTGCTACGGGCTCGGTGGCGGGCGACGGCGGGCTCCGTCTCTCCTCCCATGGCCAGCTCCCTCCCTTGTCTGGCAACTCCACAGAACGTGAAGAGACAAAGAAAAGAGAAAGAGGGAGGGAGAGTCAATGACAGGGAGGTCCCATGTGTCACTAGCTATGGAAAGAAATTTGGAGCTTTCATTTGGGAGCTACTAGTAGAGTGGAAGTACAAATTTAGACCAACAAAAATATAGGTGGACACCCAAATTAAAAATAGGAGCCCTGATTTAGAGGCTACTATTAGAGATGCTCTTCAGAACAACCACATGCACAAGTCTGAGAGAGACTGGCACGAGAAGTTGAGAACGGTCAATGTTGCTCAAACAAACTGTTCTTGAAGAGCCCACTCCCGCGGTGAAGGAAACACAATTGTTTTTTTCTCAAAAATATTTGAGAACTATTGGAGAGATATATTTCTTTATATTAATTATATTAAAAAGAAAAGAAAAGATGCGAAAACCCTTAGTTACTTACCGATACACACTCTCACCAACACACACAAAAAAAACAGCTTTAGTTCGCCACAAGATTACACAGATCACCGACAAAACCCAAAAAAAAAACAGCTTAGTTCAACTAGGATTATACAGATTGCCCACAAAAAACAACCATGACCCAACCAACTAAACCTGCAACTGTTCCCCGCCTGACACAAACATAAGAATGTGGGAAATTTCTTTAGCCCCGGCTAAAGTCTAGTCCAAGTCCTCTTTAGAGAGCAATAATGCTCTAGCTAATGCCCCATCAAAGATACCATTTCCATGTTTTCAAATAGTCCAAGCTCCTATAGGATTTGGTTACTAACCAAGGATTCCGCGTTCACCCACCAATCATCAAAGCAGACAATCATCAATTCTCAGGAATAGAGTCTGTAGGCCAAGCTTTTTCAGCAATAGAAACCAAAATTCCTGTGAGAAGGAACAAGCACAGAGCAAGCGATTACCCGATTCCTCCTCTTAATCACATAGTGGACATCAAGAAGGGCAGGGTAGGCCTCGCAGCTAAATGACAGCGGTCCGCAGTCCAACATCTGAGCCAACAACCACATGAAAATAACAACATTTAACGTAAGCCCATGACTTCCAACTTCTTTCCCATGGTCGTTCATAGGACGACTTGTAGAACATTTATGGGAAGTAGAGAGACACGCCAGATGTACTTCTCTACTTTATGCTGCAAAACTCGTAAACATCCCAGAGCTTGTGAGTGCCTCTTGGACAGTCCTCTTATTAGCTCTCCGTTTTGACACATGACGAAACAGATGCGGTGCAAGATCAGCAACACACCGTTCGTGAGAGAGAAATTTGAACTGGCAGATGGCGACGAAACCATTCCCAGAGAAACTCATGACCACAAATGCAAATCGTCAGATAGCACCCGTTGAACATCCTGTACATTAGGATCAACATATATACAAATCCTAAGAACACTTGCATGAAGTAGCCATATTTCGATCTAGCAATTAGCAACCAATCTGAAGGGCAGAACAAACTCATGCTACCAAAATGCGCACCGATCCATTCACAGAATGAAATGAGCTTCAAGCATGGCAAGAGATATGCAGCACAAATACATAATTCAACAGTTTAGCAAGTCTTGATAACGAATGCCATTCATCCAGGGAAGGGTATTTAAGAAAATATAGAATAGAAGCTAAGATAAACAAAAGTTGCAGTTATAGAGACGAACATCCTGTCTTCTTAGTCTGGCTAAGGCTTTCAACAGAGCCATGATCACTCATTTACCGATATACTGGACCACCAGTGAAGGAATAGTGTGACGAAACCGGCGCACCAGGTCCACTAACCCTTGCAGAGACAGGCCTAATGCTTGTTTCAGCATAAGCAGGGTTAGTCTCATAACCAGCTGTAAGGTAGGCTGAATGAAGGGGGTCCACAGCACGGTTAACAAGTCGATCAGAATGGTAGAGTTCCTCCACACGATCAGCTCTAGTAGTGATCCCCACACGATCAGCATGAGCAGCAATTTCCCCTGGACGGTACAGCTCCTCCACATGAGCACCACGAGTCTGGTAGAGATCATCCAAGCGGTCTGCTCGAGCATATGCCTCCCCTGGCAGTGCTGTGTGATCCCTAATGATTGGATCTCTAGTGGTTACATCAGTCACAGTTCTGTCTGCATATCTGAAAGTAAAGAATTTCAATTAGTCAAGGGCATATCATATACTTCTAGTCAGCATATACAATGTGTTTTGTAAACCATAACACCATGTAAAATTTTGAGGCCTCACTTCCAACACACCATGACACAAATAGTGCAAGTATCATATAACCTAGATGATACATTGACAACTGAATAACTCATAGAACATTATGGTGTATGCAAACTGAAACAAAAAGAGAGTAAGTTGGTTCATAACTTACCGCTCAGGCACCAGATTCTCAACAGACCGATAGTATGAATCACCAGATGGAGCCAAAGTGCGATAATATGCAGCGGGGACATGTCGAAGCTCGGGCACAGTAGCCCCATGGTGATGATCTAGGGCCAGCGGAACATAGCGAGGCTCTAGAACAAGAGGAATGTGCCGAGGCTCAGGCGCAAGTGCTGGTGGTTGATAATATCTGTGGTGATCACCCTGAACTGGAGCAATGCGTGGTGCCCTATATGGATCCTCAAGAGGAACATGTCTAACTGCAGGGCGCCTTTCCTCATCAAACCGTTGCTGACGCGCTTCTTCAATAGGCAACCTTTCTTCAAAATGATGATATGGCTTCCTTCGTTCTTCATAGTGACGCCTTTCTTCAAGGTGATTATTTGGAACAGATTGTGGTGCACTAACAGGCTTAAACAGCAAAAGTAACCTTTGGACCTGCATAATATCACATATTCATAGTATTATATAGGATATAAATTAGCATTATGTTTGAAATCCCTGAACCACTATTTAAATAATATTTGTAGCATGAGTTCAAAACACTCACTTGTCTTGCAGTGAGCTCTGGGTCAAATTTGCTCCTTGCACTGTAATTTTCCTTGATAGCTTGCTTCAGACTACTCTCAGGGAGAGGACGGCAATCTTTCTCAATCTTAAACTTAACCTGCATTACACATATAACATAGTTTTTAATACAAGAATAATGATGAATATTCAACAGAATGATCTTTTAAGAAGCCCTCTTTAGAACATCTTCCGCTTTAGCTCCTCCATATGAAAAAGAGGCAAGTACTGCCAAGCACTAAGATTATCCGCAGTCTTGTGGGGAAGCGGAAGCTGGGATTGAACTAAGAAACACTGAGTTGGCTTTTACAAAAGTTGAAGGTAGGCCAAAGTGGGGACAACATCGCTCTTGATCATGGAAACTCTAAAAGGAAAAATTTAAAGATGCCACAGCCAAGCATCCAATTCTGCGTCAAAAGGTTTATAGCTTCATGTTAATGAAGTCAACTAAATACCAATACATATCTAGGGATTGAAAACCCCGCTTGCAAGTTAGGTGTGCTTTCAAAACTCATCTACATCTGAATCCCTTACAGTCCAGCAATTGCAAATTTTAGGCATTTTCAAATTCCCCCTAATACCCGTTGATTAAACACAGTGGCATCCACATACCCAACCTTTGTCTCCTTACTTTGACTTGCCAAGACAAGCTAGCCAACAAGTTTCTCCGAGTTTGCCGCAGCAACAACAACAACAACAACAACAACATAGCCTTTTGTCCCAAGCAAGTTGGGGTAGGCTAGAGATGAAACTCAAAAGAGACGAGAAACAGGGAGACACATAAAGGGACATAAAGGGCACAAGACAAAAAGAGGTCACGGTTCAGACACGTTGATTGCCAATCTCCAAGCGCTCCTGTCCATAGCTAAATCCTTGGAGATATTCCACTCCTTAAGATCTCTCTTAACGGACTCGTCCCAAGTTAGTTTAGGTCGACCTCTACCGCTCTTTACATTATCGGCCCGCTTTAGAACTCCACTACGCACCGGCGCCTCAGGAGGCCTCCGTTGGACATGTCCAAACCATCTCAACCGATGTTGAATCAATTTCTCCTCAATTGGTGCCACCCCAACCCTATCCCGAATATCGTCGTTCCGGACTCTATCCCTTCTTGTGTGCCCACAACACCAACGCAACATACGCATCTCTGCTACACTCAATTGCTGGACATGTCGCCTTTTTGTAGGCCAACACTCAGCACCGTATAACATCGCCGGACGAATCGCCGTCCGAGTTTGCCGCAGCCTTGGCCAAAATTCACTCATGTTCTCCAAATCCAACCACTGCCACCGTCCAATACAAGGTGGGGTTCTATAGTATACAAGGCTGTGAACCAAGGAAGCTTCTAGCCCTGCTAATGGGGCAAAACCCGCCCCACACCCGTCCCAACCCATAGCTGTTAAACCTGTTGTAGCAACCCAACCCAACCCAAAGAATTAATGAAAGACCCCGCCCCAACCCGCCCCGCTGCAGGTGGGTTAACCCAAATCGACGAATTAATTGCCGGCAGCCGGAGTTGGATGCTGGTGAGCTTGTGCCCGCTATCTGCACGCCATGGCAGAGAATGAGAGAACGCAATTGCAGGCCAATTGCGTTTGCACTAGCAGCGCCGCGGTTCGACATGGCTGTTGCGACGCGGATTCATCTATTAGCCCCCTATGCTGGATGCGACGAAGCTCCGGCGACTGGCGTGCAGACGGTGCTGAACCCAAAGCCGAGGCCGAGGCACAGCGGCCGCATGCTGGGGCTCACCATGGACATGCTACTGCAACCGCGGCGACGGGATGGGCGCCTTCCCCGCCCATGACGAGTGCGGCGGGCACGACGGCGGCGGCCTCTTGGGCAACAGGTCCACCTGCCCAGCGCTCGGCCTCTTGGGCGACAGGTTCCCGAACGCAGCCGTTGCACGCGCCGGCGCCGCTCGTCCACTTAGCCACCGCGCGGCGACGCTCGGGGTCCGCTCATCTGGCCGCAGGTGCGACATCGACTACTCGGGCAGATGAGAGGTCAACTACTTAGGCAAAGGGCGCGACTACGACTCGTCGTGCCGTGCAATTTGGTCGCGTGAATTTGGAACCCATTCAAACCCGCCCCAACCCATCCCAACCCGCATTTGCTGCTAACCCAACCCACCCCAACCCGCCAGATACTGAAACCCGTTCTAGCCCATCCAGACAAACCCCACGCCAACACCCAACCCATAAAACCCATTTCCACCCGACCCATTAGCAGGCCTAGAAGCTTCCCTTTATCCCTTCTCTTTGTGCTCAGAGGCGGACCCACCCATAGGGCAAGGTCGGGCGTCTGCCCTACCTCCCCTCCAGCGGGGGCAGTACCCCGGCCCTCGGGGACCAGAGTGAGACTGTCAAGCGTTAGAGTGCGACTGTCTGAGGTTGAAGACGGGAGCTGCAGCAGGCCAGCTGCACGAGCAAAAGGGGTGAGGGGCGAACTGGGCCGTCCTAGAGCTCGGGAAGGGGACAGAAGTGTTATGGGCGGCCCAAGGGCTAGCCCATCTACCTATAAGAAGACCCCTCCTAAGCATCCAAAAATGAGTTTACACCAGATACGTATCAACCCCTCTTTATAAGTTGCTCGTAAGGGCATATGCATCAATACTAGACTAGGATAATATGTAAACTCCAAAAAAGCATCAACAGGCTCATGTCTATCAGCATATGGCAATGATGTTAATAAACTGAAAGCTCCTAACATGTTTAAAATGGGATACATCAATGCTAAAAGCTGTCGTATCTACAGACAATCAAAATACATTAATTCACGGTGCAGATACCACTGGTATGAAGTTAAAATAACCCAAAAGAAGAATGAAGGTGGGCTAGTTCATATTGGGTACAATTATCCAAAAAAGCTTAAAAGAATGCACAAAGTATGATAGCCTTCTATTTTTGGTACAATAAACGACAAAATGAGAAAAGCTAGAGAGAGAGAGAAAAAATCCACAGCCTTCATCAATTGAAAAAAAAAGAATAGCCCAAAATATCTCTATCTCTAGAACTAAGAGCATTTTGATCCAACGAAGAAAAGCTAAACATAAAAGACACGGAAATTCACCAGTTGGAAACAGCAAAGCAATAAAGGCCTTGCTCAATTCTCGATTCAAAAACCTGACAGCCTAGAGTGATGTACAAGGGGCACTAAATTCTAAAGGGGCGGAATTTGTTTATATATATATATATATATATATAAACAAATATATATATATATATATATATATATATATATATATATATATATATATATAGTCATATATATATATATAGTCATCAGATTGGCAGAACAACTCCGCCTATGTTGACCGGAAGACTTTCTTAAGTCGTCTCAACATAGCCGGTCCCAAGCCCGGGTAAAGGAGGAGGGTGTGTTAAGGTCTGGCGAACCAACAATAAAAAAACAGCCACTCTCATGGATTTGAAACCCACAAGAGATTCGTTGGGGCGTAACCCTCTTAGCGACGCGCTACATCGGAACCCGGGTGTGGTGTTAAATGGGGGCCGGATCGTCATCCCCTTAGTAGCGCGTCGTATCGTGACCCGGGTACGATGAAAAATGAGCAAGGGTCGGGCCGTCGCAACCTTAGTGGCGCGCTACATCTACGCCCGGGTGTAGTGAAAAATGAGCAAGGGTCTTCGCACTTCCCTCGACGGGTGCGAAGGGTAAGGAAGCTAGCCGAGCCAACTAGGATTCGTCTAGGTAGCTGGAATGTAGGGTCCCTAACGGGTAAGCTAAGAGAGCTAGTCGATGCAGTAATTAGAAGGCGTGTAAATATTCTATGCGTTCAGGAGACTAAATGGAAGGGCCAGAAGGCGAAGGAGGTGGAGGATACTGGCTTTAAACTTTGGTACACGGGGACAACATCGGGTAGGAATGGTGTAGGCATCTTGATCGATAGGAGCCTTAAGGATGGAGTCGTTGATGTTAGGAGGCAAGGCGACCGGATTATCTTGGTCAAGCTGCTAGTTGGAGATTCGGCTCTGAATGTGATCAGTGCCTATGCCCCTCAGGTAGGTCTTAGCGAGGGCACCAAGAGGCAGTTTTGGGAAGATCTTGATAGCATGGTTAGTACCGTGCCTATCAGCGAGAAACTCTTTATAGGAGGAGACCTCAACGGCCATGTTGGTGCGACTAATGTAGGTTTCGAGCGGGTGCACGGGGGGTTCGGGTATGGTAGTAGGAATCAAGAGGGGGAGGATGTTTTGAACTTCGCGCTGGCCTATGACTTGTTGATAGCGAACACCCTCTTTAGGAAGAGGGAATCTCATCTAGTAACCTTTCGTAGTGGACAACACTCGAGCCAGATCGACTTTATCCTTGCAAGGAGGGAGGATAGACGTGCTTGCTTTGATTGTAAGGTGTTACCTGGGGAGTGTGTTGTCCCTCAACATAAGCTTGTGGTGGCGGACTTTCACTTTCGAGTACGTGTCCACCAGGACAAACGGGCCAAGATTGCGAGAACGAAGTGGTGGAAGCTTAGAGGGGAAGCAGCGCAAACGTTTAAGGAGAGGATGCTAGACGAGGGACCTTGGGAAGAAGGAGAAGATGCCGACGACATGTGGCTAAAGATGGCAACATGTGTCCGGAAGGTGGCTTCGGAAGTGTTTGGCGTGAGTAGGGGAGGTAAACGGGAAGCGAAAGACACATGGTGGTGGAATGACGAGGTGCAAAGGGCTATTAGGGAGGAGTGTTTCAAGCGTCTCCACCATGACAAGAGTGTAGCCAACATCGAGGGCTATAAAATAGCGAAGAGGGTTGCAAAGCGAGCTGTGAGTATAGCAAAAGGTCAGGCGTATGATGGCCTTTATCAGCGGCTAGGCACGAAGGAAGGGGAGAAGGATATTTATAGGATGGCTAGAATCCGCGAGAGGAAGACAAGGGACATCAACCAAATAAAATGCATCAAGGATGGGACAGATCGACTTCTGGTGAAGGATGAGGAGATCAAGGACAGATGGAGAGAGTACTTCGACAAGCTGTTTAACGGGGAGAATAAGGGTCCTGCCCTTGAGTTGGACGACTCATTTGACGATACCAACAGACGCTTTGTGAGGAGAATTCAGGAGGCAGAGATCGGAGAGGCTTTGAAGAGGATGAAGGGAGGTAAAGCGATGGGCCCTGATGGTATCCCCATTGAGGTGTGGAGATACCTAGGCGCCAGAGCGATAGTATGGTTAACTAAGCTTTTTAACCTTATTTTTCGGTCAAACAAGATGCCTGAAGAATGGAGGAGAAGTATATTAGTACCTATCTTCAAGAACAAGGGAGATGTTCAAAGTTGTACTAACTACCGTGGGATTAAGTTGATGAGTCATACGATGAAGCTCTGGGAGAGGGTTATCGAGCATCGCCTAAGGAGAGTGACACATGTGACCCAAAATCAGTTTGGGTTCATGCCTGGTAGGTCAACCATGGAGGCGATTTTCTTATTACGACAATTGATGGAGAGATATAGGGAGCAGAAGAAGGACTTGCACATGGTCTTTATTGACCTCGAGAAGGCATATGACAAAGTACCGAGAAATGTCATGTGGTGGGCCTTGGAAAAGCACAAAATCCCAACTAAGTACGTTACCCTCATCAAGGATATGTACAGGGATGTGGTGACGTTTGTCCGAACATGTGATGGCGACACCAGTGACTTTCCAATTAAAATAGGACTGCATCAGGGGTCAGCTTTGAGCCCTTATTTATTTGCTTTGGTGATGGATGAGGTCACAAGGGACATACAAGGTGATATCCCTTCGTGTATGCTCTTTGCTGATGATGTGGTGCTAGTTGACGACAGTAGGGCGGGGGTTAATAGAAAGTTAGAACTATGGAGGCACACGTTAGAGTCGAAAGGGTTCAGACTTAGTAGGACTAAGACCGAGTCCATGAGGTGCGATTTCAGCACGACTAGGCACGAGGAGGGAGACGTTAGCCTCGATGGGCAAGTGGTGGCCAAGAAGGATACTTTTCGGTATTTAGGGTCGATGCTACAAAAGGATGGAGACATTGATGAAGATGTTAGGCATAGAATTTCAGCCGCCTGGTTGAAATGGCGTCAAGCTTCTGGCGTTCTCTGTGACAAAAGGGTGCCTCAGAAGCTGAAAGGTAAGTTCTATAGGACGGCGATTCGTCCGGCGATGTTATATGGTGCTGAGTATTGGCCTACAAAAAGGCGACATGTCCAGCAATTGAGTGTAGCGGAGATGCGTATGTTGCGTTGGTGTTGTGGGCACACAAGGAGGGATAGAGTACGAAACGACGATATTCGGGATAGGGTTGGGGTGGCACCAATTGAGGAGAAATTGATTCAACATCGGTTGAGATGGTTTGGACATGTCCAACGGAGGCCTCCTGAGGCGCCGGTGCGTAGTGGAGTTCTAAAGCGGACCGATAATGTAAAGAGCGGTAGAGGTCGACCTAAACTAACTTGGGACGAGTCCGTTAAGAGAGATCTTAAGGAGTGGAATATCCCCAAGGATTTAGCTATGGACAGGAGCGCTTGGAGATTAGCAATCAACGTGCTTGAACCGTGACCTTTTTTGTCTTGTGCCCTTTATGTCCCTTTATGTGTCTCCCTGTTTCTCGTCTCTTTTGGGTTTCATCTCTAGCCTACCCCAACTTGCTTGGGACAAAAGGCTATGTTGTTGTTGTTGTTGTATCAGATTGGCAGAACCAAGTGTTATTTGATAATGGCCAGGCACACAACAAATTTTCTCAATGTATATGAACATGAGTGCATAGCAACATACTATTTTTAATAAATAGTGAAATCCGTCTACGACATTTAAAAACACCTATTTTTCTAACAAGGGTAAACACCTCTCACTACTGCCATTTTTAAAGCTTTACCAGCACAGATTTAGAACTAAATTTACCAATACCTATAATCCATACATGTCATAGCCCCAGCAGAACAACATATCTACTCATGTCCACTATTCTTTAACCACATGTGAACCTTATTCTCACACGTTCCTCCCACATACGACCGATCAAAACAAAAATACATGGCCTGACTACTGCATTTGGTGCAAACGAATCGATGAAATGGAAGAGCAGAATTACCTGAGCAGGGAACTTGCCATTAAATGCTTCGTGGACAAGGTTCAGCCCACCATGTGATGCTGCCTTGTACACACCATACAGAAGCTTCAAGTCAAAATCATACAGGAACAGCTTCACCCCTGGCCTTATCTTCTTGACCATTTCAATCTTCCCACTGGGCATCCCGAACAAGCGGTTCTGGTAGCACTCCTTCTTAGTCTTTGCATTGCACATGAATATAAACCCTGCAACCTTACGGTCACCCCTTTCTTCCTTCTTGCCCACAGACTTCTTCCCCTTCTCCTTTCCCTTACTTCCTCCATCCTCCACAACCTCCTTCCCCTTGCCACTCCTAGACCTCCTTCTTCTGCTCTTCATCCTGCCATCACCCCCGCTATTATCAGCACCCTTACCCTCGCCCTTGCCCTTGCTGGCAGAAATTGCCGCTGCAGCATCAGCATTAGCATGAGCTGGTTTTGGCTTTGGCTTTGGCTTTGGCGACGAAGCTGATGCTTCAGCAGTGGCTGGCATTGGTGCAGGCACTGATCCTTCAGCATCAGTGGCTGGCTTCTGCGTCTGTGCCACAGCTGATGCCTCAGCAAAAGTGGTTGACTTTGGCGTTTGCACCACAGGTGATGCATCAGCAACATTGGATGGCTGTGTTTGCACCACAGGTGATGCCTCAGCAGCAACATTGGATGGCTGCGTTTGCACCACAGGTGACGCCTCAGCAACATTGGATGGCTGCGGTAAAACCGCCGATGCAGATGCATCGCCATCACCAGTGCTTGCGCCTACCGGGGCGACCTCGCCAACAGCTGCGGCAGTGACCGCTGGCTTCTCGCGGTTGGCCTTGGCCTTGACCTTCAGCTTCTTAAACTTCGTGCCCTTGACCGACCCAGGGGTGGACGGATTCGCCTTGGATGGCCGGGCTGCCGCGTCGGCAGAGGTCGCCGTGGCCTTGGCAACGCCGTTGGGCTTCTTCACCATGGCCGCTGCTCGGTGCAGATTTGACGAGGAAACGAGAAGTATTACCACAAAAGCAGAATTGGATCCACCACAATCGAGTAACCGACAGTTATTGCGCACGGGTGGATCAATCGCACAGCATATAAACGAATTTTCGGGGAGGGGGGTCTAGGATTTTATCGGATCAGAGAAGAATTTTAGGGCAATCAATCGTGCTTAACAAGGGATTTTTGGGGAAAATTCTACGATTCTAACCGATTCGAGAGAGTATTTGCGGGGAAACCTACCTTACGATCGACTCTAACTACGCGGAGCGGCCGAGGAAGGGGGCGACATACCTGGAGGTGGAGTGGCCGCGTAGTCAGGGGAAAGGAGGATTTTTTCTGACCCGGACTTGCGACGGCGAGGCAGAGGCGACGGGATATATAGGAAGAAGAAGACCGCCCGATTGTCCCCGATTGCGCTTGTACCGTTGTACGGTCCGGATGGAGCGAGGAGAAGTTGAGAGAAAACTATTTGGGGGCGGTCCCGGCGCAGAGAGCTACAACGTACTAGTAGGTGGTTTCACTGCCGCATATGTTTAGCTTTGAGAAAGGATGGAACAAATGTTTTAGGGTGTGTTCAGATTTCAAAATTTTTGGGGAAAAATTCTTATAGCATTTTCGTTATTATTTGGCAAAATTTATCCAACCATAGACTAACTAGGCTCAAAAGATTCGTCTCGACATTTACAGATAAACTATGCAATTAGTTTTTTTTATCTACATTTAATGTTCCTTGCATGCGTATAAAGATTCGATGTGATTGGTAAAAGAGGAAATATTTTAGGTTTGCATGGAAAGTGAACGGGGCCTTAGTCTGAGAGACGCTAAACAACACTTAAGTGTTTCTCGAGCGCACAGCAGTCAATTCGCAATACGCGGAGGTGGCCGAGGTCGTTGTCGGTGTTCCCGAAGGCTTCACTAACTTTTCGGTGTCCGATTCCTACCCAAGGCAAGCTCCGGTGCATAACCCCTACTTTTCAGTAATTATTATGTTTGTTTGCATATTAAGTTTTGAGGAAAGATATTTACACCATCTGATGTAGTTTTGATTAGAAACAAAATTTGTTTTTATTAAAAATATGGAATAGTCAATGGTACAACTAATTATTTCATGAACTGGAATCTTGGGCAGATTATTGTCTAATGAAATCTAAACAAATGTATTTATGTAATTCCTGACGAGGGCTGCCATATGAAAAATCAAGAGAGGTCTCCCGTCATAATCATTGACGGATAGACAAATCCTTTACACATTGACAAAAAAGTTAATGAGGTTGATACGATGCGTCAAAAAAGCTACAAAGGTCTATATTAAGTCATAGAAACACATGGGTAGTATGGAAAATTAAAGTTATGATATATTTATATCTAAATAATTATGCACTTTGCAATGGAAGGAAAATATACCAAGGTGTATTTTAATTCGATACAGATTTAATAGGACATTGTTATTTATTGTCAGCATTAACTTATGTTATGGATGTGACGATCATCACAAAATAAATTATAAAAGCATAAAACATAAGTACACACGTACCATTTACGTTATCATTTTGTATGAATGTTTAATAGTTTTTTCTCCCGTTGCAACACACTGGCATATTTGCTAGTTATTTATACATGACAAAAGCATGGCCATTTAAAACCTAATATAACAGGTTTAGCATCAGTGTTAGAGGTTAGACAGGTCATGCAGCTAATGGAACGACCACATGCACGAGCGCATGTTTGAGGGAGATCGGCATGCAATGTTGTTCAAACTGTTCTTCAAGAGCCCACTATCGCACTGAAAAAAAACACAATTGTTCTTTAAAGGGCGACAACCCTTAGTTCCGATAAACACTAACACACCAACCCCAAAAACGAGCTTTAGTTCGACACAAGATTACACATATCACTGATGGGTCGTAAATATGGCACATAGTCCGGACCCCGGGGCTTTGGACAAATTCAGAGCCACTTTTGTTGCGCCGTTGTTGGCCTCCAAACATGAGGCCCTTCAAAGCGCTTTTCTATGCTGATCTCAATCCGGTGGCCATGGCGCTGAACTTCGATGGCCTCGAGCTCGACGCTCCTAGCCCCTTGTTCAGGGCCTGCTTCAGTGTTTGCCGCCGTGCTTTATTCTCTTTATGGTCATTCATAGTTCTTTTGTAATCACAACCACGTGAGTTTTGGGGTGTCTGGCACAACCGCATGAGCTTTGGGGGTGTCTGGCTGGGTAATCTTCAATTATCGTCCAACCTTTGTATCTTTAAACTCTACTTCTGGTTAATAAAAAACGTGCTTCGGCATGATTGCAAAAAAAAAAGTTTAGTTCAACTGAAGATTACACAGAAGTCACAGATTGCCAATAAAAACAACCATGACCCAACCAACTACACCTGCTACTGTTCCCCATCTGACACAAAGGTAAGAATGTGAAAAATTCCTCTAGCCCCAGACACTAGTACAGGTCCTCTTTAGAGAGCAATCATGCTCTAGCTAAATTTGAAGATACCCCATCAAAGATACCAATTTCGATGTTTCCAAATGCTCCAAGCTCTATAGAATTATAACAGAGTTGAGTCTTGCTCGGATTTCATTTATTTAAACAAGGATTCCGCACTCACCAACCAATCATGAAAGCAGCCATCATCAATTTTAGGAATAATATGTAGGCCAAGCTTTTGCAGCAATAGAAACCGAAATTCCTGTGAGATGGAACAAGCACAGAGCAAG
Organism: Saccharum hybrid cultivar R570; assembly: GCA_038087645.1. Lineage (NCBI taxonomy): Eukaryota > Viridiplantae > Streptophyta > Magnoliopsida > Poales > Poaceae > Saccharum > Saccharum hybrid cultivar. The sequence continues at coordinate 693,022 of JAQSUU010000266.1, forward strand.
CGATTACCCGATTCCTCCTCTTAATCACATAGTGGACATCAAGAAGGGCAGGGTAGGCCTCGCCATGCTAAATGATAGCGGTCCGCAGTCCAACATCTGAGCCAACAACCACATGAAAAAAAAACAACATTTAACGTAAGCCCATGACTTCCAACTTCTCTCCCATGGTCTTTCATATAGGACGACTGGTAGAACATTTACGGCAAGTAGAGAGGCACGCCACATGTACTTCTCTACTTTATGCTGCAAAACTCGTAAACGTCCCAGAGCTCGTAAGTGCCTCTTGGTAGTCCTCTTATTAGCTCTCCGTTTTGACACATGACGAAACAGATGCGGTGCAAGATCAGCAACACACCGTTCGTGAGAGAGAAATTTGAACTGGCGGATGGCGATGAAACCATTCCCAGAGAAACTCATGACCACAGATGCAAATCGTCAGATAGCACCCCTTGAACATCCTGTATATTAGGATCAACATATACACAAATCCTAAGAACACTTGCATGAAGTAGCCATACTTCAATCTAGCAAGTAGCAACCAATCTGAAGGGCAGAACAAACCCATGCTACCAAAATGCGCACCGATCCATTCACAGAATGAAATGAGCTTCAAGCATGGCAAGAGATATGCAGCACAAATACATAATTCAACAGTTTTGCTAGTCTTGATAACGAATACCATTCATCCAGGGAAGGGTATTTAAGAAAATATAGAATAGAAGCTAAGATAAACAAAAGTTGCAGTTATAGAGACGAACATCCTGTCTTCTTAGTCTAGCTAAGGCTTTCAACAGAGCCATGATCACTCATTTACCGATATACTGGACCACCAGTGAAGGAATAGTGTGACGCCGGCGCACCAGGTCCACTAACCCTTGCAGAGACAGGCCTAATGCTTGTTTCAGCATAAGCAGGGTTAGTCTCATAACCAGCTGTAAGGTAGGCTGAATGAGGGGGGTCCACAGCACGGTTAACAAGTCGATCAGAACGGTAGAGTTCCTCCACACGATCAGCTCTAGTAGTGATCCCCACACGATCAGCATGAGCAGCAATTTCCCCTGGACGGTACAGCTCCTCCACATGAGCACCACGAGTCCGGTAGAGATCATCCAAGCGGTCTGCTCGAGCAGATGCCTCCCCTGGCAGTGCTGTGTGATCCCTAATGATTGGATCTCTAGTGGTTACATCAGTCACAGTTCTGTCTGCATATCTGAAAGTAAAGAATTTCAATTAGTCAAGGGCATATCATATACTTCTAGTCAGCATATACAATGTGTTTTGTAAACCATAACACCATGTAAAATTTTGAGGCCTCACTTCCAACACACCATGACACAAATAGTGCAAGTATCATATAACCTAGATGATACATTGACAACTGAATAACTCATAGAACATCATGTGTATGCAAACTGAAACAAAAAGAGAGTAAGTTGGTTCATAACTTACCGCTCAGGCACCAGATTCTCAACAGACCGATAGTAATCACCAGATGGAGCCAAAGTGCGATAATATGCAGCGGGGACATGTCGAAGCTCGGGCACAGTAGGCCCATGGTGATGATCTAGGGCCAGCGGAACATAGCGAGGCTCTAGAACAAGAGGAATGTGCCGAGGCTCAGGCGCAAGTGCTGGTGGTTGATAATATCTGTGGTGATCACCCTGAACTGGAGCAAAGCGTGGTGCCCTATATGGATCCTCAAGAGGAACATGTCTAACTGCAGGGCGCCTTTCCTCATCAAACCGTTGCTGACGCGCTTCTTCAATAGGCAACCTTTCTTCAAAATGATGATATGGCTTCCTTCGTTCTTCATAGTGACGCCTTTCTTCAAGGTGATTATTTGGAACAGATTGTGGTGCACTAACAGGCTTAAACAGCAAAAGTAACCTTTGGACCTGCATAATATCACATATTCATAGTGTTATATAGGATATAAATTAGCATTATGTTTGAAATCCCTGAACCACTATTTAAATAATATTTGTAGCATGACTTCAAAACACTCACTTGTCTTGCAGTGAGCTCTGGGTCAAATTTGCTCCTTGCACTGTAATTTTCCTTGATAGCTTGCTTCAGACTACTCTCAGGGAGAGGACGGCAATCTTTCTCAATCTTAAACTTAACCTGCATTACACATATAACATAGTTTTTAATACAAGAATAATGATGAATATTCAACAGAATGATCTTTTAAGGAGCCCTCTTTAGAACATCTTCCCCTTTAGCTCCTCCATATGAAAAAGAGGCAAGTACTGCCAAGCACTAAGATTATCCGCAGTCTTGTGGGGAAGCGGAAGCTGGGATTGAACTAAGAAACACTATGAGTTGGCTTTTACAAAAGTTGAAGGTAGGCCAAAGTGGGGACAACATCGCTCTTGATCATGGAAACTCTAAAAGGAAAAAATTAAAGATGCCACAGCCAAGCATCCAATTCTGCGTCAAAAGGTTTATAGCTTCATGTTAATGAAGTCAACTAAATACCAATACATATCTAGGGATTGAAAACCCCGCTTGCAAGTTAGGTGTGCTTTCAAAACTCATCTACATCTCAATCCCTTACAGTCCAGCAATTGCAAATTTTAGGCATTTTCAAATTCCCCCTAATACCCGTTGATTAAACACAGTGGCATCCACATACCCAACCTTTGTCTCCTTACTTTGACTTGCCAAGACAAGCTAGCCAACAAGTTTCTCCGAGTTTGCCGCAGCCTTGGCCAAAATTCACTCATGTTCTCCAAATCCAACCACTGCCACCGTCCAATACAAGGTGGGGTTCTATAGTATACAAGGCTGTGAACCAAGGAAGCTTCTAGCCCTGCTAATGGGGCAAAACCCGCCCCACACCCGTCCCAACCCATAGCTGTTAAACCTGTTGTAGCAACCCAACCCAACCCAAAGAATTAATGAAAGACCCCGCCCCAACCCGCCCCGCTGCAGGTGGGTTAACCCAAATCGACGAATTAATTGCCGGCAGCCGGAGTTGGATGCTGGTGAGCTTGTGCCCGCTATCTGCACGCCATGGCAGAGAATGAGAGAACGCAATTGCAGGCCAATTGCGTTTGCACTAGCAGCGCCGCGGCTCGACATGGCTGTTGCGACGCGGATTCATCTATCGGCCCCCTATGCTGGATGCGACGAAGCTCCGGCGACGACTACCTGGCCTACACACGCGTGCTGTGTGGGACGTCTTGAACACTGCCTGGCGGCTGGCGTGCAGACGGTGCTGAACCCGAACCCGAGGCCGAGGCACAACGGCCGCACGCTGGGGCTCGCCATGGACATGCTACTGCAACCACGGCGACGGGATGGGCGCCTTCCCCGCCCATGACGAGTGCGGCGGGCATGACAGCGGCGGCCTCTTGGGCAACAGGTCCACCTGCCCAACGCTCGGCCTCTTGGGCGACAGGTTCCCGAACGCAGCCGCTGCACGCGCCGGAGCCGCTCGTCCACTTAGCCACCGCGCGGCGACGCTCGGGGTCCGCTCATCTGGCCGCAGGTGCGACATCGACTACTCGGGCAGATGAGAGGTCAACTACTCAGGCAAAGGACGCGACTACGACTCGTCGTGCCGTGCAATTTGGTCGCGTGAATTTGGAACCCATTCAAACCCGCCCCAACCCATCCCAACCCGCATTTGCTGCTAACCTGACCCACCCCAACCTGCCAGATACTGAAACCCGTTCTAGCCCATCCAGACAAACCCCACGCCAACACCCAACCCATAAAACCCATTTCCACCCGACCCATTAGCAGGCCTAGAAGCTTCCCTTTATCCCTTCTCTTTGTGCTCAGAGGCGGACCCACCCATAGGGCAAGGTCGGGCGGCCGCCCTACCTCCCCTCCAGCGGGGGCAGTACCCCGGCCCTCGGGGACCAGAGTGAGACTGTCGAGCATTAGAGTGACTGTCTGAGGTTGAAGACGGGAGCTGCAGAAGGCCAGCTGCACGAGCAAAAGGGGTGAGGGGCGAACTGGGCCATCCTAGAGCACGGGAAGGGGATAGAAGTGTTATGGGTGGCCCAAGGGCTAGCCCATCTACCTATAAGAAGACCCCTCCCAAGCATCCAAAAATGAGTTTACACCAGATACGTATCAAGCCCTCTTTATAAGTTGCTCGTAAGGGCATATGCATCAATACTAGACTAGGATAATATGTAAACTCCAAAAAAGCATCAACAGGCTCATGTCTATCAGCATATGGCACAACAACAACAACAACAACAACATAGCCTTTTGTCCCAAGCAAGTTGGGGTAGGCTAGAGATGAAACCCAAAAGAGACGAGAAACAGGGAGACACATAAAGGGACATAAAAGGCACAAGACAAAAGAGGTCACGGTTCAGGCACGTTGATTGCTAATCTCCAAGCGCTCCTGTCCATAGCTAAATCCTTGGAGATATTCCACTCCTTAAGATCTCTCTTAACGGACTCGTCCCAAGTTAGTTTAGGTCGACCTCTACCGCTCTTTACATTATCGGCCCGCTTTAGAACTCCACTACGCACCGGCGCCTCAGGAGGCCTCCGTTGGACATGTCCAAACCATCTCAACCGATGTTGAATCAATTTCTCCTCAATTGGTGCCACCCCAACCCTATCCCGAATATCGTCGTTCCGTACTCTATCCCTCCTTGTGTGCCCACAACACCAACGCAACATACGCATCTCCGCTACACTCAATTGTTGGACATGTCGCCTTTTTGTAGGCCAACACTCAGCACCGTATAACATCGCCGGACGAATCGCCGTCCTATAGAACTTACCTTTCAGCTTCTGAGGCACCCTTTTGTCACAGATAACGCCAGAAGCTTGACGCCATTTCAACCAGCCGGCTGAAATTCTATGCCTAACATCTTCATCAATGTCTCCATCCTTTTGTAGCATCGACCCTAAATACCGAAAAGTATCCTTCTTGGCCACCACTTGCCCATCGAGACTAACGTCTCCCTCCTCGTGCCTAGTCGCGCTGAAATCGCACCTCATGTACTCGGTCTTAGTCCTACTAAGTCTGAACCCTTTCGACTCTAACGTGTGCCTCCATAATTCTAACTTCCTATTAACCCACGCCCTACTGTCGACAACTAGCACCACATCATCAGCAAAGAGCATACACCAAGGGATATCACCTTGTATGTCCCTTGTGACCTCATCCATCACCAAAGCAAATAAATAAGGGCTCAAAGCTGACCCCTCATCTATCAGCATATGGCAATGATGTTAATAAACTGAAAGCTCCTAACATGTTTAAAATGGGATACATCAATGCTAAAAGCTGTCATATCTACAGACAATCAAAATACATTAATTCACGGTGCAGATACCACTGGTATGAAGTTAAAATAACCCAAAAGAAGAATGAAGGTGGGCTAGTTCATATTGGGTACAATTATTCAAAAAAGCTTAAAAGAATGCACAAAGTATGACAGCCTTCTATTTTTGGTACAATAAACGACAAAATGAGAAAAGCTAGAGAGAGAAAATCCACAGCCTTCATCAATTGAAAAAAAAAAGAATAGCCCAAAATATCTCTATCTCTAGAACTAAGAGCATTTTGATCCAATGAAGAAAAGCTAAACATAAAAGACACGGAAATTCACCAGTTGGAAACAGCAAAGCAATAAAGGCCTTGCTCAATTCTCGATTCAAAAACCTGACAGCCTAGAGTGATGTACAAGGGGCACTAAATTCTAAAGGGGCGGAATTTGTTTCTCTCTCTCTCTCTCTCTCTCTATATATATATATATATATATATATATATATATATATATATATATATATATATATTGTCATCAGATTGGCAGAACCAAGTGTTATTTGATAATGGCCAGGCAGAACTACAATTAACCCCTGTAACTACATACACCAGGCACACAACAATTTTTCTCAATGTATATGAACATGAGTGCATAGCAACATACTATTTTTAATAAATAGTGAAATCCGTCTACGACATTTAAAAACACCTATTTTTCTAACAAGGGTAAACACCTCTCACTACTGCCATTTTTAAAGCTTTACCAGCACAGATTTAGAACTAAATTTACCAATACCTATAATCCATACATGTCATAGCCCCAGCAGAACAACATATCTACTCATGTCCACTATTCTTTAACCACATGTGAACCTTATTCTCACACGTTCCTCCCACATACGACCGATCAAAACAAAATACATGGCCTGACTACTGCATTTGGTGCAAACGAATCGATGAAATGGAAGAGCAGAATTACCTGTGCAGGGAACTTGCCATTAAATGCTTCGTGGACAAGGTTCAGCCCACCGTGTGATGCTGCCTTGTACACACCATACAGAAGCTTCAAGTCAAAATCATACAGGAACAGCTTCACCCCTGGCCTTATCTTCTTGACCATTTCAATCTTCCCACTGGGCATCCCGAACAAGCGGTTCTGGTAGCACTCCTTCTTAGTCTTTGCATTGCACATGAATATAAACCCTGCAACCTTACGGTCACCCCTTTCTTCCTTCTTGCCCACAGACTTCTTCCCCTTCTCCTTTCCCTTACTTCCTCCATCCTCCACAACCTCCTTCCCCTTGCCACTCCTAGACCTCCTTCTTCTGCTCTTCATCCTGCCATCACCCCCGCTATTATCAGCACCCTCGCCCTCGCCCTTGCCCTTGCTGGCAGAAATTGCCGCTGCAGCATCAGCATTAGCATGAGCTGGTTTTGGCTTTGGCTTTGGCTTTGGCTTTGGCGACAAAGCTGATGCTTCAGCAGTGGCTGGCATTGGTGCAGGCACTGATCCTTCAGCATCAGTGGCTGGCTTCTGCGTCTGTGCCACAGCTGATGCCTCAGCAAAAGTGGTTGACTTTGGCGTTTGCACCACAGGTGATGCATCAGCAACATTGGATGGCTGTGTTTGCACCACAGGTGATGCCTCAGCAGCAACATTGGATGGCTGCGTTTGCACCACAGGTGACGCCTCAGCAACATTGGATGGCTGCGGTAAAACCGCCGATGCAGATGCATCGCCATCACCAGTGCTTGCGCCTTCCAGGGCGACCTCGCCAACAGCTGCGGCAGTGACCACTGGCTTCTCGCGGTTGGCCTTGGCCTTGACCTTCAGCTTCTTAAACTTCGTGCCCTTGACCGACCCAGGGGTGGACGGATTCGCCTTGGATGGCCGGGCTGCCGCGTCGGCAGAGGTCGCCGTGGCCTTGGCAACGCCGTTGGGCTTCTTCACCATGGCCGCTGCTCGGTGCAGATTTGATGAGGAAACGAGAAGTATTACCACAAAAGCAGAATTGGATCCACCACAATCGAGTAATCGACAGTTATTGCGCAAAAGCAGAATTGGATCCACCACAATCGAGTAACCGACAGTTATTACGCACGGGTGGATCAATCGCACAGCATATAAACGAATTTTCGGGGAGGGGGGATCTACGATTTTATCGGATTAGAGAAGAATTTTAGGGCAATCAATCGTGCTTAACAAGGGATTTTTGGGGAAAGTTCTACGATTCTAACCGATTCGACAGAGTATTTGCGGGGAAACCTACCTTACGACCGACTCTAACTACGCGGAGCGGCCGAGGAAGGGGGCGACATACCTGGAGGTGGAGTGGCCGCGATAGTCAGGGGAAAGGAGGATTTTTTCTGACCCGGACTTGCGACGGCGAGGCAGGCGATGGGATATATAGGAAGAAGAAGACCGCCCGATTGTCCCCGATTGCGCTTGAGATTTTGGCATTTAACCCATCATCAAAAACGGGTTTCGCACTTTTACCATCCCTCAAACCGGTTTCGCTCCTTTGCCATTACGAAGCTGGTGCAACCCGCTCGATTGCCATTTGGAAAATTTTGATTCATCAAAAAAAAAAAAGATCCATCCTTCCACTTCTGCCCCTGTCTACCGTTCTTCATCAGAACGGATCGACGAAGAAAACGGATCGGCGCTGGCTTCGTCTCCTGTTACTCTGTCTCCTCCCACGGCCGACTCACGGGAGCGCCGCTCCATCACCATGGCCGTCCTCTCAGGCTTGCCTCCACGCCTCCCCCATCCTGTGCCAGCACGCCTCCCCATCTCCCGCCGACGCAGGGCTACCGCACGCCTCCCCGTCTCCTGCCGGCGCAGGGCTGCCCCCACGCCTCCCTGTCCTCTGCAGGCGCAGGCCTGCTCCCCATGGCGCAGCAGCTCCCAGCCATCACCGCTCCCAGTCAGCGATCATCGGAGGGAAGCAGCAGATCGAAGGGGACCATCCAGTGTACTGGAGTTTTTCTCCCAACAACCAGAGCAGATTGTGCTTTTGCTGATATTTGTTTGTGCAGTTGTAGTAGTGATCAATTTGTATGCAATTGTGAAGAGCTGGGCTGGAGGCGGCGACGTCCAGGGGCGGTGACTTCCAGGGGCGGCACAGTGGAGACGACGAAGAGGAGAAGAGAGAGGCTCGATCCGTTTCAGTCGGGAACGGAACGTTTCAGTCACGGGCATAGGAGAAGACCGCAGGGTAGAAGTGGAAGGATGTGTATTCTTTTTTTTTTTACTCCCCAAATGGTAATCGAGCAGGTAGCACCAGCTTCATAATGGCAGACGAGCGAAACCAGTTTGAGCGATGGTAAAAATGCGAAACCGATTTTTGATAATGGGTGAAATGCCAAACTCTCATTGCGCTTGTACCGTTGTACGGTCCGGATGGAGCGAGGAGATGGCCTGTTTATTCGACTTATAATCCGTCTTTTTTAACTTGTTTTTTTAATCGTAGCAGTATTTTTTTCTCACAACAAATCAGCCAATAGTGTTTTTTAGTCGGCTTATCAGCACAGCCGAACGGCTCCGATGTTGAGAGAAAACAATTTGGGGGCAGAGAGCTAGGTGCTGCACAGCTGTTAGGTTTCACTGCCGCATACTGTTTAGCCTTGCTGAGGAAGGATGGCTAGCATGAACAAATGTTTTAGTTTGAGAAACCCTAAACAACACCCGAGTATTTCTCGAGCGTGCAGCACTCGATTCGATTTATACAGCAAATCCAGCCTTTCCTCCTCTTCTTCTCCAAGTCCGGCGGGCATAGAAGGAAGTTCAGGGGAGGAAGGCTGGCCAGGCGGTGGGGACGGCGGCACGGCGGTTTAGGGGTCCTGACGACGGTGGAGGTGGTCGGGCTAGGTCGGGGCGGGCATGGAGCTCCGAAGAAACCCTAGCGCGGTCGCGGCGAGGGCGGTGGTGGCAACGAGGAAGATGAACAGTGAGCAAACGAATTGAGTGTTCTGACGAGGGGCAGCATGCATGCAACTATATTAACCAAATCACTTTCAGCGTGCCAAGGGCCACTACGCCCACCCCGCGGACACGTTAGTCACCATCTCAGCGCCACATCACCAATCTTGGCGCCAAGTAATGCGGCTACGAATGTGTTTTCTAGCCGAGGTCTATTTTAAAAAATTCTTTCCTTAGAGGTCTAAATGTATTTTTTTAAACAAGAACTAAATTAAGAAAAGTTAGGGGCAAGGATGAGAGTAGAAAAGATCCCTACATAGGTCCCAATTAATGGAACCAACTTGATGTCCAAAGCTAGAAACAGAGGAATAGAAAAAAGAACAAATATGATACAAAGGAAATAGAAAAACAGGGAAATGGAAAACCGAAGAAAAATATAGAAAAAGGTGTTTGAAATACATGAACGAAAATACAAGAAACAAGAATTTGTGTTTGGTTCGAGAACAAAGTTGGATGGGATATGACAATCCATAGATATTGGGATAAGGATATCCAAGATGCATGTTTGGTTGGATGGATGGAATGAGCCATTTTTTCTGTTTGGTTGGATAGATGAAAGTAGATGGGATAAGAATAGTTCACTAATTATATCTTGATAATCACTAATTTAAAATAAAATATATTAATTAGCACCACTAATATCCTAATTAGCACACGAAACATGCACTAATCAACATATTAGCACTTATCAAAACTAATCCTACCATCATAATTACTAAGTAATAATATAACATACTAATAATCCTTAATTTATTTACTGCTGACAGAGATTAGAAGACATGGATAAACTGGTCCACGAGATTTTTACGAACCAGCAAATCCAACATCTTGTGGTATATTCCATATCCAGGGATTTCCTCATCCCATCCAGCAAACCAAACGCTACAAATCCATGCATGGTCCTATCCCATCCATGTAAATCCAACCAACCAAACACATCCTAGATTCATGGTTCCACGAATAACAACCATGCACACAACTCTCTTTGGCAATGACATGTTGTCACGACAAGCATATGTCCCGTCATCAGTGTGATGGCAACAAGCTCCACGTATGAGGGCAGCGATAGCGGTGCCCAAGTGGTGCCTTGGGCATACACGATGGAAAGGAAAACTAGAGCTTTTGAGCAAATGTTTGATTTCCTATGGAATACGGAGCAATGCTATAGTCTTACGAAGGAAAGGGATCTTCATAATCCTCTGTTCCAACTTCCAAAACGCTCGTACTAAATTTCTTTTCTCCATTTTCAATTTCTGCAATTTTCCTTTCGAGCCTTCGAATCCAAACAAGACTTAAAATATTAAATTTAGAACATATATAAACTCCAGTATATTTTAGAATCTAGACTCCATAACACAGAAGGGCCTAAGGGGTCTCCATTATGGGGAGGTGGTAGGGGGTTGGGTGGGGTGGGGGGCATGAGCCCCGCGCGCCTTATCAGTGGGTGTGCTCATGTACAAATATACGTAATTATATGCTCTTTAGCCATTTGGACATAGCAAAACAAACATATTGCCATGAAATTCTAGGAACTTGCACAAATCTACAAGAGCATGTCTTATTATCTCTCACTTCAAATCTAGCTTTACCGTTTCGCAAGACATAACAGAGTTGATCTTTCTAACATTTCCTGTATCTGATCTTTCTAACCTTAAAATGCTAGTACATGTTACCTCCACCTCTGCTCTTATTCACGGTGAGACCATCAATTAGCAACGCGACACCAACCAGCAGCTAGCCTCCGAGCCTCTGCACTCTCGTCGATGTCGTCAGGATGCTTCAAACCCTAGCCACCTGCGCAGCCGCCATAGAAACAGATAAAATGAGTTGTGCTTTGGACCGTGGTTGGCTTAATGGAAATAGGAGCGGGCAAATTGGTCAATTCAAGTATGTTGACTTGTCTCAGAACCAATTAGGTTGACAAGATGAGCTAACATGGAGCCACGTTAGACGGAGGATGAGACCAGACCAAATTTGCAAGTTCAGGGACTAAAACTGCCATTTTGAATGTTGATGGGCGAATTTGAGCTTTGTAGCAAAGTTTAAGGACGGGATTGGCGATTCCGCCAAAAAAGGAGGATAATGAAACCGTCATTAAAGAAAAAGTAAAAGGGGAAGATAATGAAACCAAAGAAATAGCAAGCATTCGCACACCTACAAAACACACCAACATTAGACATTTATCCACCGTCGTGCATACATGACCTGTTTAAAATACCTTGTGTTCTGGATTAAAAGTGAAAAGTCTCAGTGACAAATGGTTGACAACATTGTTGTGCATCACTGCATTTCTAGTATTCATCGACAGCATACCTCAAAGTAATCAGTAGTCACCCTGTTCGCTTGAACTTATCAGCTCGGCTAATCAGCAAGTTACAGTGTTTTTTTACAACAAATCAACATCAACTGGCTTATCAGCCGCAGAAACCATCAGCTAAAAAAGATCGGTGCACAACAGCACAAGGGCAAGGAAACACCAGCAAAATAGAATTCCAACCTGATCCCAGCAACCTTTTCTTTTCCTTATAGATATAATTGGAGATACGCTTGTTATTCAATAATACAGGAATGTTCATCTACAGTTTCCTCCCAATGACTCATTCTCTATGCACAATAATCCAGCAAAGTTAGCTGACAGAACAAATACTATAATAAACAAGCTACCAGATCTACAAGAATATTGTTGCCCAGCACAAGTAACAACTCTGCTACAGATAAGTCCACTTCTGCAGCATTCGAGGCTCTTTTGTCCCGAAAGAAAAGGTAGCACCTGCCAAGCTCTCTAGAATCTCTTCAAAGACCAAAGTTACACAGTGTTAGGAACTCCATTTCAGTGTCCACATACTTTGTCCACAGGGCCTTGTATTGGTTCAAAGCAACATCAAGCCAGGGCTTCATGTTCCCATCGAAGTGTATCACTGCAGCACTACGGATTGCCTCAGGGCTGATGCTTGGATTATAGCCAAGACCCATTACATGCCATGACTTATCCAGTGGCTTGGTATTGCCATAAAAGGACATCAGCCCAGCTGTTAGAATGGATGTAGGATCCCACAGCTCGCCATCCTCATTCTGCCATAAGAATATACAAACATCAGTCCCTTGGGTCAAAATCAGATGAATTTTATTCTGATAAGAGTGGGCAACTATTGGCATCATTCGCATAATTGCATACAGATATTACACATCAGAGACTAATGCAGAACATATTGTTAGTAAGATTATGAAGTAAACAAGTTTAGGCTTCAGAGCAAAGCATTACTAGAGCACATGAACCCTACTCTCAGATAGGAACTCTTCCAGAAAGTTGCCAAGACCCCAATGTGCACCAATCCACTACAACAACAACAACAACAACAACAACAACAACATAGCCTTTTGTCCCAAGCAAGTTGGGGTAGGCTAGAGATGAAACCCAAAAGAGACGAGAAACATGGAGACACATAAAGGGACATAAAGGGCACAAGATAAAAAGAGGTCACGGTTCAGGCACGTTGGCATCATTCACATAATTGCATACAGATATTACACATCAGAGACTAATGCGGAACATATTGTTAGTTAGATTAGGAAGTAAACAAGTTTAGGCTTCAGAGCAAAGCATTACTAGAGCACATGAACCCTACTCTCAGATAGGAACTCTTCCAGAAAGTTGCCAAGACCCCAATGTGCACCAATCCACTATATACTAAAAATTAATATGCCATATTAGAATTTTAACATTCCCGGCAAAAAGGAGAAAACATGAAAAACTATAGACCGTGCTTCAGCTGGACCCAGAACAGAAAAAAATGACAAGGCATAGCTTACATGTTCTCAGAAACAGGAAAAACACTTCTAGTTCCTGTTAAAAAGGAATGAAAAAACAAAACACACTCAATTTTGTGACCGTCATCACATTTGAACCCCAGCAATTAGAAGTTACCTACCTGCAACCAAATTGAACTAAGAGGAAGTAAACATCACAACACTATCTCAATTTGGCGATCCTAAATACTCTCTCCATTCCAAATTACAAGTCATTTTGGCTTTTTTAGATATGTATCTAGAGTTCTAGACATAGCATATATCTAGATGCAGAGTAAAACCTACGTATCTAGAAAAGCCAAAACGACATAATTTGGAATGGAGGGAGTACAACAACCAAATTAAACTAAGAGGAAGTAATCATAACACTATAAAACAACCCACATTAAGATAAGATTTAAAACAAAATTGACAGTCACTAGGAAACTCATTAAAACTCAAAAGAAACGAAAACACTCTAACGATCAAAGCAAGCCTTGCTAAGATATGATTTAAGATAATTGTAAGTTTGTTAAACAATACGACATAGGAGCTGAGCAGTTGAGTGCATAAGACTGAACCATGCAATTGTTTGGGCCAATCCATCAATACATTAATATTAAAAATTCCACAAATGATTTGCTATCCAATCATCTGTACACAGCCATGAATGACACAAGTTACTGGAATCACTAGCCTAGAGACACAAATTTCTTCGTTGCAATACCAAACATTACAGGCTGAAGCACCCTGTACTTAAATTCAACACATGAATATAGGTAATGGAAAGAAAAAAAACTTAAACAGAATCCACATCAAGCTAGTGAAAAGGTGAAGTTGAAGCACACATGACCTAAACTACATATATAGCCACTTATCAACCCCAATATACTACAATGCCACATGTAAGTTGTGAACAGAGTTCAGAGCAGCTCACCATTTCCATATACTGATGGAACAATTCTGTGCAACCATCCCGCCGCCATGTCTCAAGATCGAACACATTTACCCCATATGCCCATGCACAGGCACTGGGATTGAATCGATCCCGCACAATGGGCTGTGTGAAGTTGAGATACTTCCTGTACCTCCTAAACCCCCCGAAGCACGTCTCCACTGCGCCATTCACCTTCCCGTCCAAGTTGACCTGCCAAAGCGCTGCCAAATCCTTCTGCACCACCACATCGTCCTCCAAAAGGACCACCCTCCGCAGCGACGGGAACATATCTGGGAGGTAGAACCTCAGGTAATCCAGCAACTCGACGTCCCTGTTGCCGGCGTCGATCTGCCTGACCACAGGCGAGTTGGTGGCATTAAGGAATGGAAAGTTGGAGTAAGCAAGGAGCTGGACGTGCACGCCAAGCGGCGGCGGGCGCCGCGCGAACCAGACGCGGAATGCAGGCAGGTACATGGGCGCGGTGACCACGTGGAAGACGTGGCGCGAGGGGTCGGCCGCGGCGCGCGCAGCCGAGGCCACCACGACGGAGACGGCGAGCACGTTGTCGGAGAAGATGGCGTAATGGTTAAACGCGGGGTCATCGAACTCGGGGGACGGGTCGGGGTCGTCGGCGAATGCGGAGGGGTTGGCGAGGCGGGCCTCGAGGAGGCGCATGGCGAGGCAGTGGAGCGACTTGGGGGGTGGAGTCCGCAGCGATGCGGGAGGACATGCGCCCCGCGCGGCGCGCGCGCGAGAGCTGCTCGCCGACGGCGAAGACGGTGTCGGAGAGCTTCTGGATCTTGGACTGAGTGTCGAACCCCTCCTTGGCTTCAGCGGCGAGGGCGCGCGCGAACTTGATGCGCTCGCGGGCCTCCTTCTCGAGGGGCCTGAGCGCGTCCTCGGGGAGTGAGGAAGAGAGGTGGGAGGCGAGGCGGGCGGACAGCGCGGAGAGGTCGGAGGAGAGGGACGAGAACGAGAGCGACTGCGCTGCAGAGGCCTCCTTGAGCTTCCGTGCGTGCGCGGCGTACGCGGCAAGGACAGCCGCGTGGTCGGCGGCGTGGCGGCGGACGGCGGCGAGGCGCGCGGACGGCGGGGACGTGGAACGGGCCGACGAGGCGGGAGTGGAAGAGAGGAGGAAGGAGAGTGCCGCTAGGAGGAGGAGCGTGAGCAGAGCCGCGAATGCCGCGCGGCGCGGCGCGGACGGCCGGAACGCGCGGCCGCCGGCCATCGGGGATGGGGAAGTGGTCGAGTGGAAGCGAGGGAGTGGAGTGTGGCCGCAGGCCCGGTCCTGTCAATTTATGGGCCTCGAGCGAAGCTCCAAAGATGGGCCCTCTAATACAGCGGGGTCACGAGCGCAGACGGCCGGAGATTGTTGAAAAGCTTCGACACGATGGACCTCGAAGGCAAATCGGCGCACGTATGCTTTTTTTCCTGGGCGAAAGAAGCTTTTCTAATCATAAAGGACGAAAGAAGCTTTTTTAATCTGCATGATCATTGAATTGAATTGAATAATCAGGAATACTACTATATCAGCTTCATCATTTTTTATTTAGTTATACTCTCTATAAAAACAAATCAACGAAAACATTGTTTTATTTTCTGCATTTTCATATAAGCATAGGTGTAAAACTTTTACCCTAGTGTGGAATTGACACAATTAACTTGAGATTGTTTTTTGGGATTTATTGTGAACAGGAACTCCGTACAAAAATAGACTATGGTTTTGCTAAATGTATTTATCTAGAAAAGATAAAGTATGCAACATGTGATTTACCACTTCTACTGTGTAGTTATAGTTAATTCAATGCTACTAAAATTTATTTCACCATTTTTGGGTTTTCTAGAATTTATTACGCAATTATGAAATTTCAACCGTTTTGATCATTTTACAGGGGAAGAAGAAAAGCTAACAGGCACTTTGCATTAGGAATCCTGAACTATTTCTAAATCAATCTAGTTCTTTTCTATTTTTTCTTTCTCTCTAGTACTTTTTCAACTGGAATCCTCCCTTCTTATCTATTGTTGCTAGCTGCTCCTTTTCATCTTAGTTCACGTATAGACACAACACAGCGCAGGCGGCACTGAAGTTCAGCTCGGAGTGCGGCCTCTCGGCTCTCGTCTGCAACTCTGTAGCACGCGAGGGAGAGGGTTCTGGCAGCAGGGGAGGTAGGGCCTATGCCTACTTGCACATTTGGGGTTGGGCCCCTTAGCCTCGTGGGCCCTGTGCGGGGGCACAGCTCGCACCCCGCGCAGGGCCGGGCCTGTGTGGCCGGCGAGCGCGTCGCGGATCTGAGCTGGTGGGCGAGGCGGAAAGATGCGGGTGGGCGATCCTGTAGGTCCAACCAGTCAGTGAATGGTGGACTAGGCAACTGTGGGTATCGATGTCGGTGAGAACCAAAAGAAAAAGGTCCTCTTTAGTTTCCTGAAAATTTTGTAAAATTTTTCAGATTCTCCGTCACATCGAATTTTTAGACACATGCATAAAGCATTAAATATAGATAAAAAATAAAACTAATTACACAGTTTAGACGAAATGGACGAGACGAATCTTTTAAGCCTAATTAGAGCATGATTGGATAATAATTGCTAAATAATAACGAAACGTGCTACAAAACCATTTTGCAAAAAATTTTGAAACTAAACCGGCCCGAAAAGAAATGAAGAGAGAGAAAGAGACATCCATTATTCCATTCTCCAGCACAGGCAGCTGATGTCTACGACTATTTGTGCGGCCATTGTCTGTGAACCGTCGATAAATAATACAGTACTCGTATGTTTGTAGAAACGAGGTAGATTTCAGAATTTACCCTTAAATTTCACTATGCAAAAAAGAGATTTCCCATCATATTAAAATGCCGATAAATGCATGGAGTACTAAATGTAGATGAAATCATAAACTAATTGCACAGTTTTGTTGTACTTTGCGAGACGAACATTTTAAGTCTAATTAATCAATTTTTAAACAATTTTTTACACTAAAAACAAAAGTGCTACATTGCTCGAGGTGGCACTATGCAGAATTGGCCACCCCGAGTCAGGTAACTAAACAAGGCCTGAGAAGCTAGATAGCTGTGAGCAAAATGTTTCGTTGAAATTTGACTTATGCTGATGTATATGCTAATTTATTATGAGAGAAGAATATAGTTTGTTCGCTCAAAAGTACTGTTGAAGTAGTGTTGAAGAATATGGCATAAAATCTGATGTTGTTCCATGAGCTGGAGAGATAGATTGAACAAACCGGACCGGAAGCATTTGAGATGCTCATCAGCAAGGTACTCCTGTTCTGAACTGAAATTATTGATTTTCCTTCGTTAACGTCATTCCTCTTAGGGCAGGTCTAGTGTCGCGTCGAACCAAACTGCGACGGTCAGGCCACGGATCCAAAGATTCCACTTTTACCGTGTGTTTGGTTGGAGAGCGGGACGAGCCGGGTCGGAGCGAACCCGTTCCCGTGGCTGTTTGGTTGGAGGATGAGAGGGTTGGGTTGGCTCCAGGGTGGAATATTCCTCTCAGATGCGGGTTGGCTCCGTCCCTCAAAATCTGAGGGACGGAGCCGCTCCAGCCGGGTTGGCTTAGATCAACCCGTGTTTTCATTCAACTTCCTTCAACCAAACACTGAACGGGTTGGTTCCGTCCCCAAAATTAGAAATGCAACTAAACACTGGATGGGTTGGCTCCGTCCTCAAAAACTGGGTTGGATCCAACCCAACCCACCCAACCCCCAACCAAACATACGGTTATGTGCACGAACCGAGCATGCTCTTACATTCACTTTTCTCTCCATAGGACCATAGCAAACAATAAATAAAAGAGAGACCACAACACATCTGGGTGGAGGCTCTCTCGTTGCCTACGCAAAATCAATATTCTATTCTCTCGCGTCGAACTGAAAACTTGCGTCGAACCAATGAATCTTTTCCTACGGTTTGGTTGCTCTAGTGTATGAATTGAATTTTCACTGCTTTCTCGTTCCGCTCGGTTCGCTTCTCTAGCACACTGGAGCTGCTCTTATATCTAATACAAGGCTCATACACTGCTGCAGTGGTGCTAATGATTTCGGCCTTGTTTAGTTCTCAATTCAGGTGCCCAAATTCCACTATGCAAAAAGAAGATTCTCAATCACATCAAAATACCGACAAATGCATGGAGTACTAAATGTAGATAAAATTAAAAACTAATTGCATAGTTTTGTTGTACTTTGCGAGACGAACATTTTGAGTCTAATTAATCAATTTTTAGACAATTTTTTACACTAAAAAACAAAAGCTGCTACAGTGTTCCGACCGGAACACTGTAGCAGCAGGCGCCGAATCGGGGGCGCCAACTCGGAAACAACAAGGCCTTCACCAGTGTTATATATATGCCGCTTCTTGCAAATCTATTTGCAAACATTTTATTGGACTCTAGTCGTTCATCTGCAAATGCGTGTATTAGTATTATCCAACGTTATATCTTTAAGGCCTATTTGGGTATACTTCCCTCCACCGCAATTCACATGGCACCACTTATAAAATTGATTTTAGAAGACATGTTCATTTCATTAACATAGCCGGTCACAAAATGTAGCCGTCTCCTAAAATAGCCCATGATTTTCGAAGGGGGTCATTTTATTTTAGGAGACAATAAAAAATCCACTAACAGAGGCAGGCCTCTTAATAAGTTCGCCTCCAAAAATAACTCCTATTTTCAAATCCATTTTGCCCAATCTAACCTACTTAGCAAACCCTCAGTATAAAACATCCTGTGGCTAGCTCTTTTCACTCAAAATCCATTCCCTCCCTCCTCCTCCTCCTCCTCTCTCTCTCTCAAACACACACGGCACCACTGAAAGCTCAAGTTTGGTTTTGGTAATTAATGACACCAAGTTGCTAATGCCATGTGTTAAGTGTTTTGAGTTAGGCACAAGCAACACACGTGATGAAGGAGCATGTGGCATGGAGTGATGGCCACAAGATCACAAGTGGTGGAGATGCACATAATATGGTGTACATGATGATCAAGTAGAAGAGAAGGATCTAAGAGCGCAAGGCAAAGGTATAAACCATAGGGTTTTCCTTTTGCCGGTCTAAGTTGAGTAGAGAAGTGATTGACCGGATTTAGGATACATAGCCGACTATAAAGAGGGGCAATCACGGTTAGCTCGGAAATCAAGTGCCACTAGATCAATGTCTTGAGCATATGCATTAGGATCTAGTAAAGAGCTAACATAACGCCTTGGAAAATGATTGTGAAATGCTAACACACATGCACATGGTGGTGTACACTTGTTTGTGTTAGCACATTTGCGAAGGCGGTGGTGTTTGAGCGGTAATAAGGGGTTTGGGGTTCGCTCTCCCTCCCGCCGAGCGTGCGAGCGCGGGATTCAGGCGTTTTCGAGAAAATGAAATGCCTATTTTCTATTGCGCCGGAGGCGAGAAAAGGTGGTGAAAGTCCGAATTGTTTTTCACTGAAAAACGGCGATCGGACGCTGCACCGGACGCTGCACCGGACGCGGTCTCGGTTTGACCGGACGCGTCCGGTCAGTTCAACGCGGCGCGAGTGCTAGGGTTAGTGACCGGACGCGGGTATGGCCTGACCAGCGCGTCCGGTCAGTACAACTGAGCGTAAGAGATAAGCGCGCGACCGGCGCGTCCAGTCCTTCATGGGACCGGAGCGTCCGGTCACGCGTCCAGAAACATAGAGCGAAGCAGAGTGACGATCGGACGCGCGGCGCGTCCGGTCACGTGCGATCGGACACGTCCGGTCGCAGCTGGAGCTTACTGGAACGCGACCGGACGCGGGCACTGTCGTGTCCGGTCACTCGGTTCAGCGCGTCCGGTCAGGGCAACGGCTAGTACTGACGCGCGCTGTTCACGTTTGTCGTGTAGTGACCGGACGCGTCCGGTCACCCTGACCGGAGCGTCCGGTCAGCACGATTTTCGCTGAGTCGTCTGTAACGGCTAGCTGCGTACCCCTTCGTTATAAATAGAGGATGTCCGGGGTTTGAGGGCAACTCTTGCACATTTTGAGATATAGAGACATTCTTTGAGCTAGAGAACAACCCCTCCACTCATCTCTTTGATTGATTGCACATCTTGAGTGAGATTGAGTGAGATTCAAGTGCATTGCTTGAGAGTTGCATTCTAGAGGCACTTGATCTTCGAGTTGCTGCGGATTTCTTGTTACTCTTCCGTGTTTCCCGACACGGTAGACGGCTTGGAGCAGCGGAGGTGATTGAGCTCGCAATTGGAGATTGTTGGAGCCTTCACCAAGTGTTGTAAGGGGTTCTTGATCCTTCCCCACGGGAGTTCGCAAATTGGATACTCTAGTGGAGCTCGTGGCTTGG
This sequence comes from Saccharum hybrid cultivar R570, assembly GCA_038087645.1. Lineage (NCBI taxonomy): Eukaryota > Viridiplantae > Streptophyta > Magnoliopsida > Poales > Poaceae > Saccharum > Saccharum hybrid cultivar. The sequence continues at coordinate 713,300 of JAQSUU010000266.1, forward strand.
AGGATCCCCATCTTGTGTGCGGTTGTGCGGCGCCCGCCGAGGGCTCAACTCTTGATAGTTGATTAGCTCGCGAACCGACAAGTGGGTGCATCGCCACAACGAGGAGTAGCTTGCCGGGAAGCAAGTGAACCTCGGGATAAATTCTTGTGTCATTCTCTTCCCGAGGATTTCTCTTGTGTGATTGATTGATTGGTACTTCTCATCTCTACACGGCGGTATAATCACTCGAAGCTCTTCTCTCGTTTTACATCTTGTATCTAGCTTGTTGTTGTTGTAGTGTTTAGTGGATAGCCTTGTACTAGACTTGTGTAGGTGGCTTGCTTAATTAGTTAGAGCTAGTGCGTTTTGCTCCGCCACCTTTTATACTAACTTGTGGTTAAGTAATTCTTGTAGAAGTTTTTATTAGGCTATTCACCCCCCCCTCTAGCCATTCGGACCTTACAACCACCGGTGGCCAGGCCAGCTTGAGGTAGTGGCGGCGGGCGGGTGTGGATCCAACAAGGACCAGCGGCAGTGCGTGGATCTGGCAAGCTGGAGCGGCGGCGGCACATGGAACCGACGAGCAGCATGGCAGCGCGTCGATGGGCTCGGCGAGCCTCATGCATGGGCTTAGCGGGCCCCTTGACTGGCTCACTATTTCTTTTAATTTATTAACGGAGGTGGCCATTTGTTCGCATGTGTAAATCAGGATTTACACTGACCTGGCAACCGAGGCGAAAGGTCTGTCCGCCTCTATCAATGCTTTTTGACCATCTATGAAAAATACTTATGGTAGTAGAGTGGCTTGGTAGGGATTGAAGAGAAAAATTAGTTCGTTTTCCACTCTAATCCATCTCAACCTATGTAGATTAAGGTAAATTTGAGTGCAGTCAAACAAAGCTCCGTTTGGTTTTGCCTATTCATGTATACCATTGTCGGGAATTGGCGGGAAATGTGAATGAAACTTCTCCAAATGCATTAGAGCATCTCTAGCAGTCCCCCAATCCATCTCTCCCAATAAGTTGATAATGGGGATGGCCCAATACTAATTTTTAGAGTATTAGGGAAGATGCTGCAGCAGATCACCAAAAACACAACCCCAATACAGATGGGTCCTACTTGTCAGCCAAAAAAATATTTTTTCCCGATCGGTTCTTCTCCCATGCGCGACTCTCTTCCCCGCCGCTTCTTTCTCTCCCCCGACGCCCCCGCATCCATTCACCCCCACGCCCCTGCCGCAATGGAGCACCCCCGGCATGTGGCAGAACCACCCAAATTATGGTGGCTCACGTGTACCTGTCATTGTCCTAAAGACCTCTGACTACTGTACACGAAAGCCAAATAATCCAGTAGTCTATCGGGTGTCCTCGGGGAACCCCAAATCATCCATATTTTTTTAACTCATATAGGATCAACAATGGAGTTACCACAACATTACAACATTTGGTACAAAATAACTTACATAAGAGTACGGAAGACTTATAACATTAGTTTATAAAACATGTTTAAGTAAAACTTATCTTTAGACCCAAAAGGTAAATAGGACAACGGAAGCAAACTAGAAGAAGCACCTAAGGTAGAAGAGACATCCAGACCATGTCGAGTCCACCGACATGACCTCGATTAGCAGCATAAGTCAAAACCTGCAATAGGGGTTTAACAAACCCTGAGTATATGAGGGTACTCAACAAGACTTACCCGACTACAAGAAAAGACTCCAAGGGTATGAAGGCTTAAAGGTAAGGTAGAAGCAAAAATAACTTTTGCAGAAAAGCTTACTATAAGTGAATCCTTACTTTCAATATTTTAGTGGTGTATTAAGTCCATATCAATATCTAGTTTGCATATGATCTAAATCAATCACTTCTTTAAACATCTCAACTCATTTATTCTCATAGCCATAAGTCACCATGTTTCATTGATTAACTACAATGTAGTTCCGTTGGTCGAGTCTCCATAACTGAAGAGCAACGACGTTTCGAACTGATTAAAATCCAACTGGGGATTTCCAACCACACGACATATGCAGGTCCTAGACCTACATATATTAACCTTCACTCGGATCCGCCAAAGCCAGAATAGGTTCGCGCCACCTGAGAGCACAGTACTCCACCGCCCTACCCTATTCCAATAGGGTGGGTACACGCTACTCTCGCCATCTCTCCACTCCCAGTGCGCGGTTGTCCTTTTTCATAATGGAGTCGAGATATCAGGCTTACTGGAGTATGTGGTCGGTACTGTAAAGTCTCGACCACAAGCGGCCCTACAACGATCGGTCCTTAATCGACATAAACGGGACAAGCATGACCGGACAATCTTGTCGTCTTAACCACCAAAGAAATATCCCATGTCCCGTTCAGTCTCCAATTTAATCCATATTCATATTAAATCCTCAGGACATCTCCTGAGTAAAGAACCATTGTGAATAATGAACTCATCACTTGACTCTTATCACTAAGCATGGCTAAGCATCACTAGCCTATCACTACTACTAAAGGGTGACAAGGAAAAGTATTGGAATATCAAGGAAAGTCATGCAGTAATCGGGTATACAACCAATTCCTATTTTACTTAATCCACATATCGTAGGACTTGAATTATAAAAGTATTTGTAGATACAAGGAAAGGGTTGTATGCTCCAGGGCTTGCCTACGTTGCAGAGAAAGTCAGTTCCACAGAGAGGTCACAAATTTAGCTTGACAAGATCACTACTGATGGACGAACTTTCTCTAACACTTGATCAACACGAGCACTATTGAATGATGACACTCATCCGAAGATTGGTCAACGTGAACCTTTTCACTCACACATGCACTACACATAAATAAATGATGCATGCTTTAGCATGATGGAATGTATGACATGATGTATGGAGGTGCATTGGTGAAAGCATAATAGTTTACTTATCTTGAGTACAATTTTCCTTCACGGTTCAATTGCAAGTAATTATCATAAAGCACTTTTAGTTATTCTACTAACAAGTCAATTAACTAATTATCACACAACTCATCATGCTAAACTAACAAGGCATATCAAGCTTAACATACAAATTATTGGTTCACCTATCATACATACTTACCACTCAAAACTACACTATTAAAAGACATGTATAAGCAATATATAAAACATGCATAGCTTGGCTTACAACATCTTTCATGATCTTAACATGGAAGCACTTATCTAGCTTAATCTTTTTACCCAAGAGGTTGCATACACGAGACAATCAAGACTACATACATGCATCAACTAATGAAGTGCTTATTTAAACTTAAAAGCATTTTTAGTTTGCATTGGTACAAGTTGATCATGACCATATTAAGAAGGTAATCAATTTGCCATGAAACAGTAAAGGTGAATGTGTTTCATGGTCATCAATCAATCCAAAATACACTCAAGTCATATTTAGGATTCATGCTAATCATTTAGGTAATTATTAACTAATAATTAAGGCATATAAATAAGAGTATAATTAAACATCATCAAATTAATCCCAAACTTTTTGTGAAGGTTGATACTAACATAAAGCATGACCATTGGACATTTATTTTAGCCTACAAAAATCATGGAATAAACATTTATTAATTAAAAGAGTGAATTTTCAAGCATCTAAAAACTATTGATTTTCATGGTTTCATATTTTTCCCACATAGAGCACATCATGAAGAGGCTACACAAAAAGTTTCATGATTTTATCGCACTTCTAAAATTAGTTACGAAATTCACAAGTTTTAGCTGAAAACATAAGAACAAAAAGAAAAACCCTGTAGCGCATTATTCATATGAGTCACAGTATTTGTAGTTAGCCCCCCTGGAAAAGCTCCTATTGTTGCCCGAAGTTCTTGGTCGCGAATTGGAAACAGAGGAGCACCGGGGATGGCGATTTCCGGCCACGGTGGTGCCTGCCGGTAGCAAGGAAGTGGCGGGGAAGCTCAATGGTGGCGAGGCACACCCGTGGGCACTAGCAGCGTGGAGGTGGTCCGTGGCCTCCTGGCCACGTGCGCAAGCGCCGGTGGCGGTGCGGCGGCGCTGCATGGCGGCGTGCTGTACAGTAGCGATCAAAACAAGAGGCCGATCACAACCACGACATCACAAGGAAGCTAATGCAACAATTGAAAGAACGAAAGAGGCTCCAGAGTGACCTGGCCACGGTGGAGGACCTCACGGTGGCTATGACGGTCCGCCGCAACGGGAACGGCACGCGTGGCCAATTTAGGCAGCGAGGAGCGGCGTGAGCGGGTCAAGGAGATGCGCGAGGGCGAGGCGATGCTGCCTGCAAGGTGGAGCAGGTGGGGCTGAAGCACAGACGGCGAATTTCGTCGACGGTCAAGGAGCACGGCGGCGGCGGTGAGAAGAGAGAAAGAAGAGGATGGTGATCGGTTCGGTGATATAAGGACGGGGCGCGTGGCTTCTGGGCGTCCAGCAGCCTCGCGAGCTCGGCCACGCAAGCACTCGCGTGGGAAACGCCGTGAAGACACGGCCAAGCGACGCACGGCCTTGACACGGCAAGAGAGCATAGGAGCAGCTCGCTGGGGGACTGTAGCTCATTCCACCTTTTTCTTTTTTTTCTTCAAATTACTCCCAAATTTGCATAGCAACGTCAAAATCTCCAAAAACGAAAGTTGTTCAAGTTCTCGAGATCTCCAACTTTGCTTTTTGAACCATCTCCAAATTCTCAATAGTTTTGAAAGTAGGATTTTGAATTTGGGGATTTTGAAATCCAATTAAGGTTAATAAAATAGTTAATTAGCAACTTTAGTAACAAACTATCACTACCATTTCAAAGTACAAATTTTCATACCTATTACTGAAATCAAAGTTTGACAAAAAAATTATTTATGAAATTTCATTTAATAATTTCCCCCAAAATGGAGTTTAAAGCTTGAATTCCAATGATTAATTAATAAAGACTAAATAGTAGAATCCAAATTCAAATCCACTCTTGGTATTCAAATTTGATCATATTTGTCTTGAAAATTCTAACAAACTTTTATTCTATGCCATTAAGAATACTTTAAACAACAAAGTTTCTATTAACAAGATTTTAATTGTTTAAGCAAATTCACCCATATAAATTTACAAGGAACCTTAATTGATATTTATAACAACATTTCATGCAACTTATTTAACACAACATATGTAACATGGTCATGCTAGGTATGAAACATGAAATGCATTTATGCCATGATACTAGATAATCATGCATGATGAGTAGCATAATCAGGGTTTTATTAATTTTGTAACAGCAAGGGTGTTACACGACGCAAGCTGGAGCACCCCCGCCATCCCTGACACGAGCTGGAGCATCCCTGCTGACACCGACACGAGCTGGAGCACCTCCACCATCCCAGATGTGAGCTGGAGCATCCCCGCCGACACCGACACGAGCTGGAGCACCTCCACCATCCCCGACGCGAGCTGGAGCACCACGGCCGTCTACAACGCGATTAGAGGCCACCGGGAGCAACAACAGCTCACACTCACCGGAGAAGCAAAATCCGCATGGGCACGGGAAAGGAACTTGCGGTAGTTGGAGCTAGTGCCAAAAATCTCAGGTATTGGGGGAGGGAGGTTTCCCTCATCTTTGAGGGGTTGGAGGATGGATTTTGTGGGACTGAGAAAAATTTTTTCTCATTGGGGGCTAGAATGGGGATCTGCTGGAGCTATCAAATCCCTCAAAATACAGTTTTTTCTCATTGGGATGGGAATTGGGGGACTGCTGGAGATGCTCTTGACATGTTATATTTGTATCAAACAATTGTTCTCCATCCCTTGGTTTAATCACCATGATAGCCACTTGATAATTACTTAATTGCAGTCTACGAAGTCTTCAGAGTCAAGGAACACAATATGGGTCGATCTTGAAAGAGCATAATGGGATGGAAATCCTTTCTACAACAAAAATTACAGATACTTAACCAAAATTATAGATACTAAACCACTTCAAAGTTCACTTAGCCGGTGAGTGGAATCATAATGTGAAGGCAATTCTCCAGTATGCTGTTTTGTGTCATGGTTTTTCAGTTTGGAGCTACTCTACTGATGCTCACGAGCCTCATGCAAATTCCCATATTTCTGACTACTGTACCTTGTTACATCCATTGCTACTAAACAATGATGCACTACTGCAGTCTGGGTTTTAGAGGCGGCTAAAGAGCCTCTGTAGGGGCGGCTGGCCCAACCGCCCCTACCACACCGTTTCTACAAATGGTCTATTTGTAGGGGCGGTTCCCTGACCGCTCCTGCAAATCCATTTGTAGAGGCGGCTGGTGTTTTTAGCCGCCCCTAAAAATCCATTTGTAAGGGCGGCTGGTAATATCAGGCGCCCCTAAAAAACGATTTGTAAGGGCGGTTGTAGAACTAGCTGCCCCTATTGTTTTTATTTGTAAGGGCGGTTCAATCAAGAACCGCCCCTATAGTGTATTTTCTAGCCAAAAAATTAAATAATATACATTCAAAGCTGACCACAACATGTATACATATATGCATATATAATTTAAATTCAAATTCAAATCTGACCACCACATATATACATATATGCATCCACAAACACAAGAGCATTATATAGACAATCATTAGAAGTCCAATTTATAAGTCATAATTCACAAGTCCATCATTATTACATAGTCTAAATTCACAAGTCATAATTCATAAGTCCATCATTATTACATAGTCTAAATTCACAAGTCCAAACTGTTCCACAAGTTATCAACGGCCTAGAGCACAATAACATCATTGACCTAAGGCACTTTGCTCAGTATGTAAAAATCAAAATATCCATCATCATGTCCAAGAAACACAATAACATCATTGACCTAAGGCACTTTGCTCAGTTATGCAATGTAACCAAGCGTACTGTAAACAAGGTATGAGATGCAATAGTTATTATCCACGTGAAATTGCTGACTGAACTGACAGAGTTCAGTTTTAATTCAGCAGGCATATATCTACGTAGAGCTGGCATGCTGATTGTGCACCACTGCAATGATAACAATCTCTAATCAAGACTTAGCAGCTAGCCATAATGAACACATGTGGTCACATACAAGACCACCAGATCGACAAGCAAATAAAGTAGACCACTTAATTTTCTTCAGTTCTACATGATCTGTTGTTGCACAAGAAACTGGACAGACCTTGGTCTGTGTAGCTACTTTGCTGCTGCAGATTCAGATATAAATAGAGATACAGTGATCAGCTTGGAACAATCAACAAAGAAATGAAATTGAAGCCAAATTCTAAAGTTAAGTGACTTAGAGAAGATATAGTGACAGTATCATAGGTGCACATCTGTGTAGAGAGTAGAGTTGAGTAGAGGAACCTTGGAGAAAATAAATCAAATGACAACAATTAAACTTGCCAAGAACTACTCATGCCTGAACCATGAGTGCATTGATAGACTTTAAGCCTTCCAAATATTTTAAACTGAACAATCATTTCAAACTTATCCCAATGCATCTCAATCTCATCCCAATTCATCTCAATTTAGTGTACTCAGACCAAAAACAAAAATTCCAATAAAGACAGCATAGCATGTGCTCTGATTTGGGTTTAGGCATCATTGGCAGTGACATTGGCATAGTTCAAAACAAAAAAATATTACAAGTTCTCATGGTAATGATGGGTGGTGCCTCATCAGAATTTTGCAATGTATAGAAACATTATTGCAAAGTGCCTTAGGTCTCAATTAATATTACAAGTTCTCATCAAAGCTACTAATCAGTCCAGAAATACCAATAGAAAATAGTGCTACATAGACAAGGAGGATGCACTGTTGGGGTGTACTGTTCATTAGCAAAAAAAATGCAAATAAGAATCTCAAGCAAGGCGCGGCTGCCGCACCTAAGGGTGCTCCTCCTATGCTTGCAATTATCACATCATTGACCTAAGGCACTTTGCTCAGTGTGAAACAAAATGGGCCAACTCAATTCTCACATCATGATCATCAAAGATTCCAGAACCATCCAACTCACCAACTAACCATTGCTCAAGTAGGACAGGTAGGTTTGGAAGGATATCAAGAAACACAACATTGCTCAACCAGTACTCAACAAGCATTAGCATCAACAAGCATGGAAGGATAGCAACATTAGCATGGAGGAGAAGGGGTTGGGGAAGGGAGAAGAATGGTTTGTGCATACTAGCAGAAGAGGTCAGAGTGAAGGTCGAAGAGGAGGTCGGAGTGGAGGTCACAGAGGATCTCAAAGAGGATAAGCATGAGCACGGGCCGACGAGGACGGCAACCGCCGTGCGGCTCAAACCCTAGCACCGGTGAGGTCATCGGAGAGGACACGACCGACGAGGGTGGTAGCCGCGTGGCCTCACACCATAGCCCCGGCGAGGTAAGAGAGGAGGAGCACACAGCCGGGTGGGGAAGCGCATGAGCACGGGCCGGCGAGGGTGGTGGAGAGGGTGATGAGGGCTGGCGAGGGTGACGGCCAGCGTTGCAGTGGTCAAACCCTAACCGCGGGGGCCGGCACTGGAGGGGTCACAGAGGGGGAGGAGGCGGTGGTGATGAGCTCAGGGAGGTGGAGGCAGATTTTGGCAGCCTGACGGCGTTGAGTAGAAGGATTTTGCCCAACACTTAACCAATTTTTGGCTTCTCGCGCGGCCGTGCCATTTATACTCGAGGAGGTTTGTAGGGGCGGCTCGGCTGGTGAGTGAGCCGTCCCTACAAATGCATTTCTAGGGGCGGTTCCTGATCCAGCCACCCCTAAAAATATTTTTTAATTGATTTTTTAAATAGAAAATCCAAACCCAAGCTTAGTAAATGTTTTTGAGGCAATAAATGGTGTAAAATGAAAATGATGTGAACTTCAAATTTGTAGTAATCATCAAGATGTACAACTTTGATTTTGGTGTTCTTGTCATTTGACTAAATTTGAACCTTTCAAAGTTTGAATTTTAAAAAATGACAATTTCAAACCAAATTTTAAAACCCCAAATGATTTCAGCTAAAAAAGTGATGAATACCAAAGTTGTTCAATTCATCAAGATCTACAACTTTTATTTTGGTCATATTATTATTTGACAAAATTTGAACAGTTCAAATTTTAAAATTTGAAAAATGATAGGTTCAAACCAAATTTTGAAACACCAAATGATTTCTTCTGAAAATATGATGAATACCAAAGTTGTATGACTCATCAAGATCTACAACTTTTATTTTGGTAATTTATTCATTTGACAAATTCTTAGTGCACATTGTTCACAAAATTTACATATGTCTCATATATATAGTTTATTAAACTATATAAGAGATGTGTAACATTTGTGAACAATATTATTACTACTTTGTCGGATGAACATACGTCTCAAACACACATACATAAATGCAGTCTGAAACACATACATGAATGTAGTCTCACACACATACATGAATGTACTCACACACATACATAAATGTAGTCTCACACACATACATAAATGTAGTCTTGCAAACACACATACCTACACAAACTAGCTAGCCCCCGCCATAACAACTTTTCTCTTGATACATTTTCATTCCCATGGCAATACGTCTTTGGGCAAGTTCTTTTCCACAACATCGATCTTCTTACAAAAGTCTATGAATAGTGACATCTCATTGTAGTTATTGTAAGCTTCAACATCGTCCACACCATCAACTCCGATAATATGCTGTTTCCTAGAGGCAACCACGTGCTTTGTCTTCTTCTTCAAGGGGAGGTTACTTTGCGGGTCGGGCATATAGAAGACTTGCGCGACACGTGAAGCGAGCACCCAAGGGTCATCCTGGTAGCCTACATTCTGGAGGTCCACGACTCTCAATCCGATCTCATTGAATTGATGTTGCTTGATCCAGCGACATCGAAATAGGACCACCTTTATATCCCTTCCATAGTTAAGTTCCCATATATCTTTAATTATGCCAAAGTACTGGATCTTTCGCCCCACTCCATCGAGAGCCTCTATTCGGACAACCCTTCTCAACACCATACACAGTCTCCTTTGATGCTTTTGTCACCCTATCAAGATTTTCTAGACCTTTCTTGCTCTTTAGTAATATTTCTGATCCAAAGGCCCAAAGCATTTCGTCCAAATTGTCACTGTCATGTACATCCCCCTCACGTGTTTCGCCATCATTGCCGGCACTACCAGCATCATCACCACCTTGTTCATTGCCAAAGTCACCATCTTGTTCATGGCCAAAGTCACGATCCATTTATTGATCAAACTTGTTTGTGAATTGGGACATGTATTCTAGGGTTTCAGCTTTATCTTCTTGATCATCGTCGTTGTCATCAACAACTATTGTTTCACCACGATGAATCCACATTGTGTACTCCGGAACAAATCCTCGCCTAATCAGATGTTCTCTGATGGTAGTCACATCTCAAAATGCAATAAGGTTCTTGCAATCTTTGCAGGGACAAATAATTGTGTCACTATTCTCTATCAATGTCGCTACATGCTTCTCTACGGCTTTAATGTATTTGTCCACCTCATCATGGAAACCTACCTTGAACCTTAACGAGCCATACATCCAAGAGTTCCTGTAGTCCATTTTATAGAAACAAAACAACCAAAGAAAATATATTAAAGGATTCAAATTAATAATTAATTACTCGAGAATAATTGTTTTAAAATATATATTAATTGGTTAAGATAAACAATTTCAAAGACAACAATTAGCAACAATTAATAATTCATCCACTACCTTTCATGCCAACTTCATTCCAATTTCATAAAACATAAATTACAAAATAAAAAAACCCTAGATCTCAAACTAGATCTACATGAAACATACATGAAACTAGGGTGTAATCCTCCACTAAAATCAAGTAAAATCGACTAATAAAGGATGTAACCTCATTTTTCTAACTAATCTACACTAATAACTTGAAATCTAGGGTCTAATTTACTACATACAAAGCTCAAGTACCATGGAAGAAAGAAAAAAAAAACTCTAATTACTCACTAACCAATCATTAAAACTTCAAATAAAGGCTTGGAATAGCATTTTCTTACTTTCTAGAACCTCTCCACCAAAGTATTTGAGATAAAAACCTTCCCCCCTTAGTAGAGCAATTTTTAGGAGGAGCCCAAGGCCTCCGAATCTTTTTTTTTGCGGGTAGAAGAGAGTGTCCTGAGGTGGAAGAAGGTGGCTGTTGTCTTATATTCGCGCGACATTTATAGGGGCAGCTGATGGCGGCTGGTGATTCAGCCGCCCCTATAAATGGGAACAGCAGGGGTGACTGGTATCGGCCGCCCCTACAAATGGCACAGCAGGGGCGGGTGGTAACTAGAGCTGCCCCTACAATGGTTTATTGGGGCGGCTCTAGTTACCAACCGCCCCTGCTGTGCAATTTGTAGGGGCGACTGGTCTGCTGGGGCCCAAGGACGTCCACTGTAGGGACGCCTCCAACTCCAGCCGCCCCTAAAAAACAGCTCGTTCCTACAAATCACTTTTCACGTAGTGATGAGTTGTAGGGCAATTGTAGACTGTTTGTGAATGGAGGTAGAGATGCTAGCGTTGATGATTATGTGAGCTTTCGGATGGTGTATTTATATTATCATTGAAAGCATTGCACAAAGATCTGGAAAGCGTTTTCCATATAACTTGGTTATAGCAGCATCGCCACAAAGGGAACATGCTCTAGGATTACAGACTCGAGTCACAAAACAAAACATGACCATAAAGTCAAAATACTAAACTTTGAGAGAGATAGACACAGGCAATTATTCCATCAGTAACACTAGGTTAGGGCTACAAAGGCTGCCACAAAACCATGTCAAGACCATCTAGGTTCCTCATGTGTGCACACCGATAGAACAATACATAGTAATTGGTTGACCGGACTAAGCACTTGAGGATTGCAAAAATTGAATTGTAGGATTGATATGAGCTTCACCGATGTGGCGGATCTAGGATGAAAGTTTAGGGGGGGCTTAAGTTGCAAGTTTATCATCATCTTTAACCTCGAGCCTCTCCTCCTCAAAGCAGCCATGGCAAAAATTCTTGGAGGGGCTCCATGGGATCAGCAGCAGTATAGGGGCTTGAACCCTCCTCGCCGTACCACTAGATCCGCCCTTGTTCACTGGGCTCAATCTTGTGGCACATGCATGCCAATGTTGAATCTGGGGCTCAGTGAGGTCGCTGGCAGTAGTCTTGCTGGCAGCGGATTGAGGCACAATGTGGAGATGAGGACAAGCGCTGCATCATCCTCTATGTCCAAGGGTGGTGCCTTGGATTGGCCTGGCGGGATGGACACATATTCAATGACTTTCCTCTGCAAAGTCACAACGTAACTTTTGCATCATCCCAACCCTCCAAGTGCGATCGGAAGGTTGTCCTTCACCTCATCCTAGGGGACTAGTCACTGCTGATGTGTGCAGCCATAGGGTCACCGGCTTCATCAAGTTCTCTTTTGTTTCATTGCGATGGCAGGCGCAGGAGCGGCTTGGCGGCCATGGCAGGGCACGTCCAGTGTGGCCGCATTGAGCGATGACGAGGTCGATGTAGAAGTACTACGGTGATGGCGGATGATAACACGATGAGCGGGCATGGCAGCGACCGACAATGAGACGAGTAGATATAGGATGAAGCTCCATGAAGGTGCGAGGACGAAGCTCTGGCATGTCATAGCCGCACCCTAGGTGGTTGGCACCATGCCTATTGTCGCGTCTTGCCGCAGTGCGACCAAGCGTGGACCCTCCTTAGGCAAGCCCTGTAGGGAACAGTGCGGTGGTGTGCGAGACCAATGCTATGATAGAACTGTCCAATTTATAAGAGCACAATTACAATAACAATCACCAAAGTGATCAAACCTTCATACTTGAGCCCATATAAATTCGGTAGTCCGATGAAACCACGAGGGATTTCAAACCAACCAACATACAACCAAGATCGTACATGATTCAACATAAACAAGGCACATGTTACATCACAGTTCACAAATAGTTCACAAGTATCTCACATACCTTGAAGTTCACATAGTTATTACAAACCAAGTTTCAAATAGCGGAAGCAAAGTAGTTTGACATCAACATCAGACTTATGTTGAAATACATGCCAGTACTAGGTCACTTTCCAACAAAAGCATCAAGAGAGGATAGCTTAGAATGATCATGCCCCATGATCTAGTCTTCATCCACCGCTGGGTGAAGGCAGTTCTTACAATAACTATGATACATCATATCATCTGCAACAAGAGGGAATAAATCCTGAGTACGAGAATGTACTCAGCTAGACTCACCCGTCATAAACCAAAAATAAAGCGACACCAAGGAGTATGCAAGGCTTTATCAGTGGAGCTAGCTTGACAACATTTGCATAAAGGAGCTTAATTAACATGAAGTAACAATTATCATCTCTAGCATCAAGTTAAAACTTATTCAATTAGGCATCTCTGGGTTAGCACCTGTACTAGAGCAATCACTTAACTAAGCTAAACAAACATTAGTAACCATATCCAGTGTAGTAATGCCAACATCATCATAACCATCACATTTCATTAAGTGTTTCTACGTTGCCACTGCTCAGTCAAGTTCTCACTATCCGGGAGAGAGGGTGACTCAAATCGATTCCAACCAGCTAGGGATTTTATCCTAACACAAACCCAGACAACCAGATCAATGGCCGCCTTAGGTCACCTTTGGTACAACTCAAGAACCAAATTCATGGGTCTGATCCGCGTCGCACCCTTAGAGATTCTACCAATCTTTTAGGAAGATCAGGCCTAGCCTACCCTTGGACTCACGCCATTAGCTCTCTGCATATCTTTACTTCTTCCAGAGTGCGCACTTTCACATAATGGTTCCCGGCCTGAGTTGAGCTACTCGGTTTCGCAGTCGGAACGACTTATCTGGCCAGCTAAGTGCTAGGCATGCGTTCAACATGACATGAGGACGTACAACAAATCGGTCCTTAACGGACACAAACAGGAATAGATAGACACCCAAGACCTCCATGACTTGTTGCTTCTCTATCACAATCCCGCCTGGTCTCCAATTATACCTCAACATATGGTTATTTTCACGATAGCAAATATAGCCAACCGTGACCAGATATTTCCCCATATCTTGCAAGTGACAGGAAATCACCTGACATCTACCGATCTAAGCATGGCTAAACATTTATTCAATCCTGGACCTAGATAGGATGCAAGGTATATTTACTAGACAAGGATAATATATATGCAGCAAGTGTTTTCAATCAATGCCTATACTTATTGCATTAAACACTATACCCAAGTTATGATTTTGTAAAACATGGGAGACTTATAATGCTCCTGGGGGTTGCCTTTTGGGAACGAGGCGGGCTGGTGGTCCAGGCACTCAGGAAGGTCTTCTTCGTTGGCTTCTCCTTCGGTCACCTGCACCTCCTGCTCCTAGGCTGTCTACTGCTCCTCCGGTTGCTCTTGTTCGTACTCGAGCAACGTCACTCCTTCGGGAACACCTATTCCATGCACATACACAACATAAGTATCATGAATGAATAGGAAATGATATGACATGATGAGATACATACACATGTACATTTAACAAATTGGTGACATGGTAATACAAGATTAACACTCGTTTACTGAGTAGGTGCATATCTCTTCTCTACAACAAGAAACATACACTCACCAAGATCAAGCAACCTAAGGTAAAGTTGTTCATCATCTGTAAGAGGCTTAGAACCTACAGCTAACAACTTATTTTAATTAGCCTAGGCACCTAAACAACAACCTCAAGCTCATACAAAGCAATCAAGTCACTCACTCATCTCAGTAATTTCTGGACTGCAGGCAGTAGCTACATGTTTTGATCATAACTTGAGCTATACAAATCCAACAAACATTCAACAAGACTTTTTGAAAAGCTTATGAAATTGTCTACAACTTTCTTATAAATATCTCAAGCTACTAACAGGGCCAAACAAGGCAATTTCCTATATCTGATCTAGAAATTCTAGAGAATGACCACTTCGGGTGACTAACTTTACCAGCCCTAATTCACAAACCATTTGGACAAATATAATGAAAATTTGACACAAGATAGATAAGTAAGTTATCTACAACTTTGTTATAGACATGATTCATAGAAAACATCATCTTCATCATGCAATTTGCTTAACCCCATAAACTGTCCAAACAGTCACTATAATTGAATTATAGAGCAAATAATATCTCACTACATACAAGAAATCAAATCTGGGCACAACCAATATTACCAACAGTTCATAAACCTCAAAATAATGCTAGAAAACATAATGGTCAAGCCCAAATAAATTATTTTCATGCCTTTATTAATTTATTTAGATAATAAGGTGAATTAAAAAAATATACTTCTAGTGCTCTTTAAAATCTAAGAAAATTACAGTAGCTCATACTTGCTCTTAATAGTCTACTGTACAAATTTCATTCCATTTGGATAAGTATAACAACCTCTACAAAAATAACAAGCTAGTAAGGCTTATAATAGCATAATTAGTTTGACCTACTGAAAAGTGTCAAACAATAGATTTCATATTTTTTCTACTATCTTTCTAACACAAGAACACTGTGTAAAAAGTTTCACACTTATAGCTTACATATTTCGGCCACAATAAATTCCCTAACAAAATAGCATTTTATCAAAAGAAATCAATAACTCAAACACGTAGCACCCAAAAAGCCTGAAATTTTTACTACAACACTTACATATCATCACTAGCCTCCCATAAAATTTTCACAAAAATTGGAGTACTGTGACTTTGGATATGAATTTTCTTTTGAAAAACTCTAAATGAAAGAGATGAATAAAAACAAAGAAAACTTTCCACTAGACCCTATCATATTATTACTCTATCAGGTAGATCTACTCACAGGGATTCCAAAATGTCCTCATTTGCATTTTTTTCTACAATTTATTATGAATTTCCAAAGTTCACAAGCATTTCTTAAAAATAATAAAAAGAAAAACCTAAACTATAGCCATTGACACGTGGGGCCTGGTGGTCAACTGACCCCACCCGTCAGCCATTACGGGACAGGGGATGGTGTTGACCGGTGATAACTCGTCGACGTCGAGGAATCCAACGAGGGGGGTGGCACCGCTGTGTTCCCCTTGTCATCTCACGTCGAGTGGTGGGGAAATCGTACCCTATTGCTCACTGGAGGTAGCTCGTCGACGGTGATGGCGGACGACGGAGCTCGCACGGCGGTACGTCGGTGTTTCTCAGCCATCATGGCTAAGGTGAAGGGCGCTACGGCTTCATGAAGTTCAGACGAAGCTACCTAGGGTGGTCTATGGTTTGGAAGTGGCGCTGGTGAGCTCGCTTGCGACTATGACAATGGTGGATGCGCATGGCGTGTTAGCCCATTCTGGCAAGGTTAGGGTGGTAGAGGTAAAATGGCTTAAGGTTCTAGCTTCTACGGCTCACAGTGACAGCGAGACAAAAGAGAGAAGGATTGGTGAGGCTTCGAGTTGCTCGGGCCACAGTGAGCTCAGAGTCTGATGTAGCTCCGGTCATGGTGGCGGTGGCGAAAACGGCCAATAGGCCCTCACCTTGGTTCGGTTGGCTCTGCAAATAGGTCACGGTTGTTGAACAAAGCAAGGCGAAGCTGCTGGTCAGCTGAATTGGCCAAAGGAGGTACATCGGTGGCGAAGCTCGGCAGCGACTACAATGGTGACGGAGTCGCCTTAGCGAGCACGAGGGTGAGCAAGGTGAGGTGGAATGAAGGGAATGAGTGCAGCACCGCATCGGCCTCCCTCTTCTCTCCCCTTTGGCCTAGCAGGTGGGACCAGCGCTAGGGTATGGTCACCGGATGGCAGCCATGGCCTGAGCGCGGTCGGCCACCAAGGCCAGTTTGAATCAGCCGCCGGCTTGATTTAGTCCGACGATGGCCGACTGAACCAGCCCCCTTCCTCTATCTCTATCTCTTGATTTAGCGTGGAATAGTGAAAATGGTAGTAACAGAAGTTGTAGAGCTTCACAACATCTCCAACTTTGCTTACATGAGTTTTGCCTAGTTCAGCCTAGATTTAAAACTACAAGCTGTCAAAGTAGGGTACAGTGAAACTGAAAACCATTTTGTGACTTAGAAAAATTCTAAGTCCTAAGACAGCTCCCAATTTCACCTGGTGAGCCATTTTTGAGCCTGTTGTGCACTAATCTGGCTCAAGGTCATTAAACAAAGTTTGTTCCTTATAATGTACTACAACTTTTATTAAGGATGCACCAACATGCAAACATTCTAAGTAGTACTTTTTAATTGGTCAAGCAAAAGCACTCTAGAGGGGTTTCTAGTCAAACTAAACCCTAGAAGCATAATTAAGCTAAGTCATTAACATGAACATTGTTCCATTTTACATCCTAAGTGTGTCTCAAGTGTTTTAGTGACCAAACACCAACCACTTGCATTAACCACACATGATCACAAGCATATACATGTAATAATAACATATGAAACATAGGAAACATTACTAATGAAACATAAGTTGCATGAGTGAAACATTGCTATTGACATTTACAACTGCTATTACTAAACTAACAACACCAGTCAATGCATGGTAATGATTAACATGTCTTTAGCACACTAGTCACCTATCACATACCTACACTCCTAAGCTTGAACTAAGTTGTCATCCCTAGTTTTATAGCTAGAAATGTATATTGGTACTATATAAAAGAATCTATCATTTTTTGTGACTAGGCAGAAATAATAAGAATGAATATATGAATAAAACCAGTTCTGCAAGTGGATAGATAATTATACCATTGTAGCATTTTACCTAGAGTATTACCAGTTATCGATTTATATTTATAGCACTAGAAAGGTCTAGCTAAACAGGAAATCTATAGTGTTGATAACTTCCTATATATATATGATGAATGAGAGATAAAACCAATATCATACACTCTACTCATAACAGGGATAAGTCACATGATAAAGATATATATGATAAGTAATGATCAGTCATCATAATAATAAGATAATTGATTCACTCAGAGCACTCTAGTTACTACAATAACGTTGTAAGACCCGAATATTAGAGAGATAATTCCTAATGTAGTTCTTTAATCACAAGTCAATGAATATTCTAATCAGTGTAACTACATCTAACAATCATTATTAACATTACTACTATGTCATTATCCACACATATGGAGCATCAACTAGAGAGGCTTTTAAGACGCAACCGTCACCTCCAATGCGACCATGCTCTACATAACCTATGCGTAGGGGATGGACTACAGAGGACTCAATGAAGCTATAATAGTCACCTTTGCAATCTACCACACGTCCTAGAACATCAGGGAGCACTCGCATATATGCAATATATCTAAGCACCATGCCTACATAATGCAAATCATCTACCCTAGGTACCTTAGGATGAACGCTATACGAGCATATGCATGAACTGAATAATAATAAAGTAACTATGCTAGACATATAATCAAAGTAAACAATGAACATTGCAATCAAGAACATAAACAAGATGAATATTAATGTTGCCATAACACTGTAATAAACACACAATGATGAATAATACAATGAGAGAGGAGAGCACAAGAATAGTACCAATCTCCACACTCTTGACAACGTCAGGAATCCAAGCTAGGTTGACCAACTTGACTCCCTTTAGATCTAGTCTAACTAGGCTATTGCTATAAACTAGAGGAACTCTGAGGAACTAGGGTTTCTAGCTCTGGATGGCTTGATCTCCAAATGACTTGATGGCTCTAGGGGGGTCAGGCTCCATATATATAGTCCGGTGGGACACACGTGAACCCTTGGATCAAATCGACTTGACGTAGGGCTAAGATTGATTCTCAAGGTCGGTGGAGGAGGCTCGCAGAAGATGACAGGTGGGGCCCATTGCCATGGGCCGGTTGGCCTAGGGGCCTAGTGCTGTCTGGCCTCCTCTAGAAGCTTCTAGAGTCTCGCTTTCGCCTACTGCCTTCTCATGTCTTCTAGAGTCTTCTAACGTATCTTTTACGGTGGAATTCTGATAATCTATTTGATAATTAGGTCCCTCTTGTCGGTTTTTCTAGAATAATCCCTAGAAAATAACAATTCACCAAAACTCATGGAATTTGTTAGATAAAACTCTAGACTTCTCTATTTCTATGTTTATTGATCATTTCTCATGTTTATTGCGCTATAAAATGTTGACGCTATCCACCATCAATAATTGCTCATGTAACCTATGAAACATCACTTGGACAACATATGACACATGTCCTAGGTAACATATGAAACATTGCCGATGTAACATATGAAACATTACCCATGTAACATATGAAACATTGCCTATGTATCATATGAAACATCACCAATACAATATATGAAACATCACATGTGATAACAACATAAAACAAGGAATGCAATGGCACATGCTCATGCTCATATATGAATAAATGATGCTTATGCTCATGCAATGCAAGTGTAAAGTGCAAGCTTAACACCTAGGGTGTTACAAATGCAGGCAAAGCCTGAGTCGCGAAGCCCCATCCACGACATCCGACCATGTGGCATCGCCACCTCTGTGATATATATAGTCACGCCTCCACTAGCAGGCTACATGCCTCTATCCATCCTATTCCTCTTCCCATCAATCACCAACACCACCTTCTTCCCCCTCCTTCGGTCCTTCCTGATAGAACAAGCCCGTGCAAGCATAGTTTGATGGCCTCCTGCTCCAACCCTACGTGGCCGAGGACCGATGCGAGCGCTCAAGGACTACAGCGCGCTCCTGTCTGCCACGGCGATGCCTGAGAGCAATGATGGCTATGTGTGCCGGCAGTACGATTGCACCGCGCAGAGCGAGCTCACGTGTAATGGTGATGGGGAGGCTATGTTCGTGCCCTCACACAAGCGTAGTAGGGAGGACGAGCTTCGATAGTACTACATGCCATTCCTGCCTCTCCCGGCGATGTGGTTGCTCATGGATCAGGTGGCCACGTCGACGAGTGGCCAGCCGACCGAGGTTCTAGCGACGGACGCGCTGCCATTAGAGCTGTGGCAGCACGGTGCGGAGGTGGGCGCGCTGGTGCGGACCGAGTGCGACGCGGGGCTAGGCTAACGTGCGAGCGGCAGCACCGGGCACTAGCATGCATGGCAGCCATGTCCAGCTTGTGCCGTGGGTGCAGGAGGCGGAGGCTCAGCTGGAGGCCACGCTGTAGACCTAGAAAAGCGGGTCTAGCAGAATGCCGCAGGGGCACAGGAGTGGTGCGACGTCATGTATGGCGGTGGGGCTGCCATCGCCACAAGGCTCTACAAAAGAGAACTTGATGAAGCCGGCGATTTGCGCCTGTACTCACTAACATATGGTCTCCTGGGATGAGATGAAGGACAACCTTTCGATCGCATTTGGAGGGTTGGGATGATATGAAAGTTAAGCTATGACTTTCCAGAGGAAAGTCACTCAATCCGTGTCCTGGTGAGATAGGCACCTCCTAGTGGAAGCACTGCACCAGCGCAGCGAGGAAGGTCGGCACGACCTGCATTGTCGTTATCACTCGCGTTACTACACCTTCAACGAGGCACAATCCTTGATTTTCAGTTTCCATTTGGGCTGTTTCCTTCAACTTTCAAGCACTTAGGGTAGGTCCAGTGTTGATGTTGAACCATGTGATTTGATAAAGCTAAGCAAGAACAGAGTTCACTCTCTCTAGTGTGAGCATAGTCTTGTGGGACCTAGATAAAATTAAAAAAATCAATTTTTATCGAAGCGATGCTAGGATGTTCCTAAGCCTAGATGAGCGGTTGGCGTGTGAAAAGATTTTTTAATGCCCCTTAGTGCGAACCATCTACAGAGTTTGCTTTGCTTCTAACATCCAACGTTCGCATGTTGTAGTGTGCTTGGTTCGCTTTTTTTCTTCCCCCGGTTCGATTCTGGCAGACACTAGAGCTGCTCTTATGTGGTTAGGCCTAGATTGCAATAATTTCTTAGCAAGGCCCTAGTGGGATTTAGTCGAGTCACTCTGGGCGTGCTTGTTTCCCTGGCCCAAAGTGGCCCGTCCTTCCCACCCCAGCTAGGCCAGGCCAAGGCATGCCAAACTGGTGCAACTGCCTCTGTTTGTTTGCTTGGCCCATTTAGGGGCAGGCTAGGGGTGGGAAGGTGTTTGTTTGCCTAACCCAAGTGGTAGATTTCTCAACTACCATCAACCACCCTTTTGGGATGGTGTTTGTTTGCCTGCACGGCTAGTGGCATGCCACCAACCACCAGCAACGGCCAGCAACCCATGAAACATCAGTTCAAGCAAGGAAATAGCAAGGAAAATTGACAAGTCTTTACACAACTTTAACTAAACAATTAACTGTCAATTCCAAAAATAAAAACACAACATATTTGAGGCCTAAACTTGACAGTTACAACAACTACATATTCTCATCTTGATCCACAAGTAGAACACATAAATGGGAAGTCCAACAACTAAAATAGTCTTTAGTGACAAAGATGGAGGAGGAGGGGTTGGTTTAGGAGAGGACAAATCATCAGTAGCACACAAAGAGAATGTTTGAGTTGTTTCTTGAGTTGAATACAGCTTGCGCATCATCATAGGACTTGTACTTCTTGTAGGAATTACCACGGAACCCATTCACCTAGTCATGGCACTCAGCCCAACTGGAGTAAACTCCAGGCTTATGGCCATTGAAAACCACATACCATGGGCTCATATTAGTTTTGCAAAATGGAACAAGCTTCCTCAGTTTATTGTAGAGACCAAGGTAATCAGCAAATGAGTGTAAACATCATTGGCAGCAAAGTAGCAAAGGCCTTAGTCATGTGGTTGATGGTCACATACCACCAGTTCACTTCTTGTGGCTTCTCCAGGTGAGTAACCAAACAATAATTTGGTTTTGGCACAAGGAGAAGACGCAAGAAGCAAACTTCATGGCCTTCATCCTAATCCATCCAATATGGAAGACATGACTGGCATAGATCAATGTTGGCCTTAGATTTCTATAATTACATTTATCATTGGTATAGAATCATTGGTGGCACTGATTAAGTCAGAAAAAAGATCAAGGCAGAAAAGAATCAAGCACTAGACAATAAAACTCAAGCACTGGACAATACAAACTGAAGCACTGGACAATACCAAAAGGGTGTGTTTGTTTTCCTAGACATAGCAGTTAGCAGCCAACAAACACCTAGGGCTGCAGCTTAGAACGAAGAACCAAGAACAATAGAATCAAGAAGAAGACAGTGCCATCTCATCATAGTATTTCATCATCATAGGCCTTTCCTAGATCCTCACCTTCACAACCCAGTTAACAAATCCAAAAAACCTTCTCAGCCTTGGTCAATGGTTGCATAGCATGTGACACGCCCATCCTCAGCTACCAGCATGATCATAGATTCGCATATCATGAAGTTAATTGGGAATGGACGTGTCACATGGTGTTTCAAACCATGAACTAGAAGCAAAACAACAAAGGATGACAGAAACTTACCAGTAGTGGTGAATGGCTGCACATCATGAGATGCACCCATCGCTAGCTAGCCACATGATGAAACATCAACACATCAGGTAGTTAATTGGGTATGGACGTATCTCATGGTGTGGCAAACCAGCCACCCAAAAGGAAAACTACAAACAGAATAAATAGGCAACCCATGCATAAATAGATTAGGACATATGAATATCTAAATAGTTTCAACCAGTCATGTCCATCTCAAGCCTTACCGGTTCAAGTACTAGCAGACACAACTGCCATCACCAGGATGAAATATTATATAAATATGGTTGGCCACCCCCAAATGAGCAACCAAAAAACCCCAAAAGGACAGGTGCTAATAAGTCAAGCTATCTTGCATCACAAATGGCCCTAAGTCATTGCACAAAAGATTAGAATGGAGAGTGGTTAAGAAGGGTGGAGAACATATAAGGGTTCTCAACTGCTTCCCTCCTCTAGCTTGCTATAGAGGTAGAGTGCAAGCATCCTTGATATAGTAGTGCTTGGCCAGGAAGTTCCTAAGCCAAATAACCCTATGGCTGTCCACCATGTCCACAAAACCCTTACCCTATGCCTTGTTGTCCAGAAGGTGGCTGAATGCCACAATCAAGGCCTCCTATGTGAACCCAGGCATGTCCATCATAGCATGGTATAGATCAGCATCAAAATGAGCAAGCCCTATCTCTCTCAAAGCATTGGCCACATTGTTGACTGCATCAGTCATGTTGGTCATGAGAAACATCTCATCCTCACTAAAGCAAGACCTCTTCCTCTTTCCACCCACTATAGAGCTATTAAGCTCAGTGGCCTTGCTGCTCTCACTAAGGTCAGGCTTCTCATCCCCCAGCTGGTGCCCAAATGTGCCCCCATCTTACCTGCTATAGTGTCATTGGTGTTGCTGTTCAAGTCTAGGCGCTCATTTGAGCCAACAGCAAACCTCCCAGTAGCTGTAGTGCTACCAGATATGGTCTCCATCTCATCATAGAACCTGGTGTTTAGGTACTCAGCATCCTTGGGATGGTCCTGCAACCACAAAACCAATGAAGATAGGTTAGTAATCAAACTTAGTAATAAAAAATGACAAAACAATACAAATAATTAAGTACAAAATGCAAAATTTGTACCTTAACATGACTAGCATAGCGGTCCTGGTCTAGCATGATGGCCTCGGTGTCATCATCCCAAAGTGCCCCACTAAGGTCCTTTAACTTGGACACCCTCCTCCATCTCTGCCTCCACTTCATAAGGTGGTTGTACACCTGAGTGGCAGTCACCTCCTCACCAGAGTACTCTCTCAAGGTCTTAGCTACCTGGTTAATGTCCTTCTCTTTGAAGCCCTTGTTTGCCCTAGCACTAGATTAGATGAGCTGCCTCATCCTATGCAGCACAAAGCCACTAGTCACTACTATAGATTGATTTATCACTATCACCACTTTCACTGCCATAGCGATAGAAGCGACCGTGTGATACATCCACTGTCGGTTGGAACGATGGTGAGGCCTCTTGGGAATGAAATCAACAGCTTAGACTTCTACCATCGATGGGTTAACATTAGATGCGGTAGTGGTATTGGGGTTGCATTTGCTCCGTCGCATGAAAAGACGGGCCGACTAGGATACACATTTTGTCCGTTGGCCCTAAACTAGCGTTTGGTCAAGCTGTAGTAAATTCAGCGTGAGTGTTGAATTGCCTCAACTTCCAAGGCTATCAAATCACCTTTACTTCCGCCGCCCGAAGCCTAAGAGTCGTACCCACTGCACTTCGTACACTTCAAGCCTGGTGCCCTCTGAAACCACCCCTCTTCTTCATCTATCATCCCCTTCTCTTCTAATCTACAATGAAAATGTCAGATAACCCCATCAAGTTTCCAAGCAGCCCATCATCCAATGAGGATGATTTGCTAGCTCACCAGTCCTCCGAGGAGGATGTCTCCTCCGATGACTAGAGGCCTTCTGACTATAGTCCTCTGTGGAGCTCCAAGAAGGAGGACCCGTAGGAGGAGGACGAGGACGATGCCGACACCGATGCCGAAGACGACTCCGATGACTCCGACTCCGATGACTTTGAATCTGACTCCAACTTCACCTCGCCTCCTCCCAAGCGAGCGAGGCGAGCTATGATAGGATCATATGTTTAGATTAAGTAGTTTATAGTAAGTGTAAGTAGTTTTAATAGTTTAGGTTAGTTATTATGCTTTTGGATGAGTAAAATCATGTACTCGTCCAAATTGTATCTATATGTTACATATACATAATGAATCAATGAAAAAAATTCTATTCGCGTAGATTTGATCTCTCGACTAATGTTTTTTTTGTATATTTTTTTATGAATGAAAAGGGAAGAAACTACCATGTACAGTTGCGTTTGTTTTCAGAAGAATCTAAAAGCAGTTTAAGCGCTGACAATCGTTGTATTATAGCGTTAGATTAGCGTGGCAATGGTCGGATTAATGTGGACACTATTTAACTTATCTTGTGCCATCCGTTCTCACTGCCGATCAATCTGGACCGTCCGTTTGGCAAGAAACCTAGAAGCGCCCGGCCCGTTCCCAACTCCCCTCGGGTCCTGTCGACGTCTTGGTGGTGGTTTGACCAACTAAAAAACCCCAATACGAACCATTAGTTCTCCCCACCCATTGTTGCTTCATCTGCATTCTCCCCACCTGTTGCTTCGTCTTCATTCTCTCCATCTATTGCTTCATCTCCATTTTGACCCATTGCCTGTACTTGCCACTTGAGCACCTTGCATTGTCATCGTGGACAACGCCCCGTGAAGGTTAGATGGATTCGGTCACCCCCCTATTTGCATTTGGTTCTAATTGGTTTTGGGTTTGGTATCATTTTGTTCGTATTAGGAATTTATTCATTGCAACAAATGCCTTACTTCAGAAGAAGCCATTTCAATGCGAGCAACCTTGCGTTTTGGCGGCATAGTGGCACCAGGACCCCAGATGATGTTGTTTGCTACTTGGGGATAGAGCATTCACCTAGACCGACTATTGATTGTTGAAGCCACTGTTCATCACCTTCTTGGACCACAAAATTTGACAAGAATCGTTCAAGACCCTATTTGTGGAGAGATTTTTATGCTTTGTAGGACTGGACATGAAGTAGACATACTTTATAGTTATAATGTGTTCGTGGGTGGAGATGCTGTCGTCTTCGCTACGGTTCACCACCTCTAGCTTTCGGGACAACATCAACCAATTGAGTACCTTAGTAGTTGCCTACCCATCCAACATTAAGTCTTAGAATTTGTGAAACTTTTATGTTAATGAAGTTTATATGTACTAATGAAACCTCTAAATTAGTATGTATGAGTATTGCATAATCATTGAACTATTACTTTGGTTGGTCTGTTAATTGAATCAGTTGGTCTTGATTATGGTCCATCTGTACACCTCTATGTAAGCACAGAGGATCCAAAATAGGCCTTATTCTATAGGAAGATAGTACCCTGAACCATCGGTGACACAACATTTCATCTTGGTGGGAGTGCGAGGATTTTGAAGGACATTTTGGTGCCTTGGCGGGAGGCAAAAGCATAGACAAAAGACATGGGCTAACCTCTTTACTCAGAGTGTGCTACACATTGAACCCTGACTGCTCCATGGCTACATCTAGCTCCAACTCTTCCTAGTGGTCGGCACCATCCTAGGGCACCGTCCCGAGAAGAACAACAGCTTCCAGCGGAGGAGGCTATAATGGGAGGGGGCCGCCCATCCCATGCCATGTCGAGAACCACCCCTATGCATACCATCCACCACTTTTGTGTCACTACGGCTTGAAGACGCCTCGGTGGATTTCGTGGAGTGATGAAAACCTAGAACGTCGGTACCACATATGCTGCAGGACAAATAATGTAACTAGATTTCTTTCTTGTTCATTCTGTTTTTGCAATACAAATGTTGAAATCCCGCTGTACTTATGGTAATTTGGTTTTTTCGTAGCCTAACTTAGATTGCGGGTTCTTTAAGTGGCACGATCTCCAATATGGAAACTTTATGAGGACTTTGATTTTGGATTTATGTAACAAGATTTGGGAGCTAAAGACGGAGGCCAATGTTACAACAAATGAAGAACATCTGCAGGAGGAGGAAGAGATTATGCCACAGATTGAAGAATGGCCAGGGTTCCAACGAAGATGATTGAAGATTTCGTTCCTTTGAGAAAGAAATGTGCTTCCTATTCTTCTTTCACCTATTTTAAACTTACCTTAGTTCTTGGCACGTTCATTGGCATGTTACTTAGATCACCACAGTAGATTCAAGTATCAATTTATGATGTATCGGACTGAAATTTGTCACTTTTGTATAACTATTGTTAAACTAAATGCAAGGCAATTATCCAGGTGTTTAATTTATTGAAATGTAAATGCTATTACATCCAAGTATGAACTAATATGTCAGACTGAAATCTATCACTATTGTACAACTATTGTTGAATTAAATGCAAGGTGATTAACCAGGTGTTTAATTTATTGAACTATAAATGGTAGTAGATCCAAGTATCAACTGATGTGTTGGAGACATCCTACTTCCTTAGGTACTAGGCCTTGGTACAGGGGCAACCAATTTATTGAACTATGTATATACACTGCTATGGTCCTACCACACCCTCCGATCCATTTCCCACTCTGCTCCCTTACTTTGCTTCACCCTGTTAGCATCGGACGAAAGGCAGCCTCTCGCATGCTCACTGCTCCTTCACCTCCAACCTCGTCGGTGCACAAATCTTCAGCGTGCCATCCCTCTTCTGTAACACCCTAAAATTAGCCTCTTTTGAAATAGAGCTAAAATGATTTATTTGTGTATTCTGTGTTCATGAAACAATAGGGAAAAAATAAAATTTTCATTAAATTAAAATTAATCATAAGGTTTAGAAACATGTTGACGCATTCATGTGACACCCTATTTTTTGGTATTATTTAAAAATAGATAAATTTGATTTAAATATGCATTTGTTTGTGCATTCAAATTTAGGGAATAGTAAATTTTGTGAAATTAAAATTAATCATAAGGTTAACAATTTGTTTTTGCACTCATGCTGTTGCACTATATGTTTTTGTGATGATTGGTTTGAGTCAATTTTCAAAAGATATTTAAAAACATTTGAAAGTTTGACATGGAAAATCAATTTTAAAAATTAAAAGGGATTCCTATTCATTCTACTTCTTTTCCTCGGATTCGGCCTGCTAGCCCATTTTCTCCTTGGCCCGCTCGCCTCCCGCGCTCTCTCTTGGGCCGGCCAGGCCGAGCCAGGCAACCGTTGCCGCGCCCGCTCTCCCCCTTGAGCCGCTGACGCGCCGGGCCCACTTGTCGGCGCTCTCCTCAACCTCCATCCGCTCCCTCCGGTTCTCTCGCTCGGTCATGACGGCAACTGCCGCCCGTGCCCACGTCCCACGCGAGTGGGAGCGTCGCCTCTGCCCTGGCCTTCAAAAGGAGTGTGTGACCCCGTCTCCGCCCTTCCTATCTCCAGTTCCCTCTCTCTCGCACTCGTTTGAGCACCCAGAGAACCACCGCGGTGACTCACCGGAGGAGCCGTCCGCCCCGCCGCGTCGGCCACCGTTCTCAAGCCGCTTCAACTCCGTTTTTCCTCCCAGTGAGCTTCGCCTCGTTCCCCGCTCCCTCCCCATACTTCTATTTCCTTGATTTGTGGCCTCTAGGGCCGTGTCCGCGAGCTCCAACGAGCTTCTTGCCGTCATCCATTGTGGGTGCCCCTCGGGCTTTTCCCCGGCTGCACTTGTGACGTGAACGAGATCCCTATCCCCTCCGCATTCTCCCCGTAGTCTCTGTTTGGAGAATGGGGCTCCGTAGCGCCCAATTTCCTTGCTCCGGTGAGCTCTCCGCCGCCGGCCATGGCGGGCACTCCGCGCGGGTGACCCTGTGGCCGTGTTTTGCTCCGGGGCGAGTTCGCCTTCCTCCCCGCATCACCTCGGTGCTCTCGGTTTTGAAAACCGTGTACCATAGCGTCGGTTAGGCCAACTCCGGTGAGGTCCCATCGCCGGCCATGGCGCCGTCGCCGTCTCTTCCCCAAAATCCGGTGACCCGGCCTCTCTCTCCTCTCCCCCATCTAATCTCGACCGCACATCGCGAGATGAACGACCCTGGTTGGCTGATACCCCTTCGATGGCGGTTTTGTTTAAGAGACCCTCGGTTTTCTGGAAATCGAACCCGCAGTCCTCAGTTCAAATGAATTCCCTGATTTTCGATTTATTTTAATTCTGAAATGTTTTCAATCTATTTACAGTTTTGCCACTGCAGTAAACACATGTATAAAATCGTCGTTTTAGCTCCGATTCAACCCGTTCAACTAGCGTTAGTTTCGTAATTTCGTAATCTACGCATTAGCGCCACTGATAGACCTATTAGAAGCTTTTGAGTTTCTCGATTAAGTCTAGTTTATTAGCTAGTTTTGGAACCTTATTTAGCGCGTAACTGTTGCGTTGTAGCTCCGTTTTTTGTGCTTTTCGCGTCGTTGTGATCGTAGCGAGACGTAGATGATTTTGGTAAACATTTTATTCAGATTTATTTATTGTTGGTGTACTGTTCTAATCATAGTTATGTTTTGCTTGTATGTCTGCTTCGAATTACGCAGTGTACTTCGTGTCGTTCGAGTTCAGACGGTGAGGAGTACGTCGGGAATCCGGACGCGTACGAGAAGCAGCAGGACCAGCAGCAGTTCGTGAACCAAGGCAAGTATAGCATGGGCCTACCTTGATTCCTATTCATTATATAATCTACTCATTTTACATGTGTCTAATATTTCTCGACTATAAGGACATCCTAGCCATTGATGACTTATATCTCGATGCCTATGGGTTTTATTGCATATGGGTAGCATGTTAGTGCTCTATTCAAACATGATCAATACTATGATTAATGGAACAAACGGATAAACATGATGGTAATAATTGAAATATAGGGTGATGGTGCAAATGATGTCGATCATGTTGCCCTAAACTCTCCATAAGGACTTATCTGTAGGGCAAAAGCTGGGACATACAGTGCAACCGTGAGAGTTATATGGCTCTAACTTTAGCTCAGTAATAGGATCTTTTCTAGCTTGTTAGAGGTTACTCGAAAGGGCGCAAGAGGGGCTTGCCACTTTGGGTATAGAACTGCCTCTGTTCTTGTGTGTATAGCCTGCGGGAATTGTGCCACAGAAAGGGGGTTCTCTATATCTGCCTGCCGAGGAAACCTCGCGGCCCTAACATGTTAGAAGAGGCCTATGGAAGGCTTCATAGTGTACCCTGCCTACTCACCTTGGGAGTGTTAGGGGGTCGACGGGCCCCGGGCAAATGGGCAACACGACTCATGGGTAAAGATGCACAACCTCTGCAGAGTGTTAAAACTGTTATAACAGCCGTGCTCACGGTCACGAGCGGCTCGGAAAACTCACAGAATAAATAGTTACTTGATACGTGGTTGAACTAAGATGATGATGATGGGATCACACTGATGCTTTCTCTTCTTAATTCCAGTAGTGGATCATGTGGGTTAAATGAGAGCTTGAGGATAACTTAATAATGATTAATAATGAAATGTGGATCTACTAAAAGTGCTAACTGCAGTCAACCGTGTCTATCCTTTTTGAGCCTCATGAATCCTCATACTATACTTGCGGAGTACAAGTGTACTCACACTTGTTGCTATTTTGTTTTTGGATAAAAATCCCGGATGGGAAACAGATGACAGTTTCTACGAGGACTTCCCGGAAGATTTCTAGGTTTGGGTCAACCAGTCGTCCTTCCCTGTGGATCAGACGCTACGCCTGAGAGTTGCTATTTACTTTTTCGCGTGTTATGTAGGAACTACGTGATGTAATAACGTTATGTATGTACACAGTGATGATACTTCTGTTAATTTGTCGGCTTATGTGTGCGACTACTCCTGGGGCGCACATAAGATGTATGCACTCTATATTGTCCTTTAATTAGAGTGTGACAATTCATGCTGGTGCATTTGATTTACTATGATGATTGGTTTGACCAAAATTCAAAATAAGTTAAAATTACTTTTAAAAATGATTTCTAAAATGCTCTGAATAAAAGAAAAACAAAATAACGGAACACGAGTTATGCTCAAGTTTGGGCAGCCTGTACACATATCAGCCAATCTAATTACAATGCCGAACTGAATGTACGTGCGTGCAATATCTGGACTGCCTTGTTTATGTAGCCAGTTTTCCCATCGCCAATCAACACTTGATTAATTAATCACGTGACTATCCACCAAATAGTGTTGCTCTTGGACTCTTCTTGCCTTTTAATTGTTATCCATATCAATGAATAAACAAATCTGATTTTACTCTCCTTTCTTGGGTGAGCATCAGCATGTAAATTCGATTTGATCTCTGATACCTGGAAACCAATGCAAAGCAAAGCAGCACCTAGGCTCCTTGTACTAGATGTGCTCCTGCTTCTACGGATGCCTGCGTATAGCTTGACACGGCATGATGGACAGATCACGTGCACCAGCTGAAAGCCTCCTCATGAATATTGCCGTGTATGTGCCCATCTATAAATAGCAAACTCCTGCTGCCCTAGACGCCCTGCAAATCATATGTGCCACCGTTGTCTCCTACCTCGAGTCAAGATCGACCCGGACTCTGCCGCGTTCCGGAGTCCGCCTCCATGCCATCTTCGCCGAGTAGTGTGCGCCCCATGCCTAAGGTCGTATGTACGCACTCTGCCGTCGATCGTATTTGTTGCTTTACTAAAGAGAATCTATTGCTGGCAGCCTGCAATATATTGACGCATCTAACATCCTATGTACGCACTCTGCCGTCGATCGTATCTATTGTTTTACTAAAGAGAATCTCGTTTAATTCATAACTTATTTATTTTAATTCTGAATTAGTCCGTTCAAATTGCAATGGATTTATAACAACATGAACTATATATTAGTATTAATGTTTTCTTTATCAAAATCTCTGGAATTTCATAGTTTAGATCCAACTTGATTAATAACTGTGCAACTAGATTTATAAATAAAATATTATTGATTTCTCCTTTAGTTTTCTAAATTTAAATGTAATTTAGCCTAAGTCACTTTTGAATATCTATAAAAAGTATGTTATCCTATATATATGATTTTATATAGTTAAAACAAATGAGACCTATAATTTTCTGTTTTATACAGCAAAATCTTTCAGTAGATGTATCTTTTTAACCATAGCTTCGATTAGCGTGCTTTTCGCGTCTGTGTGTTCATAGCAACACATAGAATCTCTTTAAAACCTTTTCACTTGTTATTTCATATGTTTGTTGTATTGTTCTAATTTAGATCTATTGTTTGCTTCGTCTATGATTGTTTGGATGCTTGTGTGGTGCTTTACAATCATGTCCAGTCGGTGAGATTTACGTGGTGATTAAGAAGCTATTCTCTGAAGACTAGAAGCTGAGAATTGGAAGCAGAAGATTAAAAGTTGAATACTAAAGGCTTTCGAGCGTATTGCTTTGGGGGAAACCAAGTTAAGGCAAATATAGCATGTGATCATCCTTGTTACCTAATTACTTTTAAAGCACTTAAATCACTATGCATGTGTCTCCTTGTTAAGGATGCCTTAGAAATTGATCTTGTACCTTGTCGCCTATGGTTTTGCATCGGGTAGCTATTGCTAGTGCTCAACATAAACTATGATCTTGTAATTTGACTAATGGAATATGCAATAACATTAAAAGATGACTTTTTAGTAACATAATAAAAGAGGGCAAGAGCCTTGGGCTATCTTTTGGTGCTCTAGTTTCTCTCCGTAAGGACTTATTTGTAAGCGAACATCCGAGACTTACAGTACAGATGTGAGGGCTACATGGCTCTGGCTTTAGTCATATAAGAGGACCTTTTCTAGCTTGTTAGAGGTTACCTGAAAGGACATAAAAGGGGTGTTTCTCGGGTTGGGTGTAGTGCGGCTTCTGTCCTTATGTGTATAGGCTGCGCGTCATTGTGCCATATGGAAGGGGAGCTCTACATTCACAGGTTACAAAAACCTAGCGACCCTAACTTGTTAGATGAACCTTGGAAAGACTTCATAGTGAAACCTGTCTGCCCATTGAGGCCTTGCAAACCTAGGGCTTATGGGGATCACGACTCACAGTGAAAGTGTACAACCTGTGTAGAGTGTAAAACTGGTATATCAGTCGTGCTCATGGTCATGAGCGGCCTTGGACCCTTATGGAATAGATGATCACTATTGAACTATAATATGCTTATGTTTTTGCTATTCATTCTTCATATTACCTGATCATATGTTGATTCTGGGATTAAAGACAACTTGATGCTACTCATGTGCTAAAACTTTGCCAACTAAAAGCTACATGCAGTTAAACCCATGTCATGCCTCTTGAGCCTCATGAACCCCATGTTATGCTTGTTGAGTTCAACATGGACTCACCCTTGCTATTCTCACATCTCAGGAAGGGTACCAGATTGCTAGATTCTGGAATTGTTAGGCTTGTGATCAACCAGTCAATTTGATCCTAGAAGTGAAGGTTACACCCGGTGTTCGGAGTTGTCTTTCCGCTGTGTTGTTCTCTAAGGTTATATCTTATACTATTGCGTTATGTTTAATAAGCATTTGTTTCTTGATATTACACTTATCTGCAGCTATATGTGAGATTTGACCTCTTTATTTCACATATAGTGTATATCTGGTTTTGTCCTTAAAACCGGGTGTGACAGAGTGGTATCAGAGCAATGCTGACTATAGGACGCAAGCCTAGTGAGAAATTGGCCATCTTAAGGTTTTGAACTTGCAATGAAATCCTTGTTCTATAATCCTTGACATTTTCTTCTCTACTATATATCTATCCTTGATATTTGTCTCCTCCTTGATGCTTATTTTAAGCCTTTGCTCTCATCTATACTCATTGCCTTGATATGCTTTTAGAATCTTCTCTTACCACCTTCTTGCGTCATCAGAAGAGGAGATTTAGGATCCTTTGCCCTTAATATAAAGAGAATGGTAGTATCACAAGTTGAGTCAATGTTTGCTTTGTGCACCTATAATGCTTTGTTGAATGTCATTGTGCATGTGCTTGTTTTAGATCTTTGTATGATTGCAATGATCTTGTGATGTTTGTCCACATTTTCATTTAGTCTAGGTTTA
This sequence comes from Saccharum hybrid cultivar R570, assembly GCA_038087645.1. NCBI lineage: Eukaryota > Viridiplantae > Streptophyta > Magnoliopsida > Poales > Poaceae > Saccharum > Saccharum hybrid cultivar. The sequence continues at coordinate 746,781 of JAQSUU010000266.1, forward strand.
TAAGGTATAAGGATCAATGCAATATATAGTTGGGTTGGTTTACCTTGTTCTCTTGATTCTACCTTTTCTAGAGCAGTCTGTCTTTTCTTCAGTGCTCAGAAATATCTGCTTAGCGAAAGTTTGTGAAATTTTTATGGAAACAACCAGACTTGAACATCTTCCCAATGCCTCTAGAATCACCTTCATATCTTTTATGGTTTGGGAGTTATGAAAATCACAAGTTGATGTAACTGCGCTGCCTGAACCCTAGAACAGTTTCTGTTGGGCACTATGTTCGACTACCTTAATGTAACATCCCGGCCCAGGGCTTAATAGGATTAATAGGATACTCATACCAACAAGTTGCAACTTCTTTTCCGGAAGCCCATCTCGAAAGAACTCCAAAGTTAAGCGTGCTTGGCCTGGAGCGATGGGTGACCGACCGGGAAGTTCTTTCCGGGTGCGCACGAGTGAGGACAAAGTGTGCAGAAAAGACTTGTGTTGGTCTGTGAGGGCAGTCTATGTCCTAGAAAAGCGGCCAGATGTAAGCGGGCCCGGCCTCGAGGAGGCGGGACGTTACATAATGGTATCAGAGCCGACTCTCGCGGTTTCACGGGCGCGTGTGTCGCAGTTGCGCAGGCATGGTGCGCATGGCTGGTGTGGATCCGTCGTGGTCACACAGCATGGCACATGCGCTGGCTCTGGACATACGGACGTGGCCAAGAGAGGACGCTCCTAGCTTGGGATTGATCGACGAGGACGTCGATATCTTAAGGGGGTGAGGATGTAACATCCCGGCCCAGGGCTTAATAGGATTAATAGGATACTCATACCAACAAGTTGCAACTTCTTTTCCGGAAGCCCATCTTGAAAGAACTCCAAAGTTAAGCGTGCTTGGCCTGGAGCGATGGGTGACCGACCGGGAAGTTCTTTCCGGGTGCGCACGAGTGAGGACAAAGTGCGGCGAAAAGACTTGTGTTGGTCTGTGAGGGCAGTCTATGTCCTAGAAAAGCGGCCAGATGTAAGCGGGCCCGGCCTCGAGGAGGCGGGACGTTACACTTAACTACAGAATATGGGAAAGTGTTATATACAAAAGTTTCTGAGGATTCCATAAGCTTTTCAACCAAGTAAGGCGTGTCATCATATAAGTTTTGGAACTCTAGATACAACTGTTGCAAGATGCCGCATCTGCGCTGCCAGACTTTCCGGACAGATTTCATGTCTCACTCTGAAACCATATTTTAAAATCGGAATCTGGGGAGGTGATCAATAACAAAGTTGTAGAAAATTTGATAAGCTTTCCAACGGTATAAGTTGCAACTTAATTGGATTAATGGAACTCGAGTTATGACTGTTTTTCTGCACTGCTGTTTATCTACCCGCGAGGAATTTCAGATCACTTGTTCCTGCTTATAGACATGAGTATCCTTGGGATATCAGAAGATCTTTATGATGGTTAATTCACTCGAAAGAAGATGCAAGCTATCCTTTGTTGTTCCCCTAGTTTATCTTTTTTTAAGGGGGGTAGCCAAGTTGAAGAAGATGCAAGATGGAGATTTTATACATTCTAGTTTTTCACTTGAAAGAATGGGTTAACCCCATGGTTGAGAAGTCAACATCAAGCGCAGATATCCTCAACTCAAGATTGATAATTGTTGGATTGTCTATAAGGAGCTTGAGTAATCATCAGGATTGGTCTTCGCTTTGAGCTATCATCAATTGGGAGTGTAACCTTCAATATATCCAAGACAAGTTGGCCCTGATGGCATAGGAAGGAGATATTAGACAACGACAGTTGGTTCTATGAAGACTTAGAAGACCTCAATGTTGCACCAAGCATGGTAAGCAAGTTTTGATAGAAGGAATGTCCTCACTTGGATGTGTTATCCCTCATGGTTGGTGTACGAAGGAGTCAGAAAGTAAATGATGTGTGAAAATGGAACCCACCAAATCAAAGGTTGTAAGTGAGACTTAGATATTTATGGAAATGGTAGGATACTATCAGAGGTTCATTAGGGGCATTATAATCTGGACATAAGAGTGACATCAACATGGATTGTAAGAATCTAGTAGACATTATCAATAAGTTGGGGTTGAGCTAGTGACATTATTATTGGATTAGAATTAATTTTGACTTGGAAGTGTGTTATCACTTGGAGAAGCAAAGTAAAAGTCATTGTCGATGCCCTTAGCAAGGGAGAGTGTGCTATGAAGATTTGGATGACACCAAGGACTAAGCACTATTCTTAAGTGTTTAACAACTTAACCTGTACATGAATGGACATATGTTTTCAAGATTGGTGATAGAACCTACTTTGGGCAAAGAAAGTAAGGAGACTATGTTGGAAGGTGAATGTATGAAGTAGGAGGTCTGATAGTATGGATTAAAAAGGGATATAGCCAATCATTGTGAAGAGTTATTGCAATGCAGTTTGGATCAACGGGGACAAGAGTTTATCATATAAAGTGGTCACAAGGTTGTCTTAATGAGAAGTGTAAAGAATGTTGATGTGAAGAGTGAGCAAGCTTCCCACCACAACGGTTCATTTAAGGTTGCTAGCAAAGAAACGAGGAATGGCCTAACATTTGGAAGTTACCCAAGAATTGGTTTGGAGTTATCTCAAGGCTGATTGGAATACTTATCAAAATCTCAGAAATAGTGAGCCAATTACTCGAAGTAAGATTATCAAGATATGTAGAAACAATAGAGTGACGCTAAGAGGATGAGGCTACTCGAACAAGTGAAGAAGATCTATAGTAAGAGTTTTCATATATCTTGGATCACTATCTTCTGAATCTCGGGACGAGATTCATCTTAAGGGGGTAGAATTGTAACGCCCTAAAATTAGCCTCTTTTGAAATAGAGCTAAAATGATTTATTTGTGTATTCTGTGTTCATGAAACAATAGGGAAAAAAATAAAATTTTCATTAAATTAAAATTAATCATAAGGTTTAGAAACATGTTGACGCATTCATGCTGGTGCATTTGATTTACTGTGATGAGTGGTTTGACCAAAATTCAAAATAAGTTTAAATTACTTTTAAAAATGATTTCTAAAATGCTCTGAATAAAAGAAAAACAAAATAACGGAACACGAGTTATGCTCAAGTTTGGGCAGCCTGTACACATATCAGCCAATCTAATTACAATGCCGAACTGAATGTACGTGCGTGAAATATCTGGACTGCCTTGTTTATGTAGCCAGTTTTCCCATCGCCAATCAACACTTGATTAATTAATCACGTGACCATCCACCAAATAGTGCTGCTCTTGGACTCTTCTTGCCTTTTAATTGTTATCCATATCAATGAATAAACAAATCTGATTTTACTCTCCTTTCTTGGGTGAGCATCAACATGTAAATTCGATTTGATCTCTGATACCTGGAAACCAATGCAAAGCAAAGCAGCACCTAGGCTCCTTGTACTGGATGTGCTCCTGCTTCTGCGGATGCCTGCGTATAGCTTGACACGGCATGATGGATAGATCACGTGCACCAGCTGAAAGCCTCCTCATGAATATTGCCGTGTATGTTCCCATCTATAAATAGCAAACTCCTGCTGCCCTAGACGCCCTGCAAATCATATGTGCCACCGTTGTCTCCTACCTCGAGTCAAGATCGACCCAGACTCTGCCGCGATCCGGAGTCCACCTCCATGCCATCTTTGCCGAGTAGTGTGCGCCCCATGCCAAGGTCCCCATAAAAGCGGCCCCTTGCGCCCGCCGCTTTCCCCGAACCCTAGCGCAAGCGCCGGAGCCGCCCAGGATCTCGCCGAGAAGAAAAGCTCGTCGCCGCCGCCACTGCTGTCTGCTGCCGCTTCGCCGCCGTGCAGCTGCCGATAGCCATGTCTGCCATGCTTGGAGCAATCATCGCCGACTTCTTTTTAAACCCGCCTGTGGATGCATCACCGGTGGAGGCCCCACTTCTCATCTAGTTGAGCATGCCCTATCAATGCGATCTGCATGCACTGGTGAGCACCTCCATGACCTCCTCGCTCTTTCTCGTCATCTACACCATGCCCTGGACCATGCACGTTGCCTGTTTCCCTTATTATGTCTCCCTTGCTTCTTATCCACATGCAGTCGTCGATCGTATGTACGCACTTGCCGATGTGCCGTGGCTGTGGTTTTCCAGGTGCCAAGGCTTGCTGTGCTCTCCCTGCCCGAGCAGGTGAGGAAGCCAAGCATTTGCTGCCCGAGCTCTAAAGGTCTGTTTTCCAACTAGCTAGCCAGCTACCATGCACATACCCTGCAAATCTTTTCAGCCGGACATCATGCTCATATTCACGTCGGGCACATGCAGGCCACCGCTAGTCATCTCCTGCAATGAAGTTCTGAAAGTTCTCCATCCCTGTACATGTGTACATCAAAGGCTGCCAGCAATAAGCATCAACAATTGCAGTTAAGTTCCACACTTTGTACTAATCTTTTCTTTATTCATTGAGTCTATATAGATGCGTCAATCCAATTCTGGACATGTTTAGGCCATATCTTCTACGTTTTAACTCCGTTTTGACCCGTTTAAATTGCGTAAGATTTGTAATTTCATAATCTACATGTTCGTGCTATTGTTGGTTAGGTTTTTCACCTTTAAGATTCGATGTTAGATTTAATCTATTGTTTTACTAAAGATAATCTCGTTTAATTCATAACTTATTTGTTTTAATTCTGAATTAGTCCGTTCAAATTGCAATGGATTTATAACAACATGAACTACATATTAGTATTAATGTTTTCTTTATCAAAATCTCTGGAATTTCATAGTTTAGATCCAACTTGATTAATAACTGTGCAACTAGATTTATAAATAAAATATTATTGATTTCTCCTTTAGTTTTCTAAATTTAAATGTAATTTAGCCTAAGTCACTTTTGAATATCTATAAAAAGTATTTTATCCTATATATATGATTTTATATAGTTAAAACAAATGAGACCTATAATTTTCTGTTTTATACAGCAAAATCTTTCAGTAGATGTATCTTTTCAACCATAGCTTCGATTAGCGTGCTTTTCACGTCTGTGTGTTCGTAGCAACGCGTAGAATCTCTTTAAAACCTTTTCACTTGTTATTTAATATGTTTGGTGTATTGTTCTAATTTAGATCTATTGTTTTCTTCGTCTATGATTGTTTGGATGCTTGTGTGGTGCTTTATAATCATGTCCAGTCGGTGAGATTTACGTGGTTATTAAGAAGCTATTCTCTGAAGACTAGAAGCTGAGAATTGGAAGCAGAAGATTGAAAGTTGAATACTAAAGGCTTTCGAGCGTATTGCTTTAGGGGAAAAGCAAGTTAAGGCAAGTATAGCATGGGATCATCCTTGTTACCTAATCACTTTTAAAGCACTTAAATCACTATGCATGTGTCTCCTTGTTAAGGATGCCTTAGAAATTGATCTTGTACCTAGTCGCCTATGGTTTTGCATCGGGTAGCTATTGCTAGTGCTCAATATAAACTATGATCTTATAATTTGACTAATGGAATATGCAATAACATTAAAAGATGACTTTTTAGTAACATAATAAAAGAGGGCTAGAGCCTTAGGCTATCTTTTGGTGCTCTAGTTTCTCTCCGTAAGGGCTTATCTGTAAGCGAACATCCGGGACTTACAGTACAGCCGTGAGGGCTACATGGCTCTAGCTTTAGTCATATAAGAGGACCTTTTCTAGCTTGTTAGAGGTTACTCGAAAGGACACAAAAGGGGTGTTTCTCGGGTTGGGTGTAGTGCGGCTTCTGTCCTTATGTGTATAGGCTGCGCGTCATTGTGCCATACGGAAGGGGAGCTCTACATTCGCATGTTACAGAAACCTAGCGGCCCTAACTTGTTAGACGAACCTTGGAAAGACTTCATAGTGAAACCTGTCTGCCCATTGAGGCCTTGCAAACCTCGGGCTTATGGGGATCACGACTCACAGTGAAAGTGTACAACCTCTGTAGAGTGTAAAACTGGTATATCAGCCGTACTCACAGTCATGAGCAGCCTTGGACCCTTATGGAATAGATGATCACTATTGAACTATAATATGCTTATGTTTTTGCTATTCATTCTTCATATTACCTGATCATATGTTGATTCTGGGATGAAAGACAACTTGATGCTACTCATGTGCTAAAACTTTGCCAACTAAAAGCTACATGTAGTTAAACCCGTGTCATGCCTCTTGAGCCTCATGAACCTCATGTTATGCTTGTTGAGTTTGACATGGACTCACCCTTGCTATTCCCACATCTCAGGAAGGGTACCAGATTGCTAGATTCTAGAATTGTTAGGCTTATGATCAACTAGTCAGTTTGATCCTAGAAGTGAAGGTTACACCCGGTGTTCGGAGTTGTCTTTCCGCTGTGTTGTTCTCTAAGGTTATATCTTATACTATTGTGTTATGTTTAATAAGCATTTGTTTCTTGATATTACACTTATTTGCAGCTATATGTGAGATTTGACCTCTTTATTTCACATATAGTGTATATCTGGTTTTGTCCTTAAAACCGGGTGTGACATCTTCTCTGCTCCATCCGGATCTAATGTAACTGCACTGGATCTGCTCCTTCACCGAATTCTATATTCCTTTGTATTGCTCTTTCATGCTCTCTGCTCCTTCACCTTGAACCTAGCTACAGTAATTTTGTTGGATCTACTGATGAAAATTCATCTTCTCATTCTAGAGTTTGTGGCCTGGTGTATCCGTGGACTGTAGCTTGTGAGCCTTTTTGTCCTCTGTATTGGTTAATCGAATCAGTGCTTTGTGAACAAAGTCGATGAGCTAAATGAAAGTATACCAATGGATGTGGACAGGGTTGTAGTGGTCAAGGCTCGAGATGACATGGAGATTGACAATGATCCCATGGAGGTCGACAATGATCTGCAGGATATTATGGAGATTCACAACGATCCCATGAAGGTCGACTAGGATCTGCATGGAGAATGATTAAATATGGAACCGATGATGTACATATGAAGGCCTTTTAACTTTTGCATGGTGTTGGCCTAATTAGTATCTACATTTTAGTTTTTGGCATGCTTGTTAGCTTGGTAGTGTCCACCTACTTATTTGGTATGAATGTATGGAACTCAAGTTGGATTCCTTTCAATGCAAGAGTACTGGCTATGTGCTTTCTTTTTGTTTTTTAAGTGCACAGTTTTGCTTTCTTTTAATGTAAACGTATGTGCCTTATTATTCACCATTGAACTCAACTTGGCTTCCTTTCAATCTGAGTACTAGAATTGTGCTTTTCTTAGTTTTCTAAGTGTGTAGTTTCACTTTGTTTCAATGCCAAACGTTAAGATTGTGTGCCTTAGTGTTCATCACCGTATCATATGGCGGTCTCCAGGTGGTAATAGGACCCAACCGCCGGTGATGGTACTGTGCATTCACCGCTGCTTAGTTGCAAAATTTTCAATCCCGTGTTTGAACCCTCCGATGCGAAACTGATGAAAGTTTGATTCCTGCATGGCGTAAATGTTACACAAAGAGCAAGCAACCCCTACTCTAACATCCCCCTAACCCTTCCCCTCCCCTACCACCACCCCCTCCCTCCCCCCACATACATAGCTTTTCTTGTCCTCATTGCTGTTGTTCATCGTTGTTGCTCCTGCTCATCACCACTGCTTAGCTCTAGCTCCGCACTGGTGCACATCGTCGGCTTGCCCGCATAGATCCATCGGCACATGAACTGTTGCTGTCACCGATGTTGCCACTCATGCTCACCATTGTGAGATCCAAAGGCAAGTGTAATAAGGCCTTACTTGCATCGCCGTCCCTTCTCCTCGAAACTCATCTCCTTACTCATGTTTATTGATGCAATTCCACGGCAGGGTGGTCTTATCTCTTCGGTTGGTGGTGTCCTTCTAGATGAAGGAGGCCCACAACATGAAGAACGTAGTGGACATCCTCTTAGACGATGTGCTTGCCGACATCTTCAGCTACCTCCCTGCTCGGTCCTTGTGCTGCTGCAAGTGTGTCTGTTGCTCCTGGAGGCACGTCATCTCCAACTCCTATCAATGTAAGAAGCTTTCATAGACTGCTGGTGGAAAGGTAGTCGCCACTTCATAAGCATCACTGGTGAAGTGCCCTTCTTGTCCTTCTTGCCCTTCCTGCTTAAAAAAGTCCTAGTCTCAGATTGTTGCTACGGCCTCATCCTTTGCTAGTGTGCTGGGTCTGATGGATTACGTCGCTATGTTGTTTGCAATCCGATGACCAATAAATGGCATGTACTGCCGCGTAGCATTCATTCTGTTGGTTAGGCTCGCTTAGGTTTTGAACCAACATCCTCATACTTCCATGTGATTGAATTTGTTGAGGTGGAGGGTGCGTGCGTAGGTGTGGAGATCTACTCATCTAAAACTACAACATGGATCTTTAAGGAATCTAAATGGGGCGAGGGTAGTATTGTTCTACGTTTAAAATCGAGAAGTGTTTTTCTTAATAGTTTTATGCACATTGTTGAGTACTCTGCGATAGTTGCTGTGGATATGGAGGACAATTTGTAAACCTAGTGGTGCTAAAATATCCATCCATCAAGCTCAGGGTCACCAGTGTGTGTTGTGCTGATTTTCGCAATAGGTTTTGGCTTTTAGTGTGGATACTTGAAAACTATGGTAATGATAACTGGAATTTAAAGCATGTTGTGGACAAGGAGGAACTATTTGGACGCATGAAAATTAAAGTTGGTTCTAAGCTTTGTGATCAGGAGTACAGAGTGATTACAGTTCACCTAGAATGGAATTTTATTTTCCTTATTGGGAAGGATAGAACATTGATTGCATATGAGATGGACCGTAGAAAGGTTCATGTCATCCATGCCTGTGTCATCCGCTTTTGTAGATCAAGAGGGCGCTTTCATATGAACAAGCCTTACTATCTTCCTTATGTTCTCTTGTTCATGGAGTCATTAGCAGAGTGGTAAAGGTGCATTTCCTGCATTTCATCGTCACAACAGTCTTTGTTCAGGTAGGCACTTGTGTTTCATTCTATGTATGTATATGCCAATTTTGGCTTGTTAACTAAAGGAATACTATGTTCAATATTATTAATTCTGCTACTTTTGTTCAGGTTGTGGATTAGACATGAATAAGAGGGGTTCCATAGTGCATTGGCTACCAATCCGAAGGATGCACTAATTATATTCATTTTGCCTTACAAGCAGGAGTGCCACATATAAGGAGCACAGTTATGTCATTTTATTAGGTAAGTCTATACAGATTAGTACCTTTCGTATGCTCTATGTATCGCTTGTGTTAGGACATCAGTTGAGAAAGATATTATGGTAGTGTCCATTGTTATTGTAAAAAGTACTATTGTTTGTGAACATAATTTATGGATGTAATAATTATATATATGTATGCTTTGTGTTCATCAAGCTATTAAGGGTCCAGCTGAATTAGTAACAATTGTGAAATGGGATGAAATTCTATCACCGTCGCTATAGGTATGATGCGATAGGGATCAAAAGTATATCACTAACGAATCCTCTACTAACCCGACACCGACTAAACGATCATCAAAGACAGATCGTGGTGCAAGGAGATGGTGACCATGACCTTTGTACTGATGGATCATACGCTGAAGCGATGGTGGTGTTAACCTCTACATAGGCGTCTCGGTCGTCAAACAGATAGTGAACCCGCACCGTTGACAGCCAGGTCAACGTACAAGGCGACGGTGCTAGTGACCACTACATAAGCGGTTGATGTACCCACATGACATTTTTAATAGCCTTGACATAGTCAAATCATTTGTCAATGTGGCAGTGTTAGTGTACATCCATAGCTGGGTCGTGCTCCAATGAGACTGAAGTAAGGAACTAATCACAGATGGATCATAAGCCAATCGGTGGTGCTAGTATACACTACAGCCGGTCCCAGATGGCGATGGTGAAGGCTATGACCTTCACTATCAATAGCTTACTACCGAGGCTAAAATTAGACTGCGATGTGGGTTATGACGCAGCTGCAAAAGCTACGAGTGTAGTAGTGAGTGTTATTAGTCCACCTCATAGGTGGCCTAACACCACCAAAATTGGCAGTAGCAGCATCCCCATTGCCACCAGCAGCAGGCAAGGGTTGCACATTGGCACCAGTAGGGGCACCAGCAGCAGCCATCCCAACCCTAGGCACTAGTGAGACAACAGTCACAAACCCCTCACCAGCAACACCACTAGCACCATTGGCATTGACAGAAGCCATCCTAAGTGGGCAACAAGGTAATATTTAACTAAGACATACACCATGAATAGAACATAACCAACATTCAATGAAGAACCAACAAGATAGGATAAAGGAACCCATTAGTCTCAGCATTGTCCATAAAATACATAAATAGTCATACACACAGTCCATTAGTTCCATACAAAGGTAGCCTGAATTATAGAAATTTACCCTATTGGCCCACATGCTAATAGAGATAGCATCCCTCAGAGCTGTCGTCCCACTGCTATCCTGGGACTGTAGATGATTAACAGCTTGGCTATCCAAGACTCTTCAGTTGGCACAACTTCATCAATGCCAAAGGTCTAAATCTAGTTATGCAAGATGCAACAAGCTAGGACAAGTTTCACTTGGGTCTTGTAGGTGTGGAAGGGCTTTTTGTCTAGAATACGAAACATATTCTTCAAAGCCCCAAAAGCACACTCAATTGTCACCCTTAAGGAAGAGTGCCTCAAGTTATAGAGCTCCCTCTCATTACTAGGGTAGGTTCTGCTACAAAACTCAGACAAATGATACCACACACCTCTGTAAGGTGGCATGAACCTAGGACGACATGCATAGCCAGCATCAACTAGGTAGAACTTTACTATAGCATTAACAGTGACTACAATCAGTTTGTGTTTGCTTTTTCAACAATTAAATTACTCATACTATTAGCAGTGTAATTACCTTCTGGTACACTCAACCTATCCTATCTCTTAATAGCATCTGTCAGGATCAAAGCATCTGTGCTGATCCTTCCCACCCAGCCAAAACATAGGTGAATTTCAGGTCAAAGTCCACATCAGCCATAACATTTTGAGTGGGGTTACTCTTCTATGGCAGAATCGCCTGATTTAGCCTGCTTTTCAGAGGCACATGTCTTCCACAAGACACTAAGTACCCCAAAAGGGAACTAAATTGAGCAATTTGGTCGAGCACACCCAACGGGAGAACTCGAAACAATCCACATTTTACATTCAGGATCCAATAATGAGTACAAGCTTATAATACTTAGTCCATTATATACAACAAAGAGTCTCTAGAATTATTTATTACAATACCAGAGTTTAGAGTGTGATAACCAAATAGCGAAAATAAAATAAACATCTAGCGGTAAGGTACAAGGATCCGTCTGTGCCCACTAGAAGAATCCTCCACCCCAGGCCTAATTGCTCAAGGTGCACCCACAACAAGGGTAAAATAAACCCTGACTACACAATGTACTCGCAAGACTTACCCGACCAGGGGATATATTTCATGACTCTCAAGGAATATGATAGGATTTACGACTTGTGAGTTTATTGTTTGCGGAAAGCAATACTAAGAGTGCGTCCTTATCTCCTTAGATTATTAGCATCCATGTTTTATTCATTATCCAACATTCTATGTAAGAACCTATTCTATTTTCAAGCAAGGGTTGAGCAATCAGAGCCATTTTCCCATCTTTCATATGACAGTTCTTACTACGGTGTCAGATTGTAGTCAAGCTGTACCGTCACGTAGAAATGGTGATTCATGAATCAATGTGCCCAGCTGGGTACCCTAAAAAACATATGCCTTGCTTGTACCCCAGGAAAAAATGAGACAAACCAATTCCACTCCTGTCAAGGGTTCTAGATCCCCGTCCAAACTTAGACTCCAAGCCCCCACACTTGAGGCCCGGCCTCAATGTGGTGCTTAGACCTCCACCTATACCCGCCTCCAATCAGTCGGTCCAGAAAGAGCCGAAACCCACGATAAGAGAGTAACAAGCCTTCCTTCTCCCATAAGCAAGTATGTGCTCGGGATAATAAGTCTGTAACTTGACCAAGGTCCAAGCAACGGACGGTCCTTAATCGACACGGACAGGAAAAATAGTGCAACCAAGCTATGCCCCGTGGCCACGGGACACAACCTGTTACACCCACCAATCCCCATGCCATATCCCTGTCTGGTCACCATTTTCCTTTCCCCTATTTTTATTATGAGATTCTTGGTAATAATAATCACCTGTTGTGAATAACGACAGGTTACCCACACTACCGATAAACCTAAGCAAAGCACTACTCGAACCTGCACTATATATATATCATGTGGGTATTATAAAATTCCTGCAACGTAAATGCACCACATATAGATATGTAAAGATTATCAAAAGTATGGGTTATACACTAGGGCTTGACTTGGGTAGGTGCAGTGTTAGTCGTGTCAGTCACGGGCGGCTCTAGGAACTCCTCCGGCACGAAGATCTCCTCTTCGTACTCTTCGACGATCTCCTCGTACTCCGGATCATCGATGGTCACAAACTCCACCAGATCGTTCTCTACATGCATGCAATAACGATGCAACATTTAGTATTTAGGCAACAACAACTCTTAAAATGCACAAACACATGCTAAGTTACTAAGCTAGCTCTACTGACTAAGATAGTAACTATCTATCCTCTTCATGAAGCAAGATATCTACTCATCTTATAAGTGCTTTATTTTACAAATCGATATTATGCTTCTATTCATACTAGTTTTGATGGACATTTAGTTACCCTAGCTAGTAGTCTATTTTGAAGCTACAAAGATTACAGTAAGCACATAAATATACCACGAAGCTACTATAAAAGTTTCATGATCAAAGCTATTACCAAAATGTCTCAACAATTCCTACAATTATTGTCACAACAATGTTATTTCCTTTTAAATGATTTTACGGACCTCGACATCATCACAGAAATATATAAACTAATTATATAGTTAGGTAGATCATGAATTTAGGAACTTAACTAAAGTGGTTTCACAATTTTTAGACATCTACACGAATTGATATCAATTATCAAAGTTTAACTCAGAAACTTAATTATAAAACCACTACTTAATTCGCTAGAAAAAAAAAAGAAACCCAATTCCCTCGGCACGGCCCAAATGGTGGTCCACTCACACGCAGCACGCGCGCGCACCCACGACCCACACAACGCAGGTTGGCCCGCGGCGGGAAGGAGTCCGCACACATGACAAATATGCAAAAACACCCCCGCGCTACAGGCAACTCAACTGACAGTCCATAGCACTATTCCTAGAGAGTTGGGCTATGCAAGAAGGATCCTACAATCTACCTCCTTTACCACGGCCAGGTCCTTGGCCACCCCTGCGCGCACCGGCGTGACGACATGAACACTGGACCACCTTACCGGCCAACCAAGAGCCCTTCTGCGCACCTAGGGGGCCGACCCTCACCTATAGGACGACGAGCAACTTTAGGCAGCGGTTGGACGAGCCGAGATGCAGTAGGAAGGCCTCTCCACGACGATAGGCATGCTGTGGCGGCGACAACCAAGTTCCGGTGAGCTACGGGCTTACGGAAACAGTAGAAATAGCGGGTGAGCACCAGTGACTCACCATGAACCTACCTGTGGGGGTGGTTCAGCCAGAGATGCCCCGAGCAAGCTTGGCCACGTGCGCGCGGCGAGCTTGACAGTGACCCGTAGTGACACGGTCGTGCCAGCAGCGTGGTGGCGGCTCTAGGGCTGCGACTTGGGTGCGCACGACGAAGAGGGGTCCTATGTGGAGCTATTAGTGCAACCAATTCGACGCGTGGTGGTCAAGTGGAGAGCTGCTCGTGCTAATGGCGGCCTTGGCCTTATCAGTGCAGTGGGGAGGAAGGCTCCAAATTGGGGCTCGGTGGGGCCAAGCTCGAGGTGGGGTGAGGTTGGCTGGTTGGCTGGCTCCATTGCGATGACGTGGGCATGGGGAATTATACGGTGATGACCTCTCCCAACCAAAACACAAGAAGTGGCCCCATCGGCCAAGGCGAGCAGAGGAGAGAAAGGAAACCAAGTCAGCGCTCGGGTCACCTTCGCCTGGTGAGGTGGGGTCAACGCGGTAGGGGTGGCGCGTGCACTGGAACCATGCCAAGACATGTGCGTAGGCGGTGGAGTCATGTGGCATGTGCAGCAGTAACCGACGGCCCGTAGCGGTGCTGGGGCCAGGGCACGGATGTGACATGCGATGACCCTAGGCAACAACCGCGTCACCACACGCGATGAAGAGGGGCAACAGTCCAGTGGCATGGCTGCGGTCGACCATGGTGCTGAGACACAGCAAGGAGGGGGTTGGTGCGGATGCGATGATGAGACAGTGGCATAGCGCAGACGTGACGAGGCGAGCCGCTGTGGCCCCGCGCGGCTGTAGCCAGAAATGGCCAGGACATAGTCTAGCCGCGGCTAGGCCGAGGATGGGCCTGGCCCCCAGTGCACGGCCACCCACACGTATGACCCGGCTAGGCATGGGCGTGGCAAGCACAGGGTCGCGGTGACCGCGCCCATTGAGCGAGCAAGTGGTGCACACAAATTTTAAAGCGCTCGCCAAAACCAACTTGATGCAAACTAAGTCCAACTACCTACACCATTATTGATGGTTGAGAACTACTAAAATTATAGCGTCAACAAGGCATAGAAATGGACATCAATGATCACCAATGTAGAGTTAGGGGTTTAAACTGACTGAATTCCATGAGTTTTGGTGAAACTGTGTTTTTAAGGGATTAAACAGGAAAAGGAGCAAGGTGGACCTACACGTCGGAATAAATTGCAATATTTTACAGTGGCACCGACTTAAGAAGCATCTAAAAGACACGAGAAGACATGTGGAAGAAGGCGGGGCCCACCTGGCAGGCACCATGGTTGGCTGACCGTGGGCCAGGGCGGCCGCCTGTGGCCCCACCCTGTCAGCCTCCGTCTTCTGGAATGTTCCTTCTACCGACTTAGGGTTTTGATCTACGCCGTCGTTTCATGTCGGTTTGATCCAAGGGTCGTGGTTCATCCTTTGGCCCTATATAAGCAGTGTGCCTGCCCCAGGTTGAAGCATTCCATTTATTCCGAAAAGCCATTCGAAGCCAAAAGCTCTGGAGATCAAGTCTCTACCAGAGAATTAGATTAGCTACTCAAAGTTCTAGTATAGGCTACTAACTAGGTTTAAGAAGGGTTCGAGTTCCGACTCGAGAATTTTGGATTCGTCTTGTCTACTGGAGGCTGGTATAATTTGTATCCCTTCTAAGACTTTGTTCTATTTTAATATTATATTTCTATTTAATATGTTCCTAGTTTACTCTAGTAGTATATTTGATATAGTCATGATTGATAATGAGTTTATGCATAAGATCACAAAGCGCTTAATTCAGTACTCGAGTGAGTTAGGTGGTCAACTTTATGTAAGCAAGGTGCTTAGATATAGTTTACCTGTGGTTGCACTCTATATGCCGAGCCTAGTGGTAGATTATGGTTGTGACACTCCCGTTGAATCCTTTGCAGCCCACTCCCCGCATAATAGACCAAGTAGAACCCGGTTGCCAAGGGAGATCAAGTTACGTCTTGATTTTTCCTTATTAGTAATGTTCCTTATGCATAGATAAAGAGTCATTATGCTATATATGATAATATATGTGCTACTGTAGATGAAAGACTTAGTAAATTAGAAATAATATAAGAATTCAATCTCTTGACTAATCTCCTGAATGTCTAACTAGAACAATGAGTAGTCTATTTCTATCTCTGGGCTATCAACGCTTTTGCTTATCATTTAACATATATTTATTATCATTGGCTTACCCCTATTTGAGCATGTGCTATGTGATTGATCTCATCAATAAGTTGCATTATAAATATTGAGCCTGCTCCTAGCTCCTCCCTATGGTAAAAATATAAATAACGATACGTGGAATACTCCCGGTAAAATGCTACAATAGTATAATTATCTGTGCGCTTGCGGATATATTTTTGCATTCATATCTTTATAATTATTTTTAGTCACATGATGATGAGAAGTGCCAATAAACATTTTTAGCTCCATCAACCAGGGATGACAACCTGGTATAAAATAACTAGAAGTGTAGGAGAGAAGAAAGTGACTACCGAATCAAGTGTCAAGTTAATAAATACCAACAACCATACTACACGTGATACACCAGGCTATCGACGAGAGCTGAACATGCCACTACTTTCTAGCTCGACTTCATGGAATTAATTCCCCAAAATAGCACTGACATGCTGTTTTACAACTTGAAAATTTTCTAAGTCTTAGAATGATTTTGTTTGCAAGTTCGATCCCCAAACTATTAGAAACACCAGCTAGCAATACCACTTTGCTAAAAACCAAAGTTGCATTATCACCTACAAAGTTCACACTTCAAACTTTATTTAAGGGGCACATATATGTTCTATAGTAGTTTTGCTCAATAAAAATTAGTTTCCAACCTTAAGTGACATAACGTGAACTATTGAATACTTTTCATTTATCATTTGTGTTAATCATTTTTTATGCCAAGAAATTTATTTTTACATCCTCTTACAAGCATTAACACATAAACATGATGCTCATGACATGATTAAGTAAGTCATTTTATGCGGTAACACCGAGAGTGTTACATCTTCCTACCCCTGAAGGCAGCCTGCATGTGTCTAGGCACCCTAGCCAACACATGGGTGCCATCAATAGCCCCAATGCAGTCCTAAATAGCATTTAATTGGAACAAATTAGGTGTATGTCACTTATAATCCCTAAACCATCAACTAATGAAATAAGGAAAGGTACCTTGAAATATGGGTTCCATCTCTGGCTCCCAAAAATCTTAGGATGGATCTTAAGCCCAGGTAGCTTGATCATCTCACTCCTAAGCTCCCCAACTGCATACAACACCTCGTGAAAATGGCGGTGCACAGTCTCTATGGCCCTTCTAAAACTCTAGTGGACCACCCTATACCTTTGGTTGTGTCCAATAACATGGAGCAACATAGAAACTTGTTTCTCAACACTTGCATTTACACTGTCTAGCACAAGACCCCTCTGTCTAAATAGATTACAAAGAGCAAAGAAAGGGGCCCTACTCATCCTTAGCATGACAATGCACTCCTTATTAGTGGAGTTATAAATTAAGTCTAAGTTCCTCTTCGTATGCTCATCTGCTAAAGCCCTAGGACCATAGGGTATGGGTTCAACCTCACCCCTCATTCTCTTAATCCTAGAAAATAGAAAAGCCACCATGACCACAACCATTGCTGCAGTCTGACTGGCCATGACTGAATGCTGGCTAGCTAGATCCATCTACATTCAGTTATTAAAAACAGTTTTCAGTCATTAGGCATGCCTTTGCTGGCCTCTAAATGAACTGCATTCATAAATAGATGGACAAAAAGTAGCAGGAACTGCTGCTTCTCCAAAGATAAGCCCCTAGGACCTACTAACAACATCATCGACTACCATAAACAACCACAAACCATCACTAAATCCATACCGAACAATGAACAGTAAACCCAAACCGAGCAAGTACTGTATATCACATACGAAATCGATAAGAACAGTAGCACCTGTCACAGCCAGTTTTGCATAGCAAAATCGAGCACTCATATATGTGCGCCCAGGATGTCCAAACACACATATAATCTCAAATTGTGACATATCAAAGTACTTTATTACATCGCATATCTCATCACAAAGTATCACATAGTCTTTCTCATCAGCAACATTATTACATAAAGTGGAAAACTAAGCCCAAACTAACACAGGGACTCCAACTGGTGGGCTTCAAACTAGTAGTCGTGGACATCTTCAGGAAACTCCTCATAAATGACATCTGTTACCCATCTGAGATTTTCATTGAATGTAAAACAAGTGTAAGCACACCATACTTAACAAGTATAACAAAGGGAACTATGAGGCTCAAAGGCTTGACACAGTTTCACTGCGGTAAGCGATTTTAGTTGGTCAAGTTTTATTACACCTGAATCACTACTTTAGTGAATGCACCACCCAAGTTATAGTAATAATTAGCCATCATTAAATCATTCCCAAGCCATCCATAGTAACCACTAACCATGAAGGATCCAGGTTGCTCGTGTCCGTGAGCACGGCTGTTATAACAGGTTAATGAATTCTGTAGAATTTGTATAACTTTACCCTCGAGCCATGATTCCCAAATGCCGGGGTTTGCAAGGCCCACATCACCTCTACCAAGGAAGTGTGGCAGGGTTTCACTACTTGACCTTTCACTAGACACCCTAACAAGTTAGTAGTCGCTAAGGTTTTAGTCTCCCAAGTGTCATGGACACCTTCCACTAAGAGCAGCACACCTGATCTGAGTCCAGCACTCACCCTAGCAAGACAAGGCCCATAAGTAGTGTGGTACCCCCCTCTTGCGCCTTTCAGTAACCACTAACAAGCTAGAGATGTACTAGTTATATGATTAAGGTCAGAGCCATGTGACACTCAGGGTTGTACGAAACCTCTTAGGTTGCCACTTGAGGATTAAGTCCTTATGGAGAGGCACTAGAGCAATCAAAACCCAGTACTCTAGCCCCCTAAACAGTTGCTAAAAAGCACTATTTTAACGTATTGCATAAACCATTAGTCTTGTTTATTATTTACTTTGGTTATGCGCGATAGCAACTGTCACGCCCGGTTTTCCAAAGAAGACCAAGCACTCATTATATGTGTGCCCAGGAAGTCCACACATACAACAACAGAATAGAGATATCAAAACCATGTTTATATAAAGTGGAATACTTACTATATTAACACTTACAACTATCAGAGTATCGCAGAACGGTGGCTAAGCTTCTGCTCGGGCTCCATTCTTCTTAGGGATGGCTGACTAGGGGCTCCGTATGCCAAGCACTTCTGAAAACTCCACTACACCTTCATCCTTCTTCTAAGTAGCACCTTACTACACACTAGAGTGTGGGGAAATAGCAAGAGTGAGTCCATGTCGAACTCAACAAGTATAGCACAGGGTTCATGAGGCTCAAAAGGCTAGACACTGGTTTGACTGTATTTAGCTTTTAATTGTCATAATTTTATTACATGAGTAGCATCAAGTTTGCATTAATCCCATAATAAACATATGATCAATGTAAATATGAATAACGAATAGCAAAACACATATTAAACCAATAAATGTTCATCTATTCTGTGAAGGTCTAAGGCCGCTCGTATCCGTGAGCACGGCCAGTATACCAGTTTATTAAACTCTGCGCAGAGGTGTACACTTTCACTATAAGTCATGATTACCCATATGCCCAGGATCGCGACTCCCAAAACACTTCCAAGGTGAGCAGGCAGGAAAATACTATGAAGTCTTTTAAAGGTTCGTCTAACAAGTTAGGGCCGCTAGGTTTCCAAAGTCAGTCTATGTGATACAACCACGTAGGGATCCACAGTCTGCTTTTTCCCATTTACGCCATAAGGGTAACCTCTAACAAGCTAGAAAAGGTCCTCATACTGAGCTAAAGCTAGAGCCATATAGCCCTCACAGTTGTACTGTAAATCCCGGATGTTCGTCTACAGATGAGCCCTTGTGGAGAGAAACTAGAGCACCAAAAATAACCCCATGCTCTAGCCCTCTTTAAACAGTAATCAAAAAGTCATCTTTTAATGTGGTTGCATATTCCATTAATCATATTATAAGATCATAGTTTATGCTCAGCGCTAGCAAAAGCTACCCAATGCAAAATCCCATAGGTGATAAGGTATATATCAAAAACTAGGAAAATCCTTAATGGCATTCAAGATAGACACATGTAATATAATTTTATGTGATTAAAGTGAATAGGACAACAAGGAAATCCCATGTTATACTTGCCTTTCTCCCAGAGTTAGTTACTCAGAATTCTTCAACCTCTATCTCTGATCTTCAGCTTCTACGGTACTTGTCGGTCCTCAGCTCCTAGTCTTCAGCGCTCGCGAAACACATTTTTACTCACAGCAACCAAGCACAGCAAATAAACAACAAACACACTTAAGAACAAACATCATACAAAGAAGACACTTTAAAAGAAAGCGCACTAAACGTCTCGACTTGTCGCTACGGTTACGAGAACGTAGGAACGACTAAGGATGAAGCTATCGGTACCGAGGACATGTCTATCGTGGTTGGCAACATAACTGAAGAAGACAAACTAAACATTTGATCTATTTTGGTTAATGAAATTAAGTGATTAAATAATTTAAAGAATTAATCTAGAACTGAATTATTCTAATTATAGTTAATTAGAAAAGGCAGAATTAGACCTTAGTTATATTCTATTTATGAACAATCAATAGTATTTAATATTTATAAATTATATAACCTGACACATATACCAGCACTAACTGAACCATCTCATGTTTTATATTTAAACTAAACAAATTATAATCAAGAACCAGTTAATATTAATCGAGTTAAAATTAATCATATTTTATTTGATAAAGTATTATCACATAATTTATATATATTAAGCAAGTTAAACTTTATATGTGCAAAGAAAATAATTAAACATGTGAGAACTTCTACTCGAACTAGATAGGACATGTGTTCAAGCTAATAAATTATAATTAATTAAAAAAATACATTGATGACAGAAGTTAAATCATGTTAAACTTTGACTTAGCAAAATAAAATGACATGCGAGAACACCTATTTTTGAGTTTAATATATGCAACGTGGTTTATCTAATCAAGTTATAAGTAAAGAAAATATATTCATGTAGCAGTTAATCATATTTAACATCTATATATCAGATAACATAGTGTAACACCTATATTGCTTATAGATTAGAAAACTAATTACATACAGATTAATCAAATTAATATTTAACTATATAAAAACATGTGTTAAGAAAAACGTTGCTGCTATCCCATAGATCACGTTGAAACAAGCAAAACAGAATTAAAACGGATAAACTATTGTTATTTTCGTTGAGTGGTAAAATCATAAATAGCTTCATCTTCTGCCTTACGTACGTCGTACAAAATGTGGACGCCATGTCGATGGCTGCTGCTGCCGTTGTACTCGCGCGGGAGGAAGGGGAAGGCCTCGGGCGAAGGGAACCGAGGGCGGCCTGGCCTGGACAGCTAGCAGCGCGACGACGATATGATTGTTGCACGACATCCAGCAATAGGAGCGGTTGTCGGTGGCCTGCTACACTGGCCGAGCTGCACTTACGCCACCAAGAGCTAGGACATGGCGAGACATAGAGTACAAAGAGACGTGATGAGGAACAGGCAATGTCGCTGGCACTATTACGATTCACAAGAAAGAAGAAAAAGGATTTCGTGAGATTTACCCAGAGTTGTTTCTTCCTTGGACTGCACACATGGCCACGGGATGATGCTGGTAGGAGTCCGGCTTCTACTCAGCTTTGGACAAACAGAACTCCGGCGGGTCTTCAAGAAGTCGTCGACGGATGCTACGACTTAGGCGAACATAGCCACGGCAGCGCTCAGTCCAACGCGCGGGCGACGACTGAGGTGGCCAGGACGAGGGGCAGAGGGCCATGGAACAGGGCCGGAACGGCCGGACACAAATCAAATGACTTGACGGCCGGCGGCGACACGATAACAAGGGAGAAAATTCTAATTTACTACACAAAAGATTTTTCAAACTAGGGGCTCCTCCACGGTAGTTTTGATGTGCTTTTACCCAAGGGGTAGGTACGTATATATAGGGAGGAAAACTCCCTACCCCTACGTCAACTAGCGATACGGTACTAATTGATGTTGCACCCTCCATCTTTACTAATAGGCCTAATTAATTATTAAAGCCCATTAGTAAATAAAGACATGGGCCTTTGGGCAAGAGAAAATCTGATATATTTTATTATTTTCAGAATTAATTAATTTTATGGATAAAATAATTCTAGAAAAGTACAGAATTGAATTTTAAGCCACGAAAAATACCCCGAAGGCTCCGAAAATTCAGGGAAAATTCTCAGAGATATTTTAGAATGAGACAAACCCAAATAAAGTATTTGGAACATGTGAAAAGATATTTTGGAGCATCTAAAAATTAGATAACGCTCACAGAAGAGCGTGAACTAGCTTTGGAAAAAGCCAGAACAATTCCCGAAGAGTTCACTAAGATTGATTGACACATGAGGAACTGAAAGAAATAATTTGCATTACAAAAGAGAAGATTTTTAGGAAACTTCCAATAAGAACTTAAGATGAGAAACAAGGAATATTGATTGCAGAAAAAAATAAAGATGTGCTAGAGAAGAAAGATCAATCTACTAAACGCATTTTGAAAGACTTTGTTCGCTCTTAACACACAATAGTTAACAAGCAAACATCACATCAAACAATGTCCGTCAGGTTAATTCCAAAATAATTGAAAAGCACTATTTTTCTTTAATAAAAATATATGGAAACCTAAACTAACGTTGACAAGTCCTATCCAAATATTAAAATATTTATTTTAGTTAGTGTTTCCTATGCACAACCCAAAATCAGAAATTTTGGGATGTGACAATTCTACCCCACTTAACAGGAATCTCGTCCCGAGATTCGAAGAGTCTTGGGAGAGAGATAAAGCAGACCAATAAGATTGTTTTGAAACTTTTGACAAGTTCTGATATAAACGTCAAGGATTATCAATGGTTGGCAAGAGAACATTGGATTGATCGTTAAGATTGATTCGAGCTAATGACAGAGGGTCAAAGGATTGAAGGTCAGCATTGGTGAAAAGGAAGATCAAAGGTGGTTGAAAAGATAGATCAATGTTGATCATCGAGTCTTCACTTTATAAGGTGTAAAAACAAGGGTGAAGATTAGCAAGAGATAACATAAGAGATAAAGAGATATCTTAAGGTGCTCAAAACTCCTGGATTCAAGATTTATGAGACATCATGAAAAAGTGATAGACTAGCATTGGTTGAAGAAAGGTAAAGACTAGTTTTCTGTTTTACCATTCAGGGAGACTAGTGAGAAGGATAAATTGATCTTCAAGTCTTTGTAGGTTCTTTAATCATGATTTATAAGATGTAAGGACAAGGGTCAAAAGTTGTCAAATGTTGATAAGAAAAAGTAAAGATTGATGGCAAGAAGGTGAGACTGGTTAAGGGACAAGTACTAGCAAAAGATGATATTATGATAGCGATTGGTCTTTGGGTCTTCTTGTCTCGTAACTTGAGATTGATGATGGTGGCAGACGCTACCCCACTTAACAAAGATCTTGTTCCACCTGGCGATGTCATTGAAGGCAACACTTTCTTTAAGGCTTACTACTATTGATGAGTCCTTCATGTGTTGATCCTCCCTTAGGTTAAGATAAAGGAGAAAGCATAGAAACCAAGAGTAAGCAAGGATGATTTATGGAAAAGACTATAAGAATTAGGATTGATCGAAGGTTAGGTAGGTCAAGAGAGGATACTACCCCACTTTAACATAGATTGAGCTAATTCTCAAGATGAAACCTTTCGGGCCTCCTTTGGAACACAAGAATAAAGACAACACACAAGCATTACATCAAATAAGACAAGCACACATCACATCATCGATACTACACGTGCTTTTTCAACAATGGTGGTCATCCTAAATGGTAGATTATAGATGATGAAAAGCCATCGAACTTTAGAACAAGATGAGATCAGAAAACTTTTGGTAAAAACAACACAAATCAAAAACCAAGGGAGTAAGAAATAATAGCTCAAAGGAAGCTATCAAGGAAGGGATACAACAGGACAAGGAATAGGAAATAGTCAAAATCAATGAGTCAAGGGATCACAAAATAGTTTCATAGTAAAACAAGTTTTAGAATACGTCCAGTGCTACTTGGCATATGTCCTACAGTCAACACCGCTCTGATACCACTCTGTCACACCCGGTTTTCTAAAGAACAAAACCAGGCTAATCATATGTGTGCCCAGGAAGTCCACACATATGTCAGAATGAAAAAGTATCAAAACAATGTTTATATAAAGCGGAAAACATACTATATTAACACTTACAACTATCAGAGTGTCGCGAAACAGTCACTAATCTTTTCTTCAGGCTCCACCATCACAGGGACGGCTGACTGGGGGTTCCATATGCCAAGCACTTCTGAAAAGACTTCTGGAAACTCCACTACACTTTCATCCTTCTTCTAAGCAACACCTCACTACACACTGGAGTGTGAGGAAATAGCAAGAGTGAGTCCATGTCGAACTCAACAAATATAACATGGGGTTCATGAGGCTCAAAGGCATAACATAGGTTTATCAGCATGTAGCTTTTAATTAGCATTATTTCATTATATCAATAATATCAAAGTGTCTCAATGTAACAGTAAACATATGATCCATGTGAAATGATTAACGAATAGCAAAAACATATCCATTATTAATGATCAACTATTCCATAAGGGTCCAAGGTCACTCGTGACCGTGAGCACGGCTGTTATAACAGTTTTACACTCTGCAGAGGTTGTACACTTTCACTGTGAGTCGTGATTTACCCTTTTGCCCGAGGTGATCAGCCTCTTGACCCACTACCAAGGAAGGTCGGCAGGGTTCACTATGAAGTCTTTCAAAGGTTCGTCTAACAAGTTAGGACCATTAGATTTCACTCGGCAAACAGATGTAGAGCCCCCCTTCCTGATGGCACAATAACACGCAGCCTATACACATGAGGACAGAGGCCGCACTATACCCGATTCGTCAAGCCATTCTTACGCCATAAAGGAATACCTCTAACAAGCTAGAAAAGGTCCTTCTATATGACTAAAGCCAGAGCCATTTTAGCCCTCACAGTTGTACTGTAAATCCCGGATTTTCGCTTATAGATGAGTCCTTATGGAGAGTAACAAGAGCACCAAAGTAACCCCATGCTCTAGTACCCTTAAACAGTAATAAAATCATCTTTTAATGTTTATTGCATATTCCATTAGTCAAATTACATGATCATAGTTCATGTTGAGCACTAGCAATACTAATCCATGCAGTATAATAGGTATCAAGGAATAAGATCAATACTAAGTCATCCTTAACAAGGAAACATATGCATAATGATATTATTTGCTTAATGTGAATAGGACAACAAGGATAATCCCATGCTATACTTGTCTTTCTCCCAGAGTTAGTTACTCAGAAGTCTTCAACCTCTATCTCTGATCTTCAACTTCTATGGTACTTGTCGGTCCTCAGCTCCTAGTCTTCAGCGCTCGTGAAACACATTTTTACTCACAGCAACCAAGCACAGCAAACAGACAATAAACACACCTAAGAACAAACATCATACAAAAGAGACACTTTAAAAGAGAACGCACTAAACAATACGGTATGTTGCTACGATCGCGAAAACGCAATAACGACAGATAATGGAGCTACCATCAAAGAGGACATGCGACTATCGAGGAGTTTGCAACAAATCGGAGAAGACAAACTATGCGTTTGATTTATTTTGGTTAATGAATTAAGGTGATCGACATTTCAAAGAATTATTCTAAAGTTGAATTAATCAAATTATAAAACCAAAGTTAAATCTTAGTTATATGTTATTAATATATATTTTATAGTATTTAAGTCACTTAAACATTTATAATTTAGAAAGCACCGATCATGAGACAGCAACTAATCGATTATCATGTTTTGTGATTAAATTAAGCAAGTTATAATTAGCAACGAAACATTTAAGTTGTTATTTATTAAGTTAGCTTTTTATTTAAAAAAGGTCGTGATATAAACCTAAGTCTCTTTTAATTCAAAAAAACATTAAATAAGCATTAATCTAATCAACTATATATTTTACGTTTACTAAAATAATTATAACTAACAAAGGCATGTTAAGGTTGGTGTTATTCAAGTTAACATTTGCTCTATGAAAAAGCAATGATTAAGACCTAAGCTGCTTTTAGTTAAAAAGATATTCCATAAACATTAATCAAATTAATATGATTAAATTCAAAACACAAGACAGGGTGAGCATCAACACTAACGTGAAGATTACGTCGGCACGATCGCAACTTAACAAAAACAGAATTATAAGACTATATTGCTTTTAATTAGAAAGCTTTTAAATAAATATTAATCAAATTACATTTATATTATATGAAAGAAACAACTACACGCTTGATTATTTTAATTAAATAAAATCGATAAAGGTTATTAACTTAGATTAGTTAAAATATGCTTAGTCCAAATCTGAGTTAAACTAATCATGTTTTATTTCTAAATATGTCTCATAATTGTTTAAGTCATTCAGGCTTTAACTTGCAAAACAAATTTCTCTAACACTTAAATTACGTCAACACAAAACTAACGCAACCAGACTAAATGAAGCTAGGATGATAAATCGGTGGAAGATTTAAGATGCAAAATCTGAAACTGAAGTATTTACGCTAGCGGGTTTGCTAATTACATCCAACGTGACACAGAAAGCCCTGTGTGTATGTGATGTATATGTTGGCAAAGGAAATTACTCTAGCCGTTAAAATGAAAGCCAAAATATATTGCACATTTATGACGAAGGAATGACATCAGCAGAATATTATATTTAACTGATAATAAAGCAATAAGGGCATAGGTTTTGCACAGACCTCACGAATGGACATAGATGAAGACATGTATCCGGCAAATGACTCTTCATGCAAGAATATATGCCTCTACGTCGAGGATGACCGGTGGCCAGCATGACTTGCTCCTTCATGGCCGATTGTTTTCTAACTGACCAACAACATCAGACGAGGAACAGCGATGTCGGCATTGAAGCAAATAGCGACGAGATCGGGTTTCAAAAGAAGGCTCCTCCGACGATAGATCGGCGACGATGCATCACTACGGAGATGGTAATGATGCAGATGGAAATCAGCAGTTTGGCGTTGACCGATATCACTCATGTAAATCACTTACGTAGACAGAGAACACAGGATGGGGACTCAAATCATTAGCAAGTATTAGATGGAAAAGAGAAACACCTGCTTGACAAATCATTGAGAGGATGAGCAGCTTCATACGATGGTCCGAGGCTCGCGGCTGGAGATGCCTGATCACAGATGATCAAAGCAACAACATGGGATCTTTGGCCTGCTAATGGCGGCGGATGAACTGGGCTTGGGCAATGCCTTGATGTGTATATATATATGTAGACCGAGAGTCACGACGTGCGCAACCTGGACTCTCCACACGGCCGGAAAACAAGGTTGAGGGAAAGCCGTGTTTGTGATGCGGGATCAACCAAGTTAGCAAGAAACCTAGACTTGCATATCAGATGGGTGTTGGTGTAGTTCCAAGGTGAGAATAGCCGGCACAAGCGGCGGCAGACGTGACCTAGGGCAGGAGCAAGAGTCTGTTCTGTTGAGAGCTATATATAGGCTAGTAGATCATTGGCCTGGATGTGTTATGGAGCCGGAATAGAAATTGAACTTAGCTTCCTAGTCTAGCTGGGATAAGACGTTGGTTAGCTGTTGCACGTTGCGGACGTGCTCTGGCTGGCTGCCTTTGGGTGGTGGGGTTTGAGCCCAATGCAACAACAAGCACTTATGGAAAACCAACACTTGGACATGCAAACTTCCTTATTTAATTGTTTCATCTTCCATGTATATACATATATATGTTCAGCAGCCATATATGGAGTATATACTTGCACAAATCTAAATTCACGTGCTTGCCAACTAGCAAGTATATACGTGTATATAGCTTGCTCAAGTTTACCACGTCTTGGCCAGCACAAATTTCCTTGTCTAGATCTAATTATTCCTTAAGAGAAAATAGATGGTATTTCTAGATTTCTTTTTTTCATGAAGGAGAGCGGCCACTAAACAAATCCATGTGTCATGCGACGTCATCTAGCTAGCAAGAACAAAACACACGCCTGGTCAGGTTACTCTACTATCTCTGCTCTAGCATGGAGTTGGACGGAGAAGGAACTGGCAGCCACGGTGACTTCAGTCTAACCATAAGATCGGCGCAGTGGTAACATCGAAGTCGAATTAAGAAACAAAATGTGGAAGACGCAGAGTTCCTCACCGATGGTAGAGAAGCGGTGGATCGACGAAGCAGTGGATCATCGGTGACGGCGGGACGGCTCCAGCTTCTTCTCGACTCGGAGCTCAGCAACGGGTTGCGGACGATGATGAAACGGCGGACAACGAGCGCGACCGCGGCGACGGCGACACAAAGAGGAGAAAAAATATAATTTACTACACGAGAGATTTCCCAAACTAGGGGCTCCTCCATGGTAGTTTTGGTGTGCTTTTACCCAAGGGATAGGTACGTATATATAGGGAGGAAAACTCCCCACCTCCATGTCAACTAGCGATATGGTGCTAATTGACGTTGCACCATCCACCTTTACTAATAAGCCTAATTAATTATAAAAGCCCATTAGTAAATAAAGACATGGGCCTTTGGGCATGAAGAAATCTGAGATATTTTATTATTTTTGGAATTAATTAATTTCATGGATAAAATAATTCTAGAAAAGTCCAGAATTGAATTTTAAGCCACGAAAAATACCTCGAAGGCTCCGAAAATTTAGGGAAAATTCTCACAGATATTTTAGAATGAGACAAACCCAAATAAAGTATTTGGAGCTCATGAAAAGATTAATGAAGATATCAAGGAAAAAGATTAAGCTCACGGAAATTGAAATTTTAAATCCAGAAAATACCAAAAAGTTTTCCGGTGAGAAGCAAACGTCGTCCTATGGTATTTTGAAAATAATAGCACTCACCAACACCAAAGACAAGCATCACACAAACACCACATTATCAAATTAATATGAGAAAGTTTAAAACCAAAATTTTCTATATTTAAATTAGCAACAACTTAACTTATCTAATAAATTTATTCAAATATTGAAATCATTTATTTTATTTAGTGTTTTCCAAGCACAACCCAAAATTAGAAATTTTGGGGTGTGACAGCATTCAAGATAGACACATGCAATATGATTTTATGTGATTAAAGTGAATAGGACAACAAGGAAATCTCATGTTATACTTGCGTTTCTCCCAGAGTTAGTTACTCAGAATTCTTCAACCTCTATATCTGATCTTCAACTTCTACGGTACTTGTCGGTCCTCAGCTCCTAGTCTTCAGCGCTCACAAAACACATTTTTACTCACAGCAACCAAGCACAGCAAACAAACAACAAACACACTTAAGAACAAACATTATACAAAAAAATACACTTTAAAAGAAAGCACACTAAACGTCTCGGCTTGTTGCTACGGTTACGAGAACGTAGGAACGACTAAGGATGAAGCTATCGGTACCGAGGACATGTCTATCGAGGTTGGCAACATAACTGAAGAAGACAAACTAAACATTTGATCTATTTTGGTTAATAAAATTAAGTGATTAAATAATTTAAAGAATTAATCTAGAACTGAATTATTCTAATTATAGTTAATTAGAAAAGGCAGAATTAAACCTTAGTTATATTTTATTTATGAACAATCAATAGTATTTAATATTTATAAATTATATAACCTGACACATATACAAGCACTAACCGAACCATCTCATGTTTTATATTTAAACTAAACAAATTATAATCAAGAACCAGTTAATATTAATCGAGTTAAAACTAATCATATTTTATTTGATAAAGTATTGTCACATAATTTATATATATTAAGCAAGTTAAACTTTATATGTGCAAAGAAAATAATTAAACATGTGAGAACTTCTACTCGAACTAGATAGGACATGTGTTCAAGCTAATAAATTATAATTAATTAAAAAAATACATTGATGACAGAAGTTAAATCATGTTAAACTTTGACTTAGCAAAATAAAATGACATGCGAGAACACCTATTTTTGAGTTTAATATATGCAACGTGGTTTATCTAATCAAGTTATAAGTAAAGAAAATATATTCATGTAGCAGTTAATCATATTTAACATCTATATATCAGATAGCATAGTGTAACACCTATATTGCTTATAGATTAGAAAACTAATTACATACAGATTAATCAAATTAATATTTAACTATATAAAAACATGTCTCAAGAAAAACGTTCCTGCTATCCCATAGATCACGTTGAAACAAGCAAAACAGAATTAAAACGGATAAACTATTGCTATTTTCGTTGAGTGGTAAAATCATAAATAGCTTCATCTTCTACCTTGCGTACGTCGTACAAAATGTGGACGCCATGTCGATGGCTGCTACTGTCGTTGTACTCGCGTGGGAGGAAGGGGAAGGCCTCGGCCGAAGGGAACCGACGGCGGCCAGGCCTGGACAGCTAGCAGCGCGACGACGATATGATTGTTGCACGGCATCCAGCAATAGGAGCGGTTGTCGGTGGCCTGCTACACTGGCCGAGCTACACTTACGCCACCAAGAGCTAGGACATGGCGAGACATAGAGTACAAAGAGACGTGATGAGGAACAGGCAATGTCGCTGGCACTATTACGATTCACAAGAAAGAAGAAAAAGGATTTCGTGAGATTTACCCAGAGTTGTTTCTTCCTTGGACTGCACACATGACCACGGGATGATGCTGGTAGGAGTCCGGCTTCTACTCAGCTTTGGACAAACAGAACTCCGGCGGGTCTTCAAGAAGTCATCGACGGATGCTACGACTTAGGCGGCCATAGCCACGGCAGCGCTCAGTCCAGCGCGCGGGCGACGACCGAGGTGGCCAAGACGAGGGGCACAGGGCCATGGAACAGGGCCGGAACGGCCGAACACAAATCAAATGACTTGACGGCCGGCGGCGACACGATAACGAGGGAGAAAAATCTAATTTACTACACGAAAGATTTCTCAAACTAGGGGCTCCTCCACGGTAGTTTTGGTGTACTTTTACTCAAAGGGTAGGTACGTATATATAGGGAGGAAAACTCTCTGCCCCTATGTCAACTAGCGATACGGTACTAATTGATGTTGCACCCTCCATCTTTACTAATAGGCCTAATTAATTATTAAAGCCCATTAGTAAATAAAGACATGAGCCTTTGGGCAAGAGGAAATCTGATATATTTTATTATTTTCGGAATTAATTAATTTTATGGATAAAATAATTCTAGAAAAGTCCAGAATTGAATTTTAAGCCACGAAAAATACCCCGAAGGCTCCGAAAATTTAGGGAAAATTCTCAGAGATATTTTAGAATGAGACGAACCTAAATAAAGTATTTGGAACACGTGAAAAGATATTTTGGAGCATCTAAAAATTAGATAACGCTCACAGAAAAGCGTGAACTAGCTCTGAAAAAAGCCAGAACAATTCCCGAAGAGTTCACTGAGATTGATTGACACACGAGGAACTGAAAGAAATAATTTGCATTACAAAACAGAATATTTTTAAGAAACTCCCAATGAGAACTTAAGATGAGAAACAAGGAATATTGATTGCAGAAAAAGATAAAGACGTGCTGGAGAAGAAAGATCAATCCACTAAACGCATTTTGAAAGACTTTGTTCGCTTTTAACACACAAGAGTTAACAAACAAACATCACATCAAACAATGTCCGTCATGTTAATTCCAAAATAATTGAAAAACACTATTTTTCTTTAATAAAAATATATGAAAACCTAAACTAATGTTGACAAGTCATATCCAAATATTAAAATATTTATTTTAGTTAGTGTTTCCTATGCACAACCCAAAATCAGAAATTTTGGGGTGTGACAACAACTATCCAAAATGCATCCGAAACCATAGGTAACAAGGATATATGGTATAAGAGTAATCTAGGTAAAGTCCTTAAAGGCGATTCACCAATTAGACACATGCATATGTATGAATTATAGAGTTCATAGGTTCAGGGGGCCTTTGTTACACTTGCCTTCCTTAAACTAACCTTCCTGGTACTGGTTAGCAACGTGCTCCTCGACAACCACGAACTGATCATCCTCTAATGATCCAAATCACCAATCAAGCATCCATTCCAATCATCACATGCATACAAATATATTTCTATTAGAATAGTACACCAAGCAGCAAAACACAGGGATTCAAAAGCTTATAAAACTAATCTATGTACTGCTACGAACACATGAATGAAAGCATCACTCTAATCGAATTTAAAACGTGAAAGTTATGCACAAAACAAGATTCAATGGCATCTCTGTAAATAAACTGAACTTGAATTTGAATTTAAACAAATTAAATCTGAATTTCTAACATGCTGTGGACTGCGCGGCCTATTTTCCAAAAAGACAAGGGCTAAAACAGATAAAAACATGACTCCCAAACCACCTCTAGCTGACCGACGGTGGTGGGAGAACTCCCAAACCCTAAGGCCCGGGAGCGTCTGCGACCGTGCTGACACCACCAGGCGGAGCGAGGAAGGAGAGTGGAGAGAGCGAGGGTGAGTGAGTGGCGAGGGGAGGGAGGAAGGGAGGGGATAAATGGAGGCCGAAACCCTAGCGGCGCCACGCGTGGAGATTTCACCGCTCCCGCGTGAGCGCGCGGGGGCCAACCACGAAGAGGCCAAAATGGCTAGACACACGCCCGAGCGAGCTGAGGCCGGGAGGAACAGATTTCCTTTTCGTTGCCCCACAGCCTAGCTCGCCCCTGCTTTGATGGCCATGCAAGCCAGGCTAGGGAGGGTCCGGGTAAACAAACACCCAGGGTTGCAGCCCATGGGCGCACTGGCTTGCTTGGGCCAGGCAAATAAACGCGCCCTCTGGAACTCTCCTACTCTCTCCCCACTTTAGCTAATCACGGCACAACACTTTTTCTACGGAAAAAAGCTAATCAACTCTGCTGTGCTGTCTCATTTGCTTGCAGAGTTCTGTCCGCTAATTGTCTACTTCTCAAACATGAACAAGAAGACCTGCAAGATTTGGCAAAGCACAACTACATACATCCACGTATGTTGAGAGATTAGAAAAAATTCTGCCTTGAAGCGCAATAAGGTATTGTCAGCAAGTACTATAGAGTAATAGTAATAGGTCAGTGACTAGTAAGCAGACACCCCTCCAACTGCTGATGGCCACAATTTTGGAGACGACGGAGGTGAGACTGCACTGCGCATGGGAAAGTGCGCACGCCGCCATGGCCCGGAACGCGCTGGCACTATATTTTTCCATTTGGCACTAACATGATGGGCCGGCCCGAGTACGACACGAAAAAGCACGGCCCAGGCACGCCCCGGCCCGCCTCGCGTCGTGCCCGTGCCTGGCACGGCTCGGCCGTAGTGCCGTGCCTAGGCCGGGATGTCGGCCCGCAGTGGTGTCCCAGGCACGGCATGGCTTAACAGGCCGGCACGACTGCGACATGGCTCGGCGCATAAGAGCCGTTGGATCCCTCTCCCCCTACATCCGATCGTTGGATATGACCATTGGGGGGAGGGCTATATAAGCGCTACGCCCCCTGGGAGGGTTCCCAACCCAAACCCTAATATATTTTCATCCCCACTCGCCACACCTCCCATCCCCTCTCGTCGTCGCTGCGATGACTCTCCACTCTCCCTTCATCTCCCCCTCTGGTGGCGTCCTGAGGCACCGGTGGACGGCACTGGCACACGGCACGGCATAGACACCCCTCTTCTTGATCTCGCATCGTTGATGTAGCCACGTTCTCTCGTTGTCATCCTCGTCGTCTTCTCTGTCGACCTCACCAGAACCGGATGTCGGCTACTCTGGTGCTCCGGATTTGAATCCATTGAGGAACCAGGGTCATCAGCATCGCCGGCGATTCTAGTGCTCCGGCTGCGAAGGTAAACCTAATCCTAACCCTAACCCTAACTTGCTAACCCTAACCCTAGATCTTCATCTTCACCAACTATCTGCGTGTTTTTGTGTAGCCGTCGAGGAATCGGGATGCCAACGAGTGACGATGTCGAACCCTGAAGACAAAACTGTTGAGGTCTACGGCAATGAACAGAGGCGACTATGCGGGTTGGCCGGAGATTATGAGGAGGTGGACCTGAGTGAGGACGCCGAGGAGCTGTTCGGCCGTAACGCTCAGGCTCCCATCGATGTCAGCGATGGTCAAGAAGGCGGGCCAATTAGATGATGATTTCAACCTTTTGAACTAGTGGCATCAGCACAAACTCACTTATCCAGTGTTGTCTATCATTTCTAAAGATATTTTAATTATTTCTGTGTCTACCATATCTTTAGAATCTACTTTCAGTATGACTAGCAGGATCATCGTAGAGTGAGGAGACTGAAGCCTGAGATGGTTGAGATTCTCACCTGCATCAAAGACTAGGAGGCGGTAGAGGCAAGGATGCAACACAATGTGGAGGACAAGAAGCTTGAAGAAGTATTTAAAGAACTTTATCTTGATTAGTGTCTTTGTGAACATTCATGTAATGGACTATAATATTGTGGACTTGTGAACTTTGATGTAAGGATAATGAACTTCTATGGAGCTGGGCTGTACACTTTTTTCCTATCTAGAGTTTCTCACAAGGGTGAGTTTTACCTAAATAGGTTTTTAATAAGGCAGCCATTGCACTAAAACTCCTAATAAAAATTTATTTTGTTATCTCTGTGAACTTGTATTTTCTGTCAAAATTGTCATCTCTATAATCTTGTATCTTCTGTCAAACTCGTCATATCTATGAACTTCATAACATTCTGATCACCTTAAATAGTTTGG
Organism: Saccharum hybrid cultivar R570; assembly: GCA_038087645.1. Classification (NCBI taxonomy): domain Eukaryota; kingdom Viridiplantae; phylum Streptophyta; class Magnoliopsida; order Poales; family Poaceae; genus Saccharum; species Saccharum hybrid cultivar. The sequence goes on from JAQSUU010000266.1 coordinate 781,215, forward strand.
CACTTATAGTGCCAGTGCCGGCACGGACACTAGGGGCTACCATGCCTAGTGGCACGGCACAGCATACCTAAGTCACCATAGTGTTGTGTCTAGGCCGCTAAGTCGGCACGGCAACACTATCAGGCACGACATGGTATGTTAACCGTGCCGCGTAGTTACGTGCTTGGCCGTGCCCCGTGCCATTGCCGTGCCGGGAGGCCTGTTTGGCCAACCATAGCTGGCACTCAAGGGCGTGCAGTACGAGTACGTGGAGGAGGACCTGGATGACAAGAGCGAGGCCCTGCTGCGCCTGAACCCGGTCCACGGGAAGGTCCCCGTCCTCGTCGTCGATGGCCGGCCGCTCGTCATCATTGAGTAGGTCGACGAGACGTGGCCCTGCGGCCAGGTTCTGGGCGCGGCACTTCCACGACGAGTCGACGAGGTGTCGCCGCTGTCGCGCCCGGTGGTGCTGGCGGACGGGGAGGCAGAGCGCGGTGAGCTGGTGAGGGAGATGAAGGCGTGGATGGTCGTGATGGAGGCCGGGATAGCGGAGGACTTCCAAAGCGGTGAGGGACCGTTCGTGCACGGGCGGAGCCCCGGGCTGGTCGACGTCATACTGGGCTCGTGCGCCGCGGGGACCGTGTGCTTGCCACCGTCTCCGGGGAGGAGATCGTGGATCCCTGGACGATGCCGCGCGTGGACACTAGTGTGGCCGCGTTCGACCAGCTCGCCGCTAGGTTCGGGACCTCCAGAGGAAGGCGAGACCTCGCGCCGCAGCCGACTGTTGTTTGTCGGAATGTGTGTGGTTGAGTAGAAATTGCGAGGAGTAATGTAAAAGACACGGGAAACCATCGAACTCTTTTATTGATCATGAGATAAATATTTATGCATAGGAGGAGAGGAGGTTCCAGGATGGAAACTCATCCGTCAAACACCGAAACTGTGTAGCGGATCCAAAAACAGACCAAATGGAGGCTAAATAATATAAGGCTCCAAATCATCGTAGCTATATAGTATTGGAAAGGCTAACAATGCAGTTTAATGTTCGATACAGAGATGCACATATTTTTTGGACAACAAGAAAAAAAAAGGAAAAAGGCTCATTCCTGCCAAAACAGGAGCAGTGCAGGGTCAACTCCACCACCGGCCCATATGCATGCATGAGCATCTGAACAAAATAGCAGACGAAATGGGCTTCTAGTTGGGCTGTGGCCTGTGGAGAGGGGGCTGCTGGGCTGGATCTAAAGGCCTCTTCCTAGTTTTTCTGGCCCACGCATGCTACAGGCAAGCATCGTAGCCGGGCCACGCATGCTACGGGCATATGGGCTGCCAAGTGCTTGGGGAGATTCTGGGGCCATACATTAGCCGATGATCAACGATACTCCTGACAACAATTTCGGGCCGAAATGTAGTGTTTGGATGAAAAGCAAAATATGTTGGTGGGCTACAAGATTTTGGAAGTAGTTCGAGGCTTGGGTAGTTGATTATGTGGTTGCATCCCAAGATTTGGAATTAGCCCAAACTAGTCCATCGACCCTAACACAAGTATTTGATATTTATAGTAACAATTTAGGCACCATAAAAAAAATCAAAATTCCCTCTCTTTCATCATCTCTACATTTTCTCGTATTCCAAAGCAATTCTTAAGTAAATATTTTATTATATTTACCATTTATGATCAATTCAGTTATTAACTACTATATATACTTTACGGTTCATAGTTTTTTTTTTGTCGAACCTCCAATGTGTTTGACATGTGTGTAGTTAAAATTTATCTCTCATGTGTTCATATCTGACACAATACTCATAGATACTTTATTATCTTTAGCCTGTCGTAATAGACTTTAGTTATATATTTTTTTACATCCTATTGAACTCGCATCACATTGAGGATTATTCAACACGTCAGCCCTCTTGAATCCCACAATAATAAAACATCAACCTGCAGCCGTAAAACTCAGTCACAAACCATAAAAACATCGTACTCCCCCGTCCACACACCCGCAAGCGTAAATACTCATTCACAACCATAATTGGCATTGAATTCAAGTAGTAATTATTTGAATTTAGGTAAGTTTGAGTCATGTACAACTAACTGTTTCAAACAAGAAGAGATTGTGCAACCGTAAAAATCTCAAAAACTTGTAGAAAACTCCCAAAAGTATGGTTGTGATTCACTGCTGGTGTAACATCTGATGATTTCTTTTATTATTGTAGGATAACTTTATCTATCACAAACCAAAAACCTTATCACGTACATGTTACTCAAGTTGTTAGTATTACTTTTTGAAAACATGATATAGGAGAACTAGATCATAAACATTTGCTTTGGCAAAACTAAATCTGAGTACTAGTTACAAAATCATCAATATTTCTACACAAAAATAATATTACAAAATCACATGCTCTAGCAATGATTAAAATTGTAGGATGAAAGTAGTGTCCCAAACAAAATTCATACAACAACAAGCACTCCTCAATCAACACAACAGATACTCCTCAATCAACAACAAATCAATTATGACATGCTAGTTTCCTCCAAATGAGACAAACATGGATCCACACGGTGAACCATCTCATCTTCGTAATGCCTAGAGAAGATGAGTTGCAGATGTCATGACTTGCTCCATAGCCATATGTAGCCATAGGTACAACCTTCAAGTGTTGTTGGGAGGATGAAGGTGGGGCTGACTAGGACAATGTCCATGCACACTGGCATGCAGCATAATGGATTTGCCCCGAAGGCTACCATCCACGCGCGCAGGAGGGGGCTACAAGCTGCTAGAGGTACACATATTCACCGCCATTTGGTGGAGGGAAGGCATCGTTGCCACTATCGGGCGGAGGGGAGGCGGCATTGCCGGATGGAGAGAAGGGGACACATTGCTGGGTGTAGGGGAGGCACCGCCACCACTGTCGAGCAGAACAGAGTAGAAGCGGCGTCGCCCTGCCCTACCGGGTGGTGAGTGCCACCGCCAAATGGAGGGAGCAAAGGTGCCACCGCCACCCTTACTAGGTGGAGAGTGCCACCACTAGATGGAGGGGAGGCCGAGGCCGCCGCTGCTAGGTGAGGGGACACTACTGGAAAACTAAGATTCGCCGAGTGTTTTTATAGTTTGCCGAGTGTTAAAACGCGGACACTCAGCAACAACATCATTTGCCGAGTGTTAGAGTGGAAACACACGGTAAAAACCTCACACTCGGCAAAAAATTAGTTTGCCGAGTGTTAACACACGGCAAACAAACACACACGGCAAACGTACCACTTTGCCGAGTGTCAACACTCGGCAAATAAAAACACACGGCAAACGCTTCAATTTGCCGAGTGTATACACACGACAAAGGTTTGGGGGTTAGCCGCCGTCAGTGGTTTGCCGAGTGTGGTCCGTTAGCACTCGGCAAAATGGCTAGTTTGCCGAGTGTCAACCAAAAACACTCGGCAAAGTGTCCTGTTTGCCGAGTGTTTCTCTGGGACACTCGGCAAAATAATTTTTTTTTTGCTTTTGGCTTCCAATTTTTTTAGGTTTCCTACGTTACCTTGACCAACATGCTGGAATTTGACACAATTTTAAGACAATTTGCTATATTTCTTTAGTTTATTTCTTTCTTTGAATTTTTTTTTGGAAAATGTAAGTTTGAACTGTAATTGCACCGAATAATGATATTTCATGAATGCAAAAATGATATTCATGTAAATGACTGTTGTTTGAGGCTATATCCAGGAAGAGACCCGAAATTTCGCACATCTTCTTCACGAAACATGACCACGAACTTGTGGACAAATAGTTTTAAAATTGTATAAAATTCAAACGAAGTCCGAAATTCATGAAACTTGTAGACAAGTCATGATATCATATGTGGTTGTGGTGATAAAAATTTGAGAAGATTTCGAGCATGTCGTCTCGTACACTGCTTAGAAATCCTCACATCTCCGCATGTGATATCATGGGAGCAAGTCTGACATGTTAGGGTTTGTAAGCAGTGTACGTGACAACGTACTCGAAAATCTTCTCATTTTTTATCACCGCATCCACATGTGATATCATGACTTGTAGACAAGTTTCATGAATTTCGGACTCCATTTGGATTTTATACAATTTTAAAACTATTCATCCACAAGTTAATGGTCTAGTTTCGAGAAGAAGATGTGCAAAATTTCGAGTCTCCTCCTGGATACGGCCTCAAACAACAGTCAGTTACATGAATATCATTTTCGCATTAATGAAATGTCATTATTCGATGCACTTTCAGTTCAAACTTACATTTTCTAAAAAAATAAATGAAAAGAAATAAATTAAAGAAATATAGCAAAATGTCTTAAAATTGTGTCAAATTCTAACATGTTGGTCAAGGTAACGTAGGAAGCCTAAATAAAAAAATTGGAAGCCAAAAGCAAAAAAAAAATATTTTGCCGAGTGTCCTAGAGAAACACTCGGCAAACAGTACACTTTGCCGAGTGTTTTTACTGGACACTCGGCAAAGTTGGCTTGTTTATATTTTGCCGAGTGCCAGAACCTGGACACTCGGTAAAGTGTAATTAAATATTTTTTTTTGTTTTTTTTAAAAATCGAAAACTTTGCCGAGTGTCAGATCTGGACACTAGGCAAAGTTTGAAATAGACAATATTTTTTGCTCTCGGCATGACCCAACAAGCACTTGGTAGCAATTGTTTCTTTTTTTCTATATAATTTTAATAAAGCGGCACTACATGTTTCACATAATATCATAGTTAGTGCATTTTAATTATTACATGTAATTTTGTTTTAAAAAAACATTGCAGTCAACCATGAGCAATGGATAGGCTAGACTCTAAAAAAAAAAATCGGACGGTAAAAACTGGCGGGACAAATGAGCCGGCAAAAACTCGTGCGGTGCAGTCTCGGCGGGACAAACATGCTCCTGTAGCAGAAAAATTGGTCATGCGCGCCAGTAGCGAATCGTTTCGCAATTCGCATCCATGTCCACGCGCTCGCAGATTATAGAGAACGAAAATCACAGGCCAAAAAAAGAAAAAGGAAAACCCCCGCCTGGCTTATCTATTTGCACGCCGCACCGCACAACCTACCTCCTTGGCTCGCTGCTCGTGGCGCCTGCCACCGGCTCCCTCAGGAGCCCGCCGCCCTCTCCTCCCTCTGCTTCCACCCAGGGCAGCGGCCTCCTCTGGTCCTCCCCAACCCTAACTCGCGGCCCTCTGCTACATTCGCCGGATTCGCGCAGGCTCATGGAGCATCCGCACGAGCTCGGCCCTTGGAGGAGATGACGTGGCCCCGGGAGGAGGCGGCGGCTGCGTGGCTCAGGCCTGGAAGACGGGTGCGGGTGGCGGTGGCCGCATGGCTCGGGCCTTGCAGGGCACTACGGGCTACTGCGGCCGCGCGGGCTCAACTGCATCCTCTGTATCCTATTGCACTCTAGACTGAAAAATTCATTGTCAATCCCAGTGCTTCCGATGGAGAGGTAAATGGTTCAGCAAAACTTTTAATTGTTATCTTTATGAGTTTGGTTGGGTTCATGATACAACCGTCAGATCTGAAATTGTGTATTTAGTTTTAAGCAGCAACTAGAAGTTTAGTTGTCAGATCTGAAATTGCGTATTCATTTTTTAAGCAGCTACTGAAAGTTTTGAAGATCGACTTTTTTAACTCAAAAAAAATCAGTAGGTGCTTTTCTTGAGCTAGTTGTGAGGATTTCTGAACCTAGGCATCCTAACATATTTGGTCTGAACTAAGGCATCCTAGCAATATTTTGATATTTTATTTTCTCCAGAAATTGAAGGTTCAACATTGTTGTTTTATTTCGATCTATAGGTTTATAGTCTTTAAATGTCTGATATTTAGTCTGTTGATGCATCTTTTATATCGTATAATTAATCTGTTGATGTACTCTTCCTTGCATTGAGGCATTGTCTTGAACTGATGCAAGCAGAACCTAAACTGTGCATTCCATTGGCGGATAATTTATGTGCATGTGTGACCATCCTAAACTAAAACAAATGCATTCTTCCATTTTCCAGGCAGAGTGGGAGCCAACAGGAAGCTTACATGCCTGCCATTTATAACAGCCCAGGTTTGTCTAACTAATCTATCATTTCAAGGATGTCTAGTTCTTGGCTCAACTATCTTGTTAAACTGAAATATTCTGACAATGTTTATATATCATTGATGGTCTAATATACTGCAATTTTTGGTGCGATTCTCTTAGTTCTTTTCTGCAATGCTTGTTAGAAATGAGACATTACTTGGTGCAATTTATCTTACCTATTGGAATAATCTTAATTTTGGATCATATCTATTTCAAGCTAATGAAATGTATTCAGTAGCATGTCTCATGAAGAAAAGAAAATAGAAAATTAGCCTCCATTTTCCTGCATTCTGTTAAATGAGATGGGTAAAGATGCTATCTCATTCTTGTCATGGGCAGCTGAGCCTGAGATGGAAAAGAGAAAGCTAGTAACTCTTGTTGCAACCTCCCTGCAGAATTATCTTCGCCAGGTGTGTGACCTCTGTACCTTCATGGAAATCTTCCAATCATCAATTCTACGTAGAGCTGCATGTTATTGCTTCTAGTTTTGGATAACACATAGTTGTATATGCTGTGACTGTGAGCATGCTATTGTAGTTTATTTTTTCTCCATGCCCCATTGTTCACCGTGGCAGCACCAGTGTGCCGTCAGCTCAGCAAGAATGGCAGCACCTGGCGCACTAGGACTTCTCCATGTCCCGTCATTCACTGCGGCCAAGCGCCGGCAGGGGCCGTGCCGAGCACCCGTTGTGTTCAGCTTCTTGATCTTTTAGATATGTCAACTGTTGAATCGGTACATTGCATATTGGCATGCTGTCTGGATACTGACCAGACAAACTTTCCAGTAAAAACAATGTTATTTGCTTTTTGCTTGATATTCTCTCTATTCACAGTTCCTAGGAAGCATGTAGGAGCACTTCATTTCTAGAGCTTCTGTTAAAATAGTTAAACTGTTGCAATATTTTCTACCTAAGAAAATGTTTCTGATGACTACCTGTTCTGTATTTTTACATGGGTTTTAGAATGTCGCACCATCAGGTCACATTGATTGATTTTCTATGGACAAGCTGCGTGATGAAAGGTTGGGATTTTGTATGTCACACTAGCAGCTCTGTGTCTGTGATGATCCCTATGCTCTGTACCTAGGAAAAAACTTGGGAAGAAAAATTCATGCCCATATTTTTTTGGCTTGTATAATCTCGGTGAAATTGTTAGGACAGATGGTTAATGGTTAATAACCTCTGTTAATTTGTTTGAAAAGCAACATGTTCCATTTCTTTGTACTAAAACTTTATCACGCTGCTCATAATTGGTTTGTAAGATGCTTCCTAAATCTACTTATGAGATAATTAGCAATATTCTTTTCTGTTATGATTCTCTTGAATTTAGTACCGATATGTACTGATATTATTTGAGAAAAAGATAGAAGATGTGTGAGTATGACTAATTGGTGATAACATGTTGTTTGATGCTTGCAGGACTGCAGGTAGCTGTGTTGGCTGCTAGCTGGTAATAAAACACTCAATGTATAGCAAGGTAAAGACTTTTTAAGAAATCTCCAACTTGTATACATGTACCTTGTAATGAGGTGGCCTTGCACTATATAATGAGGTGGCCTTTTACTGTATGGTCTGTAGTAGTTACCAATAGAAAACAATACTTTTTCTTTCAGTTCCACACATTTTATTCACACTCATGGTATTACAATTAAACTGAAATGATCTGTGCTCTCTCATGTTGACTGACTGCACCTGTTATATGTTCATTACTATTGGTGTTGAATGTGATATATCTTGCTGATCTCTCATGTACTTTGTGGCTTGACTGGTACCAATCTAAGATGAGTAGATAGCTTCTAGTGTCAACTTATGTGAATATTTGCCATACATGTTTGTCCTTCTCATTGTAAAGAAACAATGTTTAATTTCTATTAATTTCATAACTGTAGTAACTTCTCATACTGAATGGTACGTAAGAAAATTAAAACCTGCATAGTTTTAGACAACTCCTTGTGAGTTAGGAGTTGCAGTTAACCATAGCAACGGATGTACTGTACCCATACTAAATTAGCATCTCGAATATTTTCTGTACACTGACTTAACATCGACATGAGCAGTGTTGCATCTGTTGTCACAACTGCAAATAAGGTGTGAATGATGCATCCACCTTTCAATCGGCTGCGGCATCGAATCACGTTGGTGGGTCATCGACATCACAGTTTGGAGGGTCTCCGGTATCACAAGTTGCGCCAAATCAGCTCGAAGGGTCACCGGCATCACAAATTGCGCCAAATTGATAGGAGGGTCGCCGGCATCAAATCTCGGGCCTCCTCACCCCCTATAATCGCCGTGAGCAGCTTGCTGTGAACTTCAGTTAAGATATTTGGTTGCAGACTTGTCAGCTTGTGAACTTGTGGCATATTTGGACTTTTGGTTATGAACATGTCATATATGTGAACATGTGTGTTTGTGACATATTTGAACTTGTGAGCTTGTTGTGATTGTGATTTATGACTCCTATGATAAATGTGTGGTGATTTAATACGATATATATTATATTTGTGCATTGTGTCGCAAATGGAACAAACAAAAAAATGCAAATTTTGGTCAGTTTGCCGAGTGTCAACTCCATGACACTCGGCAAAATGACCACACGGGGCATGCCTGGGAACACACTTTGCCGAGTGTCAAAGAGCTGACACTCGGCAAAGTATGCACAGTTTGCCGAGTGTCAGCTCTCTGACACTCGGCAAAGCATGCACAGTTTGCCGAGTGTCATATGTTTGACACTCGGCAAACTGTGCACGCTTTGCCGAGTGTCGAACGGTTGACACTCGGCAAACCGACCGTTAGGATTTTATCCGCTAGCGTCTTCCTTTGCCGTGTGACGTCTTTGACACTCGGCAAATGCTTTGCCGAGTGTCCGACGTTTGACACTCGACAAAGCGTGCTTTGCCGACCAAGCTTTTGCCGAGTCCAGTTTGCCGAGTGCGGCACTTGGCAAAGCGTTTGCCGAGTGTTTTTGACGCTTTGCCGAGTGTCCCAGGCACTCGGCAAACTGCTCGAATCCAGTAGTGGGAGGCTCCACCAACACTAGGTGGACGGAAGGTGCCGCCGCTACAGATGCTTTATTTGGGGATGTGGATGGGAGGAGACAGAATGAGAGAAATCAAAGATAAATAGGGTTAAGGGTTGAACGTATTGAGGGCCTCTAATTCGGTTTTGGTGATTAATGACGACTGGAGGGGCCGTTGCCGCTAGGTGGAGGGGGAGGTCCCGTCGTTACAGATGCTCTATGTGATGCGGATGGGAGGAGAGAGAATGAGAGAAATCAGAGATAATGAATTAGGATTAAGGGCTGAAAGCATCTAGGCTCTTGAATTAGTTTTGGTTATTAATGATGACATAATCATTGTGACTAACGTGTTTTTTCAGTGAGAATCTTAGTGTGGTCACAATGATGGTTGATTAATGTGAGTAGCAGTGTCAAAAACCACCCTAAAATCAATTTTGATCCTCTCTAAAAATCGCCGTTGTGATAGTGATTGGGACCCTTACCGAAGTGCATATAAATACAAGCGGCAGCAAGAAATTCTTGTTTTTGTCGTAGTGCTACATGCAATTTTAGAAAAAGACGGTAGTCGTTTTGACGTGAAAGAAGTGGTTTACATTCAATCGAGGTGATTTGGGTGAATCAATTACTTGGCTGAGAATACATGATGTGTGATTGCCCTGGTCAAGCAAATTAGATGATCGAATCATGCACCGCTCTTTCCAGGCAATCTCCACTCTTTTTATCCAAATAAAGTTCCGTTGCTATTGTGACAGAGAAAGAGTTGGATTTGTAGATTAGTGTATTAATTACTATCCAACAGAATATTCTTCCAGCCGCATCCATTTTAATATTTGTGTGCAGTTTTAAAAATATGACTTCCATTCTTCCATACAACACTGCTTCGAAGCGAAATATTACTAATTTGAGGCTCCAAGTCCAACTAAAGCTCCATGTTAATCCAAGATAAACTTTATAAATTCGCAAATCTGTTTAGTTTTCTAAAACATTACCACCTCTGCTATTATGAAAAACAACGGTAACATAGTAACTATGCAGCTAAACTATCCGTCCATGTCATTATAAAACTGTAACCCTAAATTTACATATAAGTCACTTCAGCCACTATATTATATAACCTAAATTGATAATTTACTTCTGCCATTACAAGAAATAAACCAAAGTACCACCTGATATCTACATTTAAATTACTAATATCTAATACTCCATCCATTTCAAATTATAAGTCGCTTTGACTTTTTTTGGTACATCCGTTTTGTTATGCATCTAGATATTATATTATGTCTAGATACATAGAAAATTGATGAGAACCAAACAAGTCAAAACAACTTATAATTTAGAATGGATGGAGTATTATATTGTGAAAAATCCTTAAATACCATAGATAATGTCTATATATGCTTACAAACTACACAATTCTATTACTATCAATATATGAAAACTATTTCAAGTACTGAAAGGTATTAGCCTAGTGGGTAAAACAATCTTAGTAGCACTTTAAATCCTGCGTTTGACTTCCCAGTCAGAGAGAATTTAAATATGCCGGAGTTAAAAATTTGTTTGTGTTCCTGAGTTATTTGTGTAACCATGCATATGAGTTGCCTTCAGCGTGGTACACATGGTCGTACGTAGGCATATGTCGGCACGTCGCCTTCGGGATGTCGTCAGCCTATACAGATCAAGTATATGTACATGCATAAGTGGCCAATGTGTATTTTATGTTTCAATAGCCATGTGTTCCCTAAACGACACTCATATATCAAACGACAGGCAACACTGCTAAACCATATATATTTTAACTAAAATATTATGGCATATCTTCTATATTGATAATATTCTTGTACTACTCCTATATTCTATAAAAATAATGAAGAACATACAATTCTTCCCATACGAAAAATCAATATCTTAAGCACTGACCGAGGTTAGTGTAGATCAAAGTTGGCTATAACCTCCCTGCTCTTTGAGTTTTCTCTGCAGTGGGTAGTGATTATAGGTTGAATATAATACTCTCTTGAGGTTATAATCTCTCTCCCCCACCTCTCTCTCTCTCTCTCTCTCTCTCCAGATATCACTTCAACTAGATGGTTGCTGTAGTTGCTGTTGCGCAGAAGATTAGCGTCCAATGTCTAACCGTGACGTGCTGGAACGGAAGAGCTAGAGTTTAACCATCTGGTACTAAAACTGTAACTTGTCAGAGGGAAATCAATATATAGCTGAACTGTTATCTACGTAGCTCATTCTTTTTCTAGGCAAACGTCCCTAAAAGTCAGATATCTACATTATTCCATGGTGCTGCCAATGCAAAAAGCTGATCCAGGAATATTTAATTTGGCTCAAATGATTTTTTTTCCAAGAGACTTGAGGGAGACAAAAATGGCAAAGCAGAGGCTGCGAGACACTCCGTCCGTCCAAATCTCGGTGAGGCAACATGAGGCCCAAACTCCCCCCAAGTCTTTTCACCAATCACACGCAAAAGCTGCACGCACTAACGGCAACAACCTCTCAAATCGTGCAGAATAATCGCACCCGGCGTGCCACACAACCTCCTTCCAATGCAACTTCGTCTTTGCCATGCACTTCCGATACACCGATAGTTACGTTGCATGAGTTCAACTCGGCCACATTTCCATCCATGGATGAGCTCGATCGGCATCTCTCTCCAGGTCACCCGGCCGAGAGGTGAAAGAAAATGACGCGAGGCGCGGTGCGCCCCTCGCTTGCTTTATCCACCACTCACCAGCACCGTACACCGACCCGCCGTGATGTGAATTCCAAGATTCCAGACGCCACCTTAGCTTTTAAGTTCCATCATCAGAGGTTCCTGTCAGCAAATCAAACACCCCACTTCCATTGTGTAAGGCCGCACTTGTGGTACTCTAAATTCATCCTCTATACATCCTAGTCACCAAGATTCTTTCCTCTATATCCAATTCTTCCGCACCCATCCATCCTCTATATCATCCTCTATCCATCCTGGTCACTGTGGGGCCCATTTGTCACTTTATCTAAATATATTCATGTGAGATCTTGTTTTGAAGAATTTATTGAAACGAATTTAACGGTGCAATCGAAATTTAATTTATTTTTTGGTTTGTGAGTTATAATATTTTTTGAGTATTGAACAAGTAGGGCCCGCCACATGCCTCCCCGCATGCGCGCAGCCGCTGCGCATGGTGGGCCTGCCCGGTTTTGCGTATGTGTTGTATGTCGCTATATATGCCGGACGAGCTCTCTTTACCGGATGAGATGGAGTACCTGCTGCAGCTGATTTTGACGCTAAATGGATCCGTAAAACTGAATAGCCGACGACATACCGTCTCCAGTGCGGACAGCCTAATAACACCTCACAAAAGGTGATCTTCTGAGTAAACAAGCATTATTATAGAATCCTATTTTATATGACCCAAAACCTAATAATAAAGGACTAGCATAAGGCCTTGTTTGGTTTGGGGAGTTAAATTTTAACTTACATCACATCGAATATTGCGGCACAGGCATGAAATACTAAATGTAGACTAATTGCATGCATGTTGACACAGTTTAGGAGTTTTTCACGAGACGAATCTATTAAGCCTAATTACTCTATGATTGAAAACTTTTTGTCAAATAAGACAAAAGTGCTACAGTGCGAGTTAAACTTTAACTCCTCAAACCAAACACCCCTCAGCATCAATCAGGGTGGACTTTCTGTTCGTGCCCCGTCAAAAAAAACGGATAGGATCAGAGCAGCATGGCCGCTGTCTCACTGACATGTGGGTCCAATCAACAATCCGCCTTTGATGATTTTTTATTATATTAAAAAAAAAGTTGACAATTGCGAGCGGGTCGACCGACCGACCTGGCTGTTCATCGACAGTCTCGTGATTTCGTGCCAGGAGCACTAATCAGGCGATGGATTTGCGGGAAGCAGGCAAGCGGGACATCCCAAAATTGGTGTGTACGCATGGGGCCAGTGACCTTGCAGTGCACCTCCCCTCGTGCACATGCACACCTAAATAATGGAGCTCAGGACCCCAAATTCCAACGCTATTGTCCCCTTGATCGCTACACGCATTAACAGTGGCTCAGTGCGCTGGGACACATGTCACCTCAGCTGTGACTTGCCGGCGGCCACCAATCTATGATGCTGCTCGATGGATCGTCGTCGTCGTCGACTTGTGTAGCCAGGGCGACAGCTACAACGTTAACATTTCCCATGTGTTTTCTGCTGGGACTGTGCTTGCTTGTTTCAGGTTTGGGACGGTGGTACCTTTCGCTGCAGACAAGCGGCGCTCGGCGCTCCTGATGGCGCCGGCTAGCCGGCCAGCCGGCCAGGAAATGCGTGGATGAGAAATGTATCTTTCAAGCACAAACGATCTTGTGCTTTGCTACTAGGGGAGGTAGCATAATTGAGGTTACCGGAGCCATGGATAACGCTGGAACTCTTACACGTTTGTGGTCGAGTACTTTGGCGTGGAGGACACCGTGTAGTGGTAGGCTGGTACCTTCTTTCCTCCAAAACTAAAGCTAATGGAAAGGAGCAGGCGCCATGACTAACCAGTCTCATCACCTTTTTTTAGACCAGTTAGGCGCTCCGCCATCCCGTGCTACTACATTTCCAAATGTTCCAAATACATGTATTATTATCATACTGCTTCCTCTGCCTGAAAGACAGTGTATGTAAGAGATTTTAAGATAAGATTAAGAGAGAACATGAAAGATGAAGGTATGTGTCAGGATCTCTTCGGCGAGGTAGTTGAGAGCTCCAATCGGGCCTCGGCTAGGTGTGGGCCTCGGCCTGTGTAATCGTAGTGGACAGCGGCACAGTTATAAGACGTTGCGGAGAGGGAGAGGGTAACGGTTGTAACAACATTTCTATCCTCTATGTTCAAAAAAAAACATTTCTATCCTCTAGATGAAACTGCCCTCGTCCTCACGGAACGGTTAGGAGCACCGCCATCCCGTGATATTACATTTCCAAATACATGTATTATTATCATACTATTTCCTCCGCCTGAAAAATTGCTTATGTTTGAGATTTTAAGATAGATTAAGAGATAACATGAAAGATGGATATGTACTGACTTCATCAACTTTATTCCCACATGTATAACACTGTTATCAGTGAGATTAAAGGGTGATTTCTTGATAAATGACAACTAACAATACAGTATCTATCGAATCTATATACTCTAATAAAGTCAAATCTCACTAGATGTTTTATCCCTTCAGGTAAAGTGGCTACATCATTCTCAGTGGCTAGCTCCCATCGGTGGGAAGCAGCCGGCGGGGCTTCGAAACCCCGCACCGCACCTGGCCTCCGTGAGGCGGTGCCTAGATGACGTAATTCTAAAAAAAAGTGTCTACATCATTCACCATTAAATGTCTCACTAACTTTATTGTTGAACTTCTATCAAATGATGTAACAATTCTTGATCAATAAAGCTTTACCGCTTGGTTTGTCAAAAAAAAGTGTCCCACTAACTTGCAATCCTTTCATGTAAGCTATCCATGTCATTTCTTATTAATTACAAAAATTGTCCATATCATACATATTATGTGTAATACTATTATTCTTTAATATATCTATCATCGCAAGTCTTTTACCTATGCTATTTGTTTTATCATCCTATTCTTCTATAACTTGTTCTAATATTCTATTGACTTTTCTTGAATTAGGTTATTGATTTTTATGAGATTCAATGCAATACAATAACATGCAAACCAAGCTCATATACATGTACAGTACCCAGGGTACCATATAGTAATGCTATATAAAAAATTAATTTCTAATAAGAAAGTCCCGCGTAACGCATGGGCTATTCTTCTCGTTTATATGCTATTATCCATATATTCTTTTACTAGCAAACATGTCCGTGCGTTGTAACGAGAGAAAAAAATGTTATAAGATGTCCAACCTATTCGCTTCATCTTGTTGCACAACTGCAGTGCCCACGACACCTTAATTTGTATAGATGCTACTTTTGATGTTGTGAGTGGTTGCTGCAGCAATCACAAACGAACGGGCTTGTTAATGTAAGCAAGGATCACAATGTTAGATATCTATTTATTTTTTAATCTATTTATAAAATTTAAAAAATATACTTTATTTTATGATAACCATGGAAACCATAATATAAGTTAATATTGGCAATAATACGACAATTTCTTATGAATTATGTATTGAATTAAAATATAACCTTGATATATTTTTTCTTTTATTATTGTAAGGCACGAAATATTTACTCACAAATATATTATAACTTTAGTTTTCATTACTATCCATGTGTTGGTAGAGTTAGATATCAAGTTCCATGACTTGTTTTAAGGATCCAAAAGAATATGTAATTTTAATATTTTATTAAAGTCAAAATGGGGTTAGTTGTCATCATGTCTCAGTTTCTATGTGTCAGCCTTTATTGAAGTTGCACTGGTATATGCAGACAACTTAGATATTTGCATTGTTATGTGCAAATAGCTTGAAGAAATATTTGTTTTGATTAGATTGGATGATAAACGGCTCAAGATTAGTTTACAGTTTAATAATTAGTTAAGCCATCGGCTAATTCATGTCATAATAATAATTTATTTCTTTTTAAAACTAACTGCTTAGTAGTAGAAATATTTGTTTATTAAGTAAGGATCAAAGTTTCAAAGGCCCTAATACTTTATTTAATATTTATAAAATTTTAATAGGGAAGAACAGAGTTACTTCATCATAAAATTAGAAATAAAAAATAAAACACTGAAAGGACAACATTGTTGGGCCCCTAATTTAGGGTTCTTTGTGCATCATGTATCAGTACCTAGATCAGTAGCTAATACGCACAATTCGAACAAGATTGATATAAAAAACTATACTTTTATTGCTAATGAGGAAAACATATTAAATGGTCCGGGTTTACATAGTCTAGGCCAATGGCCTTATATCGTATATCAGAGTTCTGAGACAGCGGTCCTATGTTATCGTGGCTCCATTCCTACAGGCAACTTGGAGTGCGGACGTAACCCTAGACTTATTCCTTAAGCGTAATCCTATGTCTCAATTATCGTGGTCCTAGCGTAGCTCCTTCGTGTAGTCGTACAACTTCGTCTTCGAGTATACTCTGGTGTCCTATCCTTTCATAGTCCTTAGGTAGTTTCATACTTGTAAGTTCTCCTATTGTCCTATCATCGTGTAGCTCCAATAGTTCCATCCGGGCAAGTGCTCCTGTAGCTATACTCCTAAAATAAAAACATAGAATGGAGGGGTTGAGTACATAAAGTACTCAGGAAGCCCTAAACTTTGGGTGGATGGGAGGTGGAAAGGGAAGGCAATATGTGGAGGTAGTTATAATGGTTGAGGTAAAAGTGGTAGGGTGAAATAGTTATAATTATAGGTTAGATCCTGGCAGAGTATTACCATTCTCATTAGTTTTCGGGTTGCTTGTAGTTTACCAAATTAGTAAAATATATCTTACCAGATTATCACAGTTGTAGAAGTCTAATCATAGTTACTATCATCTCAGCATCTGCCCATTCCAAGGACAAGACTATTCAAATAGATTCAATAAACTCTGTAGAGGTGTACAAATTTATCCACATGATAGACACAGTCCGACACCATCATCAAGGCTTAGACAGGTCTAACGAGATCCCATATCCGCTTGGATGCTACCCTAGATTTCCATATAACTCTACTGCGGCTTCCAAGGGTTGGAAATCACACTAATCTCGAGAGGACACCAAATCGTCCCATCTCAAAATCTCGGATGATACCACATCATCCCATCATATAATCTCGGACGATACAACATCATCCCAATATAATAGTGTCGATGATACCAAATCATCATAATAAATAATAACATGGCTCGAATACGGCCAAAACAATAATCATGGGCTCAAACGTGGCCAAAAACTCAAGGGCTTAACGTGAAAGATCACATAGCAACCACGCCAACTGGACCACGGAAGATCACATAGCATCCGTGTCTTCTCCTGATATTCTGCTGCCAACACCGGTCTCCTAGTAGAAATTATACTTCAATCTAACGGTGTGTGAGATCAAGTCTGCCCATATCAGACATGTGGTTGTACGAAATATCGCACTAGTCAAGAGGGACTATGAACCGGTCCTTATGTGACTGAGACGAGTATCTCCCACATGAACCCTCACCAGGCGTTCTTGCCAAGATAATCTATCCCACATAAATTACCCCCACTCGCCTCCTGTTGGGGTTTAGTCAAGTGTTACCAGTTTAAGTTCCATAATTATTAACCTCAGATTCATAGAACTCAATTCATGTCAAGGTAACCATTACCTTATTGTTATTAATCACATTAACATAGCCAAGCTCATGAACCATTATAATTCCATGAATTCATAAAAGAGGGTTTTAGTAATATAAGTTAAGTTTATTAATTAATGGAGGTGAAGGGTGGAGGGTTTATGGTGGAGGCTAGCAAAATGTAGTGGTGGTGGTAGGGAAAATGCTTAAGGGATGGTAGGAAAAGTAGAGAGAAGGGGTAGGTGGGTGTTAGGACTTGCCTCCATTCATTGACGATTATATCCTCATTCATCTCCTGCTCATGTCTTCTAGACTCCATCAGGTTCTCTCCACGTCTTCTATCCTACGCGGTCTAGCATTGGCAAGCAGGAAACACAAACAAGAAAAATAACAAGCAAGACATGTAAAACAAGCATAGGTAACCAAAGTGGAGGTAACGATCCTAGATGGGTTGGTCCTATTGGGTGATGGGTTGTTACCTAGGTTATTATTATTATTATGTCATTTTGAAGTAAGGTTTGGATGAAGGGATTTCATCCAAAGGATATGGTTCCTACGGGTCAAGTTAGAGTGGTGGTGATCTGGTGGAAAACCAGACCATATTATTATTAGGGTTCACTATTATATGAAACTGAAAGAGAAAGATGACCTGGTCAGGCTTTCTATAGGTCCATCGGGTTAGTGGCACATATGCACATGCATATATACGTGCCTAGAGTTAATTAGGTTAAAGAAAAGGTGGAAGATAAAGTTAGCCATACATAGGTGTATACCCGGGTATCGGGCATATCCATGTATGTATACATACCCTATTATTTTAGGTGATTGGTTGTGGATATATTCAAGTATGTGTCATGGTACATACACATATGTGAATATATGGGTTTAACTACTACTACAGTGACGGGCATTACTATAATTAGTAGTTAATTTAAATATAGAAATGGGAAAGCAATCAAACTAGAATTTAAATGGGCTCCAAATAATAGAACGAAGGGTATGAATAAATAGAGCTTGAATTTAGAAGATTTTTGGTAGAAGAATCAAGTGATTTAGAGTTAGGATGGAGAAGAT
Organism: Saccharum hybrid cultivar R570; assembly: GCA_038087645.1. Classification (NCBI taxonomy): domain Eukaryota; kingdom Viridiplantae; phylum Streptophyta; class Magnoliopsida; order Poales; family Poaceae; genus Saccharum; species Saccharum hybrid cultivar. Next base: position 799,610 of record JAQSUU010000266.1, read on the forward strand.
ATGATTTATCAAAGTTTTAATAGGAAAAAGATATGTGGAATACACTTTAGAAAATATTTCTAGAAATTAGAATAATGGAAATGGTATGAAAATGCTTGGGTAGGATCTCGGGTGTACCTACTTTATTTAGGAATTTTCTAGGAATTTTCTGATGTAAGGAAAATGGGTTTTCGCTCCTCTGTGTACACTACTCAGGTGGCCATAGCATTTTCCTCCTTGACTGGGCGGCTAACGCGTGGGCCAGGGCTGTGGGGCTTGGCCTGCTGCGCTGTTCTGTGCACCAAGTGCTTACTGTTCCGTGGACCGCTCGCTCTCTTCCTCGGGTTCACGTGCACCAAGTTCACAGAAGGAAAGGGGAAGGGAGAGGGCGCTATTGTCGCTGTCGCGTGGGGTCTGTGTCTTTCCCACTCACCTAACATCCGTGGGCGCTGTTATGGCTCGGGCCCGTAGGACAGAGGGAGAGCGAGAGACAAGAGGGGAACGATGATGGGGTGGCGTTACCGACACGGTGGCAAGCAGGGGAGGGCACAGGGTTTGCTAGAGTTCTCGTTGCTGGCGGCATCCTTGCCTAGAGTTCATGTCGAGATGGTAGACGATGTGCGAAAGGTCGAGTCGTAGCATTGGAGAGTTCTGGTGGTGGCGGTGGGGCTTGTGGTGATGGCGGTGGTTTGTCGGAGTGGTTGCGGTGGCACGGGGGTGGGTCATGGTGTTCTACGAGGTGGTGGAATGGGCGAGTGGCTGCGGCGTGGCTGCAGTTTGAACCTAAGTGCGTAGAGAGTGCCATCCCGCATCGTCGTGCCTTGCCGGCGGTGAGCAGCGGCGATGCGGCTTGGCAGCGAGCTGCGCTTGGGGATAGGGTAGCATAGAGAGGGAGAGAAGTCTATAGGGGGTGGAGAAGGTGGAGGTGGTGCCTAGGAGCTCGCTGGTTACTCTAATTAAGCTATGGTAGACTAGGGAGGGGAGGAGTGGAGTTCACCCCAGTGGTGACCACGGCGGCCAGAATTGGGGAACAACTAAGCTAAGGCTCGAAATAAATGAGGTGAGGGGAGAATGAGAAGGAGATGGTGTGTTCCCGAACTGGGCGGAGCTCGCTGCATAGTTGGTTGAAGTGGAGGGGCAACATCCGGGCCTATTTATAGGCGGCGGAGGTCAGTTTGCCGGTGTGATATTTCTTGCCACGCGCCTCGGTTGTGCGTGCATCATGTTTCCTCCGTGCTCGCATCCAAGCTACTAAGGCCGTTGTGTACAGTGCGAGCTTATCTGCTACCTGGCTAGGGGTGAGCTAGAGAGGAGTGCAGCCATGGCGACGATAACAGTCGAGAGCTCAGATGCTGTCACGTGGCGTAAGAGATAAGGGCGAGGAGGTCCTGTGGGTCCATAGTGTCCTTGGTCCTTATCCTCTTCGCCGGAGTAAGGCGGTAACAGTGAGCCTAAGGTGATGGAGGTAGATGGCATGGACGACGCGGTATTTGCGTCGCTGTCTCCAGGTAGGAGAGGAAGTTGACATGCGGGTCTCGCTTGTCGGTGAAAGAAGGGAAGGGAATGGGAGCGAGCTCACGCTAGAGATGGGCCAAGCGGCCAGGCCGGCCTAAGAGAGAAGGTGGGGTACGCGCGCTTGCGGGCTAAGCCCAAGTGGGAAGGAAGGAGGGGGTGGTGGGCTACGGTCATGGGCTAGGAGGGAGGATTGAGACGAGGGCCATTTACCATTTATGAAATTCCTTTTCCATTTTCTAGAAAATAAACTAGGTCACATATGTATGTTTTGAATTTGGATTTCAAGGGGAATTTGAAATGTGGAGAGCTTGGTTAAGCAAGGGGAAGGTCAAGGGATGTATTTATGTATTTCAAGGGAAAGACAAGGGGAAGATGTCAAGGAGATTATTTAGTGCCAAATAAATTCTAGGGCAAACAATCATGCAATCAAGTATTTCAAACAATCATGCATATGGTGTATTTTGATGCAATAGTTTTGGAAAACATTTTGTTTTAAAATGGTTTTTGCAGGATATAAACTAATCAAGTTTTAATTTATTGTAAAGTTTTAAAAATTTCAAAATTTTAGTGGTTTTTATTATGATGCAAAACACGGGTGTTACAAATCTACCCTACTTAGAAGAATCCTGTCCTCAAGATTCATGTAAACTAGAGAGAGAAACCTAGAGAGAGAATCTAGAGAGTGAGAGAGAATGATCTAGAGAGGGAGGGATTTTCTTTTGTCTTACTATGCTATCCTCTAGAGAGTTTCTCGATCCGTTAGCGTACCACCTTGTTGACCTATGAGGTAGTACTTTATCGGAAAGGGTATGACCATATCGCCTTGCCAGGGCGATTACCACTTGATTTGAACAAGAAAATACCATCCTATGACCACCCTGTTGGGGATCACATCATGTCGGAAGGAGGTATATTTCTTGCTCAACAGTAGCTGCTTGATCTGTTTCTTGCCCTTTGTACCCCTTTTCTTGAATTATCTTCTGGTTGCCTGGTCTTCGAGAAATTCTAGTTTTCTTCTAGCTTCGGGGGCTACCCCACTTAAAAGATTTGATCTTCTACATCATCATCTTCTTGTGTTCTTCTGGTCGTAGAGTCGCTTGAGGTGTCTTGGTCTCCTGGTGTCTTCCAAATATGTATATCACCTTTTGTTTTATAGTTATCCATCTTAGTCTTCTTACGATTCACCATATCATGATGACTTCTTGCGTTTAATCCCTCCGGGTTTGTGGTGCCAATCCTCTAGTTTTGCTGCTTTTGAGCAACAATCAGAGTGCTCTTAGGGATCTATTTCTCATCTTCTTTGGGTTCCATTTTTCATCCAAAAACTTGCATCTTTCTACTATACTTATTTCCACCTTGCTCTTGTAAATTCTTCCTTTTCTTGTATCGGGGTCCGAATCTACCCCACATAGAAGATTTATCCTTAAATCTTCTATCTCTTAGATCCATTTATTTTATGCGTAGATTATCCTTTTGATCGCTTTTTTCTTAGCTTCTGATGTTCTAGTCTTGCACACCCTGTTTACTCGATTTTTGCGGGGAGGTGAGCATGTGAATGCTACGGGATCATGAGCCAAGCATAATGCTTCTGATTACGGCAGGAGGATTACAACATGGAGGGGAGGGAGGTGCTAGGCTACGAGTACGTCTCCCTGAGGAGCACTAATCTACTTCATCGTACGGGGCGGCTTCACTCCGGTGCTCCTAGCATCCTTCAACTGAGCTAGGCTACGGGTCTTCTTCTTTTCTTGGCAGTGGTTGGGTGAGCGGGATGAGGTGCTCGATCTCAGACACTTCCGTAGGTGGTGGTGCTGGTGGTGCTTCGAGGTCTAGTCTCCTCCTTTCTAGAGGGTAGACGGGGATTCCTTCCAGAATCAGGGGCTCTTGCTCGTCCGTGGTGAGCATCCTTCGCTTGGACCTGGTGATGAGGTAGGAGGTCCTCAGTTGTTTAGCGTGGCGATCTTTGGTGGTCTTTAGGGCTTCGGCGATGGTAGTCCTGTGGCTTTCTATGGCGGCTGCTTGGGCTTGTTCTTCAGCGAACTGCACATGGAGCTTCCTGGTGCAGATCTCCGCTTCTTTGGCATGGTGGATGCACTTCCTCAACTCAGAGGCTTGCTTGTCGTGTTGCTCATCAAAGGCCAGTAGGTAGGTGGTCATGTACTTCATGGCAGGGTCATCTTCTTGTCCTTGCAGGGCTTCTATGCGGGCGATCCAGGCTGGGTGGTTCTTCTCTCGGGGCGAAAAAATCTCATGGGTGTACGGGTAATGGGCTCTTCATAGATCTGGCATAGGTGTCACAGGGCTTTGCGAGCAATGGCTTGGTAGGTGTTGGTGAAGTGAAATCCGGTGGTAGTCGTACTCTAGGCGTCAACAAGCTTGGGGAAGTCTTCACTCTTGGCGATGTAGATGGTGACTTCACAGCGCTCGATGCCATGTTCTTCATACTCTCATCCTTCATACTCAGGGCCTTCTTGGATACCAAGTCTCTACATGGTGGCGTAGAGAAGCTTGGGGACAGGGCTTTGTGAGCAATGGCTTGGTAGGTGTTGGTGAAGCGAAATCCGGTGGTAGTCGTACTCTAGGCGTTAGTGAGGTTGGGGAAGTCTTCACTCTTGGCGATGTAGATGGTGACTTCACAGCGCTCGGTGCCATGTTCTTCATACTCTCATCCTTCATACTCAGGGCCCTCTTGGATACCAAGTCTCTACATGGTGGCGTAGAGAAGCTTGGGGAAACTTTCGGTGTGGAGGCAGTAGCTGCTGATACAAACTCCTTCTGTCATTTATGGGCATGGGAGGAATCGACAATGGTGGTTTGTGGGTGGAAAGCTAAGGGTGCAGCTGCTTGCTTTTGCTTATGGTAGGGAAAGCTAGCGGTGGGATTCTTCAGTGAGCGTGGGTGATGATGAGGGTGGAGGGGTTCCTTCTTTTATAAGGTGTCGGGGGTGAGGCTTCTGTTGGACGCTTTGACCAATCTTGACCGGGGCTTGAGGTGTTTGGAGGAAGGAAGTGGAGCGGAGGTGGGTTCCACTACACAGTGGGACACTATGGTGAGGTGTAGTCATGACGACCATGCTGGTGGCGGTGTAGTCATGATGACCGTGCGGGCGGTGGTCATTGTCGGTTGCGGTGTAAATTCTAGGTGACTTCTTGGCTTTTTATCTCTAGATTGTGGTATTACTGTGCCATTTTCTCTTTCTTATTTTCCTTTTTGATGATTTGAGCCAAAAAAATTCTAAAAATATTTTTGGCACCAATGAGAATCTCTAGGATTTTTATTCCATTCTTTTGACTTCAATAATTTTCTCAGGGCTTATCATATGGTAATGGACCCATTACAAGGATGTACAAGATGGTCATTCCTATCAGAGTGGGGATTAGGACAACAAAGATTGCTTTAGCGAGTTCGTCTTCTTCTAGGTACATCTTGAGGGCTTCAACATCTAGATTCTGATGACGTACATCTTCTTGATATTTTCTTCGGAAGTCTTTGACTGACAATTCTTCTTTCTAGCTTTTTCTTGAAGTGTTGCAATAGGTTGGCACTTGAGTGAGGGGTTTGCGGTGATTAATGTTGCTTGCGGGGTGTTTCTATCATGAAGGGGCAGCTGGGGGGTGTTTTTTATAGGCGAACGACGGCGGGTTGAAGGAGTTGGTGCGCGGTCGAGTGCGCGCCATCATCGGCGAGCATCGCGGGCATTAGGTACTGGGGAATTGGTGTCGTGAGGGAAATAGCAGCAACAGCTTTCGGTAGCAAGGTGATGGAGGGGATAGCACGAGCGGTGGCATCGGTCGTGCGATGGTCGGGCGAGGTAGTGCACGGGGCAGTGGAGATGACAATGACAGTGTGCGCAATGTGCACGGATTTTGCAGGCGATCTTCATGGGTTGTGCAGGTGTAGAGCGGGTGTAGTTGATCTTCTTCCTGTCTTCATTCTCTAATGGTCTTCCAAATATCTTCGGTGGTCTTCTTTTGTATTATTTCCTACTAGTCTACTCTAAGTAGAAAGGAGATGAGGAAGAGCACAAGATGAGGAAAGGATCTATTCTAATAGAGGGTTTGAGAGGGAGGAAAGCATAAGATGAGAGGGAAGACCTAAAGGGGTAGATATAACCGAAACAATGTGAGGGTCACTCAAAAGAATCAGCTAAAGGTCAGGCAATCGGGTTCTACTTTCATGTTTCTACTATAGAGGGTTACTCTATTACCTATGTAAGACCTAATCTTTGTACTACCCTGTTTCCTAAGTAGACCTAATCTACCCTATCTGTTACTAATTGTAATTTTGAAGGGGATGAGATGAGAGAGAAAAATTGTTTTTAAAATAGAAGGTCAAGGTAAGGTGAGAGTCAAGGGTTATAAGCAAAGATTTTTGAAAATAGTTTTAAAAAAATTTATTCCTATCTAACGGCCATGCTAAGGGTTATCCTACAGTCCAAGTACAACTCTAATACCACCCTGTTGGGCCCATAATTTAGGGTCCTTTGTGCATCATGTATCAGTCCCTAGATCAGTAGCTGATATGCATAATTCGAACAAGATTGATATTTAAAACCATACTTTTATTGCTAATGAGGAAAACATATTACATGGTTCGGGTTTACATAATCTGGGCCATTGGCCTTATATCGTATATCAGAGTTCTGAGATAGTGGTCCTATGTCATCATGGCTCCATTCCTACAAGCAACTTGGAGTGCGGACGTAACCCTAGACTTATTCCATAAGTGTAATCCTATGTCTCAATCATCGTGGTCCTAGCGTAGCTCCTTCATGTAGTCATACGGCTTTGTCTTCAAGTATACTCCGGTGTCCTATCCTTTCATAGTCCTTGGGTAGTTCCATACTTGTACGTTCTCCTGTTGTCCTATCATCGCGTAGCTCCAATAGTTCCATCCAGGCAGCTGCTCTTGTAGCTGTACTCCTAAAATAAAAACATTGAATGGAGGGGGGTTGAGTACATAAAGTAATAAGCAAGCCCTAAACTTTGGGTGGAGGGGAGGTGGAAAGGAAAGGCTATATGTGGAGGTGATTATAGTGGTTGAGGTCAAGTCTGCCCATATCAGACTTGTGGCTGTACGAAATATCTCACTAGGCGAGAGGGACTACGAGCCAGTCCTTATGTGACTGAGGCGAGTATCTCCCACAGGAACCCTCACTAGGCGCTCCTGCCAAGGTAATCTATCCCCACATAAATTACCCCCACTCACCTCCTATCGGGGTTTAGTCAGGTGTTACTAGTTTAAGTTCTATAATTATTAACCTCAGGTTCATAGAGCTCAATTCATCTCAAGGTAACCATTACCTTATCGTTATTAATCACATTAACATAGCCAAGCTCTTGACCCATTATAATTCCATTAATTCATAAAAGAGGGTTTTAGTAATATAAGTTAAGTTTATTAATTAATAGAGGTGGAGGGTTTATGGTGGAGGCTAGCAAAATGTAGTGGTGGTGGTAGGGGAAAATGGTTAAGAGATGGCAAGAAAAGTAGAGGGAAGGGGTAGTGTTAGGACTTGCCTCCATTCGTTGATGATTATATCCTCATCCATCTTTTGTGTCTCCTGCTCATGTCTTCTAGACTCTATCGAGTTCTCTCCACGTCTTCTATCCTACGCGGTCTAGCGTTGGCAGGCAAGAAACACAAACAAGGAAAATAACAAAGCAAGGCATGCAAAACAAGCATAGGTAACCAAAGTGGAGGTAACGATGCTAGATGGGTTGGTCCTATTGGGTAATCAGTTGTTATCTAGGTTATTATTATTATTATTATTATTATTATTATTATTATTATTATTATTATTATTATTATTATTATTATTATTATTATTATTATTATGTCATTTTGAAGTAAGGTTTGGATAAAGGGATTTCATCCAAAGGATATGGTTCCTACGGGTCAAGTTAGTGTGCTGGCGATCTGGTTGAAAACCAAACCACATTATTATTAGGGTTCACTATTATGTGAACTTGAAAGAGAAATGGGAAAGCAATCAAACTAGAATTTAAATGGGCTCCAAATAATAGAACGAAGGGTATGAATAAATAGAGCTTGAATTTAGAAGATTTTTGGTGGAATAATCAAGTGATTTGGAGTTAGGATGGAGAAGATATGATTTATCAAAGTTTTAATAGGAAAAAGATATGTGGAATACACTTTAGAAAATATTTTTAGAAATTAGAATAATGGAAATGGTATGAAAATGCTTGGGTAGGATCACATGTGTATTTAGTTTATGTAGGAATTTTCTAGGAATTTTCTGATGTAAGGAAAATGGGTTTTCACTCCTCCGTGTACACTACTCGGGTGGCCAAATCATTTTCCTCTTTGACTAGGCGGCTAATGCGTGGGCCAGGGCTGTGGGGCTCAGCCTGCTGTGGTGTTCTGTGCACTGAGTGCTTACTATTCCATGGACTGCTCACTCTCTTCCTTGGGTTCACGTGAACCAAGTTCACAGAAGGAAAGGGGAAGGGAGAGGGCGCTGTTGTCGCTGTCGCGTGGGGTCCATGTCTTCCCCACTCACCTAACGTTTGTGGGTGCCGTTACGGCTCAGGCCCACAGGAAGAGGGAGAGCGAGAGATGGGAGGGGAATGGCAATGGGGCGGCGTTATTGGCACGGTCGTAGGACAGGGGAGAGGCGCAGGGCTTATTGGAGTTCTCGTTGCCGGTGGCGTCCTTGCCCGGAGCTCGTGTTGGGATGTGCTGACGGTTATTAATGTCAATCATAAACCATCAATATAATCTGCATATATGCTTAATTCCATCACTAAACATAGGTATAGGGGTTTAAACTAATAAATTCCACGAGCTTTGGTAAATATGTGAATGCAAGAGGATTTATCCGGAAAACAGCTTTCGAGACCACCATCTTACACTCTAAATAGGCGAACCAACATCAACAAGTGATTCAACCTGCAAAACCTATGAAAGATGGCTCAAGACAGAGCCCAAGCCATGCCACCAGAATGAGGAGCCCACCTAGCACCATAGTGGGTCGGCCAGCCTAATGGGGAGGCCGCCCGGGCCATGAGGGTGTCCTCTCGCTCTCCATCGCCTCGTATGCCTTCCTAAGATCTAGACCCTTGATTTTAAGGCAGTTTTAAGTCAGTTCATCCAACGGTGATCAAGGGAGTTGAAGCGAACAGATGATGTGGTGATTCCTAGCCCCCTACTCCACCTCGATTCCTTGCCCCCTACTCCACCTCGACCTTTATATAGCAGCCCCTACCCCCTCCCTAAAGGCATCCCTGAAACCCTAATTCATATCCTTCTCATCAGGATCAGAGCCAACTCTCAAGATGTAGAAGTAGAATAGCTTTAGTTGAGAATTAGGGAGAGTTGAGCCATGCTCAAGTTCTGGAGAAATCTTTGGAGGTCAGGTATATCTTTGTATCTCAACTTTTCAAGACTTATGCTTTAATATATTTATCTTCTCTATTTACTTTTATGCCTTACATTTGTATGGTTAGTATAGTATTATACCTTGGCATGGGATCTCTGCTCGCATTGAGTGCTCTAGTTATAGTACATAATTAGAGTAGTAATCAACAAAATAGATGAGGTGTATAGACTATAGGTTACCTGATATTGCATCTAACCCCACGGATAGTTGTGATAGCCCCAGGTGGTGACAGCCCTGACGGCCGACGTAGTCCACCATGTTGGGTTGGTGTTTGTAGGACCATAGTTAGAGCTTCCTAGTCCCTTTCTCATCCCTTTCTATGACTAGTGTTTCGATGTCCCAAAGTGTTATTGTGTGATCGCTATATCTACCCATGCTTTAGTTATACTCTCTAGTCTAAACTAGAATAGAACCAAAGTAATAGAGAAGTATGTAGGAACCTTGAACTCAACTGTTGTCCTCTCAATTTAGCTAGACTGCTCATTTATATACCATGAAATTCTCCTATGTGTGTGTTATTATTCATAACTCTTATCATTACCAACACTTATGCCCACTTCAGTTTAGTTGGTATACTAGTTAGTAGATACATGATGGTGAATTATCAACTTCTTTAACCATTGTTTCCCTATGGATAAATACGATACCTTGGAATACTCTTAGGTGAAAGCTATAATGGTATCTGTGTGCTTGGGGATTTATCTGTGTGCGTTTAAAAATACCAACAAGCTTTTTGGCGCCGTTGCCGGGAAACAATAGGCGTAAAGATTTTGATACTAGCTTGATATCTGCTAATATAGTTATCATTAACTTTAGTAGGATTACCCCTGTTCTGTTAAATTGTGGAAAAGATAGGACAACAGATACCGTTGTGACCTTCTGGCAAGTTTTCACAAGAAAAGAAGAGAGAAACATTGAAGAACCTAGGGTGCCTAAACATTCATGATCCATCAAAACTGGAACCCTGCCATCTCACAGGTTTGTAGATTAGAGAAAAAGGTTCTAACACCCCTGGTGTTTGTCACTCATTAAGTAGTGGGTTTGAGCTCCAACATGATAGATTAAGTAGAGATGACAATGTCAAGGTCAACCTATGGAGATGAGCCTAACCTAAACTTGGATATTGCACCATTGCTTTACATATAGACCATTTTCAAGATATATGCTTGGGTGGTGTTATGGCAATATATTCATGTGTCTCACATTACCTTTTATCTATAGTGACCCATGGAAAAGTTTCATAAAGTTTGGAATCAAAAAGTCACATGAAATGATAAGTTATATGCTTGTTTGGATTATAACTAAAACCTGCCTTACATCCCATGGGAACTAGTATTTATGCAACATACAAATGCAACATGTGCAACACATCTTGGACACATGTGGAACACCCTAGTGGAACATGTGTAGCTTGTATCTTGAAACAATCACATGAAACAACTATAGCATTTCACTTGAGTTCTATGTTTCAAGGCATGTGAGGCCTACACTTTTGTGCAACCTATGCATGGTGTGTATGTTTGGCCTCTACAACACCTTAACTACACTTAGGACACTTAATGGAACAATGTTCATGTTGATCATTTTGACTAAATGTGCTTCTAAGTGATGGTTGACCATGTATGGACCCTAGAACCTTTTCGTTTGACCATTTCAAAAGTCTGACCTAGAAGCTTTGCATGACTGTGCACCCTTTTACAAAGTTCTAGAGAATTTTATAAGGAACAAACTTTGTTTAAGAGTCAAGTCATGAAAATGTGTGGAAAGTGCTAAAAAGGGCCCACAAGTCAGAATTTGGACTGTTTCCAACACTTAGCAATTTTAAAACCCCAATTTCAGTGTTTTCGACATTGGCATGCCGCGTTCTCGGGATTTTGTTAAGCAACTTGGTTGGACCCCTTAATAAAAGTTGGAGCTAACCATATGGGGAAGGTCTAGGAAAAAGTTGGCATTGCTGGGAACCCTCTTGACTAACTAAATGGAGCTCAAATGAAAGTTTGATTAGTCATTGACAGTAGCAATTTGAGAGGTAATTATCTGCTAATTGATTGCCCTAATGACCATGACCATTAAATGAAAAACGTAGTGTAATGTGTGGGCTGCAAACTTTGTATTTGGCCCAAGTCCAGAATCGGCTCGGAAGCCAGCCCAAATCTCGTCCCACCTTGGCCACATCGCTGCACGCCACGTGCTCGGTAAAATGCTCCAACGGGCGGCGCGTGTCCAGGGCATGGCCTCCATGCATGAGCACGCTCCCACCATGGTTGCCATGTTCCCTACCCTTCCCTCGCGCATTGGGGAGAGGTCACGGCCATCCAGTGCCACCCTGCGCTCGCCCTCTGCTCCCCTCGGCCCTCTCTCCTCGCCCTCTGCTCTCCATGGCCGTCCGTAGCCATGGATGGCCGAGCGGAGCTCAAGCTCCTACTGCCACTGCCCTAGCTACGTGCCACTGTCGTCACAAGGGCACACCGGCACCACGCGTCCGTCCACCTGCCTATCCTTGCTGGGCCGTGCCGTCGTGTCCCTCTGCCCTTGCCTGACGAGCCAAGCGTCCGCCATGGCCGCGAGCTCTGAGCTGAGCTCACCGTCGATGTTCATCTCTGTGCCCATTGCCACCACGTCTGCCTCTTCATCCTCGACCCACTCACGCGTGCCACGTCCAGAGCCCTAGAGCGCCGCCACCTAGCCCGCGCATCACCGACTGCTGTCGCGGCTGCAGCCGCTGCTCGTGCCGCCAACGCCCACGGTCGGGCTGCTGGGCGCCGTTTTCACCACGGTGGAGGCCCACCGTGGGTGTGGGAAGGCAATTTGGGTTCCTCCCCTGTGCCCTAGCCACGGCCTGTGTGGCCGGGCGAGCCGGGATGACCGGCCAGTGCCCTCCGTCCCCTGCTCTGCTGTCGGGAAGAAGAAGGAGGCCGTCCCCCTCTGTGTCTCTCTCTCTCTGGTGGATGACAAGTGGGCCCAGTGAAACAGCGGGTCCCACATGTCAGTTTAAGTGGTGACTGATTAGGGTGCACAGTCGGGTACGCCTAGCACGTCAAGGGTAAAGTGGTTTCCTGTTTTTATTTTTTAGAATTTGTGCTAAATCTTGTAAAATCCATATCTCCTACTAGGAAAGTCCAAAAATGGCAAATATGGACTTTTTGGAAACCTTGAGAAAATCTCTATGTAGTAGAATCATAAAATGTTACTTGTTTGTAGAAAATTTCTGGTGTTTTGATTTAAGTTGGAAAAGAGCTCTAAAAATGCTTATAACTTGATCAGAGCCATATTTAGAGTTTGGGAAGTCCAAAAATAGTGATTCTTATTTTGTTAATCTTATGATGGCAGTTGATAACTAAGAAAAATATTAAACCTAGTAGTTGTTCACTGTTTTATTAAGGTTTTGATTTGACCTTGTTAAATAAGGAAATCTACATTATATTGCTTGTCATTTTTATATCTTGAGTTGTGTTGTTCCAATTGATGTGAAATTTTTATGGTAGTCTTTCCATGCTATGAATGTATTGTGGTATAAATTTCATGGTCATTTCTTACTATATGATCAAGTTATTGATGTAACTTGTTTTGGCTTGATAACTAGCTTATAAATAATATATAAATGTTAAAATGGAAAATGTTCTTCCATTACCTTAGTATGATATTGCTCTATCATGTTGATTCATACTATGGCCCTGTGTTCATAGAAAATATGGAGTTTTAGGTTTAACTTGCTCTCACATGATTTATTGCAATAGCTATTTGTCTTTTTCATAGAGGTTGATATACTTGTCCAAATGGCTTGAAATTTGGACAGTAGACTTTTGGTAGCATTTGTAGGACACTATAATTTTGGTAGAATTTATTGTGCACTATTGATAGGTGTTCATAATTCCACCTATTTATCTAAATAAATTAAGAAAATGTATTAAAAGAATTTATTTAGGAATGTATACTATGTTTTCTGGTGTTCCACTGTCCTTGCATGATATTGTGGTAACCTGAGAAACAATAATATGATCATGTGTTTCAAGAAAATATATAGTTTTAGATTTATCTTGTTCTCTCATGCTTTATTGCATTAAAGATTTGTTTATTATGATATCTCATGTTGGCTTATCAATTGGGGTTGAAATCTTTATGGTATCCTCCTGGTACCTTGTACTTGCCTCTGTAATTTTATTAGATTTTTCTGGACACTTTTCATATATTTTAATATTTATGCCTATGCAATCAAGTAAATAGAAAAGTCCAATTAAATAAATGTTAACATAAGTAACATGACTTGATCTGGTATTCTTTCAACATGTTCTAAATGATGGTCAAGTTGGTTTGGCCATTTGCAATGTTTTGTTCATCATTTATAATTCAATTTTATAATTCATTGATTTCTGGACAGATTTGAGAATGTTGTTAATTACCCCATGTTAATGATGTTTTCTGAGCATCTTGTCTATAGAAAAGTTGTATATAATTCATGTATCTAGATTGTGTTAAAATTTGGTAGTATTTTACTGAGTAGTTTTTGAGTTATAGATGTTTAAAGTCAGGTCCCAGATTTGGTTGCTCTCTGTTTGGAGCAGACCAGATTCTGTAGTTTTATCTTTTTGACCTTTTAAACTTTAGAATTAGGCTTAGGTGATTATAAATGAATTATAGACAATTTCATAAGCCTTCCAGAATGTCTTGTTGCACATATTTTGGAGTTGTAGATCTCCTGTTATGATTGATTTACTCAGCTACTGCATGTATGTCCAGAAAGTAGCAGGTTCTTGTTCTAGTGCTTTGATTAACTTTGCCATGCTAGTGGGTTAAAGTGTGACTTATATCCTTGATGGTACTTGGTTTAGTACCCTGTGATCTTGTGAGACTTGTGTCTTAATTGATGTGCTTGCAATCTTCTATGTTATGCCTTAATGAGGATTAAGTTAATTAGCTCTAGGTGTTTATGAGAACTTTGGTATGCTTGTTTGAATACTTTGTTTATTGCACTTCTATGCATTCATACATATGCATTGTTGCACCTCATTTAGGTACGTTAGCTGAAGCACGTGAAGGACCTGATGTGGAGCCAAACCCAAAGATGGAGTTGGTGGATCCATCCCGAAGATAGAAGGACCGGACAAGTGATAGATTGAGGGAATGCTTGCCAATTGAATTCATCTGACATATTCTAACTTGAGTCAGATCCCAGGCAAGCCCCGGAGCATTATAAGCCTCCTACCTTCAAAGCAATTAATTCTATATATGTTATAAGTATTATTGCATTAAGTGATAGGAGTTGGTTGGAAACCATTGCTGCATTATATCATTCCTTGTCCAGATATATGAATCCTTGAATCCTACATAGACTAGGATCGAGTAGATGCTTAGCCCTGCTTTAAGCGGTAGAAGTCAGGTGATTTCCTATCACCTGCGAGATGTAGGGATATTCACATATGGCACGGTTGGCTATATTTGCTATCGTGGAAAGGAATCATGTGTTAATAAAATGAAATGAGACCGGGCAGGATGATGATAGTGAAGCAATAAGACATGGAGGTCTTGAGTGTGAATCTATCCCCGTCTGAGTCATTTAAGGACCGATTCACTGTACGTCCTTGAGTCATGTTGAACGCAGTCTAACACTTAGTTGGCCAGATAAGTCGTTCCGACCACGAAGCCGAGTAATGCGGTTCAGGCCAGGAGTCGAATGGTATGTCGCATCTTGGAGGAGAGTAATGTTGTGCTTGGGGACATTGGCGTGAGACCAGGGGGGGTTAGAGTCCCTAGCACCTGGCAGAGTGTCGTCCTTGGGGATGCGGCATCATTCGAACCCGTGACTCCTGAATTGTACAAAAGGTGGCTTGTGCGACCCTGGCAGGGGCCTGCGCGGTGAGTGTTAGAAATACCCCTCCAGCTAGATAGAAATTTGATTCGAATTGCCGTCGCTCCCGGTTAGTGAGCACTTGACTTGAGCAGTGGCAACGTAGATTCCATTAAATTGAACGGATGGTTAATTGGATAATGATGGAAAGGTTGCCTCAATTTAAACCTGCTATGGTTAATATTGTTTGCTCCTAATAAAGTGAGTGCTCTAGTACAGGTTCTAATATATATGATAGGTTAATGATAATTAACTTGATGCTTAAGCATTAATGATTAATCATCTATATTAAGCTTTTATGTAAAATGTTGTCAAGCCAGCCCACTTTATATCAGCCTTGCATGATCCTTGGTGTCACTTTATTTCTGGTTTCTAACGGGTAAGTCTAGCTGAGTACTTTGTCGTACTCGGGGTTTTATCCCCACTTGTTGCAGGTTGTGTTGTATCATGGCGGCTGCAAGAGTTGGTTGGCTCCTGCCTTAGTGGCAGAGTGTGATCATGGGCATGATCCTTCTTATTTACCTTATCTCTAATGATTTTGTTGGAAGTCGACCGGGGTACTGGCATGTATTTGAAATAATATTAATGTTAGTTGCAAATTACTTTGCTTCCACTACTTTTCAATGTAAGTTGTAATAACTATGTTGAACTCCGATGTATATTGAATTACTTGTGAAATGGATGTAACATGTGACTTGTTATGTTGAATCACTATGATCTTGGCTTGTATGTTGGTTGGTTTGAAATCCCTCGTGATTTCATTGCACTACCGGAGTTATATGGGCTCAAGTGCGAGAATTTGATCACTCCGGTGATTGTTTTTGTACTTGTGCTCTTATAATTTGGACGGTTCCGTGACAAAGGTCGCCGTCAAAAGAATTCAAATCACATCTCATGTGATAGCTACAGACACTGCACTACTCACAAACTCCATTGTGAATCATGGTAAGTATGATCAAGAAAGGTGAGACAGTCTTACTCATGGACTTTAAACTTGATGAGTAGTTATCTTTTAATTATTGCATTCTATTGCATGTTTACTTTGAATAATCCATACATACACTTTCACTTAGTTTAAGTTTTCTCATTTTAAATCCACAGCATGTTTAGTTCCTTGCTTACATCCATGCCACTTGCATCTTTATTGAAAAATATAAAAAATTATTACTCACCATGATCATGCTCTCTTTCATCTCTATTTGAATAAATCTCTATAGTGCTTTCATGCTACCTTTGTCTGCTATAGTATGTTTTGGTTTGAAAGTACTCGATATACTTACATAGGCTTTTAAATTAAGTGTGGTGCTTAGGTTAAAACGCCTTCCTTAATTAAAATTAGACATAGAGTCTAGTTTAGTTACTGAACTAAAAATTGCTAGTGTAGACACTGGATATTTTGTTAGACTAACCCCTGCAGAAAACTCTCAAATTAAATCTAGGTAAGTCAAGAGATAAATTCACATAAAGATGGATCAAGGCATGTGATGAACTCCAATAACTTTGTGCAAACAAGATCCAACTCATTCTTCATGGAAGGAAGAACTATGAGTATAAAGGTTTATTCACTTATCTTTTGTTGCAAATTATGTTTGCCTTGAACCATGCTAGAATGCAGCAAACACATAGAAATTGCTATAAGAATATGATAAACAAAATCTATGCTAAGATAATTCTAAAAAAACACATCCTTTCATTAGCATAAAGGAAAATCACAAAAAAGTTATGGACAACAACCCATGTTTCAAATTCGTTATATTCTCTCAGGTATGTGTCTATTAACATTTTACAGGAAAGAATAAATATAAGTTATGCCCATTCATGGTTTGATATGAACCTGAAAACCCCAAACTACCACTTTCGTGATGAAACAAAGGAGATAAGTGTCATAAAAAGGATCTACAATAAAAGCACTCACTCATTGGAAGTGGACGAACAAAGTGACAGGCCATGAGCAATGTTAAAGACACCCTAGCAATGAGTCTTCCCATAAACTCAAGATAGGATGCCGACGTGAAGCAGGGTGCAACTCACCTCATATTAGCCAAGCTGAGACTGCTTTCATCATCTTCGAAGACACCATCTTGCACATCGGCAGCAAGGACAAGGATGACGAGATGCCATTACATCATGGCATGCATCCTTGTGGCAATAAACATCAATCAATGGTGGACTACCGACTGTGTCTCGAAAGACCATGAACAACCACGGTTGCAAGATGATGTCCCTAAGTCATGGAAGATGAAGCTTTCACGCATGTACTAATGAGGTTCCTTCCTTGACCATCAAGATGGCTGGCGTATCGCTATCGAATGGAGAAGAACAACTCTCTACCATGCCACTTGAGGACAAAGATAATCAAGGAGGAACTCGAGCTTGCATCTCCAATGAATATCTACTCATCAACCAAGAATCAACGAAAATTAAGAAAGGTTGACAAAGAAGAACATGCAATTGTCTGCATCCTCGTCTCCTGAATCAGATAGTGCAAAGAAAAGCTAAATACAAGGGAGAGGTCCTGGTCAATAGACCTAAAAACCATAAGTCCTCGCTGACAGGGTCAAGTGACATAAAAGTCCATGTGTGGGGGAGGAAGGCCAACTTTTTTTTACAGTTGATACAGCCCTGCTCTTCTTCCTCCTAGGCTCTCATCGCCTTTGGCACGCTGGTTTGCAATCCCTTTGCTCAATATTGTTTTGTTTCTATAAGTTTGAATATGTTTGCAAATTTCATACATGAAAATTAAACTTAAGATGTCAAGTAAAATTAATCCTTGCGAGAAGAAGTATTTGTAACAATTGGGGCACATTATTTAAAACATGGGATTAATGTTCTATGCTAATTAAATTGTTAAAACCAATCCTGCTATAGCCTAGACGATGACCTTTAGCTCTATGAAAACACTATCCATATTTCAAATTATTTGTACATCCCTTCAGGTATGTGTTGTCCACTAATCTTTTGTAAGAATGAAAAAAAATAAGTGGAGCAAACGGTCCAAATAAAATGTTGTGATCCATAAAAGAAAGAACAAAAAGATGGCATGACAAAAGATGATAAAGGAGTGCAACATTGAGACAAGATGCTCATGAATAGCTTTAGATGTGAAGTAGTCAAGCAAGGAAGACTTCAAATAGAAGGAAAGGACCACCACAAGTCACCTACCCTTCATCACATGGTGCTATCTGTAGGGTCGAGACGGTAGACTTGAGGGGGGTGAATAGTCCTTTCTAATACTTAATTACGTCGGCTAACCGAAATAAGTGCAAAAAATTAAAACTATCGGTCCAGCTAAGACTACACCCCTCTATCTAAGTTCTCTAGCACCTTGCAAAGATACTAATTAAGCAACTAAGGTGCTAAGTTAGCTAGAGCTCACCTAACCAATTCTAGAAGCAAGGTCACACAAACCTATGCCACTAGTACTTTGCAAACCAAAGGAGCTCATACATAATTCTAGTAAGCAAAAGCACAAAGCTCCTAAGCTCACTAGCAATGCTCAATAACAAGGCAACCAATGCCAAATTAGAGAGTGCAAATTACATAGCTACATGAACTAAGCAATGTGACTAACAAGGTTACTAAAAACCAAATTAACCACGCAAGGGAGCTACTTCTATGCTACACAAGCAAGAAGGTAACTAGCTAGCTACACAAGCTAACTAATTACAAGAGCAACTACACAAGCACAATGTATGAAAAGTGAATACAAGCTTGTGTTGCATGGAATGCAAACCACCAAGAAGATGATGAAGATAATGTTGACACGGTGATTTTTCTCCTGAGGTTCGCGAGGTTGCCACCAAGCTACGTCCTCGTTGTGTCGACCAACATCTCGTGCTTCAGCAGCTAATCAGTATTCCCACAAACCAAGCCCCCACGTAGGGCACCGCAAGAACCTATCGCAAGTGTGGTAGCTCAATGACACTCTCTACTAGTGTTGCTCTTTGTGGCTCCCGCGGGCGAGCACAATGCCCCTCACAAAGTTCTTCTCCGGAGCACCGCATAATCTCCTTGCGGGCTTCGACGAAGACCGCCACCAAGCCATCTAGGAGGTGGCAACCTCCAAGAGTAACAAGCCCACTGGCTTGTAAGACGACCACCTAGTGCCACTCGACGCAACCTCATGATGCAATCGCACTAGAATCACTCACTAACTCTTGATTCGCAATCTTGCAAGCACAAGTGAGTTGGAGGGCTCCCAAGCACTCTCAAGCATGGACACAAAGTCCCCTTAGGTGCTCAGCAACCGGCCCAAGGCTAGCCAACACTTCTATTTATAACCTCATAGTCAAATAGAGCCGTTACCCTGTCACTGGGTTTTTCCCGATGTGATCGGACACACTGCTTCATCACGACCAGACACACAGGCCAGCGTCCGGTCACTAATAGTCATCCACGTGGCCTCACCATTCAACCATGCGCGTACGATCTCCAACAGTCACTGACAACGTCTAATGGTCACCACGACCAAACGCACCACCAGCACGACCGGACACGACCACGCAGCGTCAGATCACTCACGCGCTCTCTCCACAATTTAATCGATAGAATAGATGAGGTGTCTAGACTATAGGTTACCTGAGATTACCCCAACCCCACGGATAGTTGTGGTAGTCCCAGGTGGTGACCGCTCTAACGGCCGATGTAGTCCACCACGTTGGGTTGGTGTTTGTAGGACCATAGTCGGAGCTTCCTAGTCCCTTTCTTATCCCTTTCTGTGACTAGTGTTCCGATGTCCCAAAGTATTATTGTGTGATCACTATATCTACCCATGCTTTAGTTATACTCTCTAGCCTAAACTAGAATAGAACCAAAGTAATAGAGATGTAGGAACCTTGAACTCAATCGTTGTCCTCTCAATTTAGCTAGACTTCTCATTTATATACCATGAAATTCTCCTATGTGTGTGTTATTATTCATAACTCTTATCATTATCAACACTTACCCCCACTTCAGTTTAGTTGGTATACTAGTTAGTAGATACATGATGGTGAATTATCAACTTTTTAACTATTGTTTCCCTATGGATAAATATGATACATTAGAATACTCCTGGGTGAAATCTACAATGGTATCCGTGCGCTTACGAATTTATCTGTGTCATTTAAAAATACCAACAGGATGGCAGACAGTGTGCAAAAGGTCAAGCCGCAGCACTAGGAAGTTCTGGTGGTGGCGGTGGGAGCTTGTGGTGACAGCGGTGGTCTATCGTAGTGGTTGCAGCAGCATGGTGGTGGGTCATGGTGTTCTGCGAGGTGGTGGAATGGGTGAGTGGGTGCGGCGTGGCTGTGGTTCAAACTTGAGTGCATGCCATCTGGTGTCGTCGTGCCTTGCCGGCAGCGAGCAGCGGCGATGCGGCTTGGCTTTGGGCTACGCTCAGGGATGGGGTAGCATAGAGAGAGAGATGGCTATAGTGGGTGGAAAAGGTGGAGGTGGTGCCTAGGAGCTCGCTAACTACTCTAATTAAGCTATGGTGGACTAGGGAGGGGAGGAGTGGAGTTCGCCCCAATGGCGACCACGGTGGTTGGAATTGGGGAAAAACTAAGCTATGGCTCTGAAGAAGGGAGGCGAGGAGAGAATGAGAAGGAGATGGTGTGTTCCTGAATTGGGTGGAGCTTGCTGCGTAGTTGGTTGAAGCGGAGGGGCAACATCCGGGCCTATTTATAGGCGGCGGAGATCAGTTCGCCGGCGAGATATTTCTTGCCGCACGCCTCGGTTGTGCGCACGTCATGTTTCCTCTGCGCTCTCGTCTAGGCTACTAAGGCTGTTGTGTATAGTGCGAGCTTATCCGCTACCCGGCTGGGGGTGAGCTATAGAGGACTGTGACCATGGTGGCGGCAACGGTCGGGAGCTCAGATGCTGCCGCATGGCGTAAGATATAAGGGTGGGGAGGTCCTGTGGGTCCGTAGCACCCTTGGTCCTTATCCTCTTTGCCAGAGTAAGGCGGTAACGACGAGCCCGAGGCAACGGAGGTAGACGGCACAGACGACGTGGTATTTGTGTCACTGTCTCTAGGTAGGAGACGAAGATGACACGCAGGTCCCGCTCATCGGTGAAAGAAGGGAGGGGAACAAGAGCGGGCTCATGCCAGAGATGGGCCGAGCGGCCAGACCAGCCCAAGAGAGGAGGCGGGGCATGCGCGCTTGCAGGCTGACCCAAGTAGGAAGGAAGGAGAGGGTGGTGGGCTGCGATCACGGGCCAGGAGGGAGGATTGAGCCCGAGGGCCAGTTACCATTTATGAAATTCCTTTTCCATTTTCCAGAAAATAAACTAGGTCACATATGTATGTTTTGAATTTGAAATGTGGAGAGCTTGGTAAATCAAGGGGAAGGTCAAGGGATGTATTTCAAGGGAAAGATGTTAAGGAGATTATTTAGCACCAAATAAATTCTAGGGCAAACAATCATGCAATAAAACATTTCAAGCAACAAACATTCAAGCAATTAAGTATTTCAAACAATCATGCATATGGTGTATTTTGATGCAACAGTTTTGGAAAACATTTCCTTTTAAAATGTTATTGCAGGATATAAACTAATAAAGTTTTAATTTGTTGTAAAGTTTTAAAAAGTTTAAATTTTTAGCGGTTTTTATTATGACGCAAAAACACGAGTGTTATAAACATGGTAAAAAAATAAGGGGAAATCACCATGGGGTGGGGACGCCACTTTCGCCAAACCCCCAGGTACGGAACTCAAACAAGCGGTAGAAGATAAAAAAAGAGAAAGCAGTGGAAGTAGAAACTGAGACGGAAACAGAAAAAAGAACGCGAACACAACACGTAGGTTGGACAAAAATCTAAAAGTGGCAAAAATTTTACCCCTTTATTATTAGGTGATACATCCGGCCCAGGTGGGGTTGGCCGAGGCCCAATAAATTAAGGTTGCCTGGACCCCAACAGTTCTTATGCACACCCACTCGGAGAAAGGCCCAATGTCCCTAAAAGTCTAGTCCGATAGGGGAAGGGTGGCTCTCTCTTTTAAGGTGGCTTCCTCCTCCCAAGCTAAGCAAGGTGGGATTATTCAGAGGCTCACACGGTCGCCGCCCGACTACAACTAGGCCACTTGGCCTTTTTTGTTGCGTCTTTGCCAGCGGATAATAGTGGAGGATGTTCTCATCATTCCTACCCCTTAAACAAGGGCCCAGCTCTGATACCAAATGATACATCCGGCCCAGGTGGGGTTGGCCGAGGCCCAATAAATTAAGGTTGCCCGGACCCCAACAGTTCTTATGCACACCCACTCGAAGAAAGGCCCAATGTCCCTAAAAAACTAGTCCGATAGGGGAAGGGTGGCTCTCTCTTTTAAGGTGGCTTCCTCCTCCCAAGCTAAGCAAGGTGGGATTATTCAGAGGCTCACATGGTCGCCGTCCGACTACAACTAGGCCACTTGGCCTTTTTTGTTGCGTTTTTGCCAGCGGGTAATAGTGGAGGATGTCCTCATCATTAGGTATAGATATTGATATACTATACTCCACGATGTGGGAATAGTATTTTTCCCAAAAAAAAGCTTCCACATTTATTCTGTCTAGAAATTATTGCGTTTTCAGAAAGAAATAAAATTAAGGCACCCTCTAAATGTTCATAAATTACTAGCCCATTACATAAAAAAACCCAAAATTTATTTATATATTACATATATTTGTATATTGCACCAATACCATCATTATAAAAAACATGAAGATAAAATATGTTTGTTACCACATATAAAAAATCAGATTGACTTATTAGGAAGGATTCAAAGTTCCATTCAAGTCTTATTTTGATATCAAATATAACAGAAAAAACAAACATGGTTATAATACAAACTATGATAGATATAGTCATATATCGTCCAAAAATACAAGCAATCCATCGACAAACTGAAGAAACGAATTAAAAAATTTACGTATTCTCTCATCCTGAATGATGTAACTAGCTATCACTTTGATGGTATAATGATGCTACTCACTCTACACCACCAGAAGGCGATGATTCGGTGTTGGATGACGTTCTATATCTATCAGGGATGACCAAGACAGATGTATAGAACGAGAGAGAAAAGAAACATGACTAACGGCGAGAGTGGGAAAATGCAGAAGACGAGACAGGGTGCTCCCCCACAGGGCGATAGGGTGACTTCCCCGATGACTTCCCCGATGAACGAGCGTGCGGGCGTCCTAGGAGGAGCCGACGACTCTCCCCCGTCAGGAGCAACCTCTCGCCCGAGGTCGCCCACAGGAGGACAGGGGGTGGTGGCGTTGGGCTTCACCCAGGGGAACAACGGGGTGGCAGAGCTCCTTCGGCGAAGGGATGCGTGGTGGAGAGACAACTTAGGTACGAATTCATGTTCCATGAACCTTGAGGCAGGAGAGGGATTGGGAGGGAAGCTGATTCAGGGGAATTCTAGTCCATCTGGTTATGCAGAGGGGGGGTGAATTCTGAGGATTGGCCGTCGTTACAAGAGGGAATTCAAGCGGGCAAGGGTGCCCCACGACGCTTGACATTGATCCCACAGAAGTTCAGCGAATGGTGCATGGATGCATCCAGCTACCATCCTACGATGCTTGGGGGGCAGGAGAAGCTGCGATTGCAAATTGAAAAGGATATCAAATGCTAGTTATTCATGGAACAAAAATGGGTTTCTGATCTATGAGATCTGGCTGCCACATCTGATCGCTTGGAGGAATCCTTAGAGAGGATGATGAAGCTTGGTTCTGATCAGGATGAACTTGATAAGCAGTTGGTTGTACGGGGTTGCAGTGGGGAAGATGACAAACCAATTCTGAATTCGGTGGATTCCCGCTTCAACCATTCATGGACCCCGAGTGGACCTGGGCTGGGCTGGTTTTGGATTCCTAGAGGGAGGCTATGTTTGGATATTCTCTACCCAGCCAGCAAGGAGGAGGTCAGGCGATTTGGCCACATTGCCCGCAAACTTCGAGCCACCCATCCCCCACGTAGTCTAGCCAAATCTTTTGTGGCGGTGGTGAACCCTAGTACGATGGCTCATCCCAATCGCCCTACGGGGAAGCGTCACTAGGAAGAGTGGATGGAGGAAGATGATCTGCTTGGTGGGGATTTGGGATAGGATCTAGATCTATGGGTACAACTTCAGAGAGGGGGTAGAAACCAGGCTGAGCTCAATCAGACAAGGTACAAAGGGCGAAGACTTGATCAAGGAGATCAAGAGTAGGATAGGTTTGGGGGGGAAGGAACTACAATCAGGGCCGGTGGGAGAATGGCAGACAACAAGGACAGCAAGGGAGCTGGGGATACTATCAGCAAGGCAATTGGAATCAACAAAATTGGAATCAAGGGGATCGTCATCCAACAGAAAGAATTGGGGCTCAGTCGTCTTCAGAAGGTATGAGATCTAGGGCCTCTTCTGAGGTAAGATGCTATAGGTGCTTGGATATGGGACATCATCAATCTGATTGTACCAAAGAGCCTTTTTGTTACAAGTGTAAACAAAAAGGACATATGGCAATTGATTGCAGAATTAACAAGAAGCTAAAAATCTATGGGTTTGGCATCCCTGGCAAAGGTTTTTATGCCATTGATATCCCAGAGGCAAAACTCAAGGTGTCTCAGGCTACTAGTTTCCTAACAGTGATAGAAGGAGAAGCTACAGAAGACAAAATAGCCAAAGAACTAAAGAATCTAGTCAAGGGGGACTGGGACTTCAGAGTGAAAAAGTCAGACAAGCAAGAATACATGGTGGTGTTCCCTAACAGGAACACTCTAGGTATATTTGCCAAATTGTCTGAGTTTGAGATGCCTCTTTATGGACTAAATGGTACAATTGAAGTTGCCAATGTGGACCCAGAATCTTCATCTGTTCTCCAAACGGTTTGGGTCAGGATATCTAACATCCCAGTGCCAGCAAAGGATGTAGAATCAGTAAAGGAAATTGCAACATCTATTCTCCAAACGGTTTGGGTCAGGATATCTAACATCCCAGTGCCAGCAAAGGATGTAGAATCAGTAAAGGAAATTGCAACATTGGTGGTTGAGCCTATTGTAGTTGATGAAGTAAGTCTTTTTATAGCCGGCCCTGTGAGAGTACAGGGAAGGTGCAGGAACCCATCTCTAATTAAAGGTTCTATTGAGGTGTTTTTCAATGGCTTTGGAATTCCTATTTCCTTTGAAGTGGAAGATTATAAGGGTCCTGGTAAGGGTGTCAAAGGGGGCCCTCCTGGGCCAGGATCTGGTAAAGATCATGATAATCACCAGCAGGGAGATAGAAAGAAAGGAAATGACAAATTCCAGAGATTTGGCAAGATTGATAGGGATATGGATTCCAACCAGGATGATTCAATGGAGGATTGCTTTGAGGTGGATTCTACAGATGACACCAAAGAGATAGGCAAGGGAGGTATGGCTACTCCTATTTTTGCTTTCCATCCTGTGCTTGGTCACTTCTCAATGGGGGACATCTCTGAGTTGATGATCCAGAACATTCAGAAAAGGTCTTTATAGAAAGATGGTGCTTCTCCTGACAAGGTATCCAGTGCAATTGAGATTGGGGATGAGATGGGGTCAGTAAACAAAAATAAGGATGGGTCAAATATTGATAAGGACAAAGAGATCTATGAAAATGAGAAACAATTCATTGTGCATGGAGCAGATGGGCCTTTTCTGATGGACAAGAACAAGTGGCCAAAGTTGAACCAAATTGTTGAACAGGATTCACAGGAACAGGAAGGATTTGGGGTGCTTACTCAAGAAGATAGCAGCATTCAGACAAGTATAACTCTGGATAATATAGCTGGTGGGTTATCTCAACCAAAGGCAAATGACAGTTTGGCTCCAGGGAAGGAAGCTACTGAGGTGAATACCCAGTTGACAGATTTGGACAAAGGGGGTAATAGGAAGACTCCCAATCAGCTTGATGAAGAAGATTTCATGAATTTTATATCTGACCAGAGCAAGAGTTCTAATATGGAGAATGACTGTCAGGGGTGGCAATCACCAAAGACTAGAAAGACTAAGAAGAAGAAGTATAAAAAGAATATTGTGGTGGCTACAAGAACAAGCAGTCGGGTGCCAAGGGATGGCATACCTGTTGCTATAAAAGCTACCAATAGAGCTATTGCTAAGAACACCATAACAGGTACTACATCCAATCCTAATCCTTTTAATGTTCTTAATAATACTTCTAATGATCACTTGGAAAAGGTTATCCTTGATCTGGACATAGAAGTAGAGGATATTGAAGGACAAATTGATGTGTTTAGAACAGAAGAACTTGCTAGAGCAGCTATTGCAGAAGCAAACTACAAAGTATTCTTGGAAAAATAGAAAGAAAGGCAAGGGTCTTCGTTTGATATTTAGACAGATGATTTAGCCATGAGGACTATTGGAAACCATAATAGAGATGGCATGTCTGATATAGCCAAGGGAGGCTCTATCAGTACTGACCATGGTGCTTTTAGGGATTATACTTTTTCTAGTAATCCAAATGAGGTGCATGTTTTGGAATGTTAGGGGGTTGGGAACTGTGCATAGAAGGGGGTTTATTCTTAAACATATTCTGCAAGAAAACTTAGACATAGTGGGGGATTCAAGAAACCATTAAGCAAGAGTTTTCTGATCGAGATCTTAAAGACATGTCTGGCTCTGTTGACTTTGTGTGGAAATGGATTCCAGCAAATGGTCATTCAGGGGGACTATTGGTAGGTGTCAAGTTGGAAAGCTTTGAGATTGAACAAATTGAGTTAGCTGGTCACTTTTTGGGTTATCTGATATGGAATAGACTAACTAATTTTAGGTTCTGGGTTATCAATGTGTATGGGCCTGTAGAACATGAGTTCTCTAAGGATTTTATCCTAGAGTTATCTAATTTTTGCTCTAATGAAGTTTTGCCTATGGTTTTGGGGGGATTTCAATCTCATTAGAAGTGATAAGGATAGGAATCAGGGTCATGGAGATCCTAAGCTCATGGAAATCTTTAATAACTTCATTGGCTCCTTTCATTTTAGGGAGATCTTTATTAGTGGGGTCAAATATACTTGGTCTAACAAACAGAAAAATCCTACTTTGGTTAAACTTGATAGAATTCTTGTTTCTGCTAGCTGGGATTTGAACTATTCTAATAGCTTCGCATGGTCAAAAGCAAGGATTGGGTCTGACCACTCTCCTCTTGTCTTGGACACTGGAGAGCATGGAGCCTCCAAGCCTAAATACTTCTTTTTTGAGGAAAAGTGGTTACATCATGAAGGTTTTTATGACCTGTTTAAATCCAAATGGGGGGATTTTAAAGGAAATTTTGTTAAGTCTTCTTATTCCTTAGATGTTTGGCATGGGTGCCAGCAATCCCTAAGAAAGTACTTGAGGGGTGGAGTTTGAAAATTACTGGGGAAAACAAAGAGATTAAAAAAACATTACTAACAGAATTGAAGAAACAGATATCATTGCTGAATCTAGACTTTTAAGCAATGTTGAGTGGAAAGAGAGAATTAGTTTGGAGAAATCCTTAGATAAAATAAACTTAGTTGAGGAGTTACAGTGGAAGCAAAAAGTGGGCAATAACTGGATTTTGCAAGGGGATGCAAACACCCAGTTTTTCCACCAGTTTGTTAATGGAAGGAGGAGGAAGAAGACGATTTCTTTTCTTGAAAATGGTAGTGAGGATATCAGGGGTCAAAGTGCTATCTCTTCTCACATTGTAGACTACTACAAGGGCTTATTTGGGCAAAATGAGCCATGTAGCATGTCTTTGAGTTCAGAGTTCTGGCCCGCCGAGTTATAGGTGTCAGATGTAGATAAACTAGAGCTAATAAAACCTTTCTCCATGGAGGAGATTAAGGAGGTGGTGATGGGTATGAAAGAAAACTCGGCCCCTGGCCCCAATGGCTATGGGGTTGTGTTTTTTAAGAAGTTCTGGGAACAGATCAGGGAGGAGATGATAAAAATATTCACAGACTTTTACAATGATAAGTTAGACATTAAGAGGTTGAACTATGGGGTTATCACTTTAGTGCCTAAGCTTAAGAAAGCAAACAATATCAAACATTTTAGGCTGATTTGCCTGTTAAATGTGGACTTTAAATGCTTTACAAAAGTGCTAACTAACAGACATGTTCCTGTGGCCAAGAAAATTATGAGCAAGAATCAGAGTGGTTTTGTTAAGGGGAGGAACATTTTGGAGGGTGTTGTGGTGTTGCATGAGGTGATACATGAACTACAATCTTCAAAAAGAAAGGGTCTTATTTTAAAATTAGATTTTGAAAAAGCCTATGACAGAGTTAGATGGATCTTCTTAGAGCAGGTCATGATAGGAAAAGGCTTTCCTAGGACTTGGATCTCGTGGGTGATGAAAATAGTGAAAGATGGGAAGGTTTGCATTAATGTTAATGGGGAAAGGAGTCCCTATTTTAAAACATTTAGAGGTTTAAGGCAAGGGGATCCTCTCTCACCTCTTCTTTTCAATTTAGTAGCTGATGTCCTAGGGGTGCTTCTTGATAAGGCCTCACAAAAAGGACATATTAAAGGGGTCCTCAAGGATCTTGTCCCTGGGGGAATTACTCACATTTAGTACGCGGATGACATAGTGATCATGCTAGATGGGTCTGTTAGTTCTATTATTAACTTGAAATTGATCTTGTATTGCTTTGAATGGTTGACTGGTTTAAAAATTAATTACCACAAGAGTGAGGTGTATGGTTTTGGAGTTTCTCAGGGAGTGAAAGAAGAAATGGCAAATATGCTTTATTGTGTTCTTGGGGAACTTCCTTTGAAATATTTGGGAATTCCAATAAGTGATCACCATCTAGCCATGGGGGCTTTTAGTTTTCTACCACAGAAAATGAATACTAGGTTGGATCCTTGGAAAAGGGAAATTCTTAACTTCAGGGGGGAAACAAATTTTAACCAATTCATGTTTGAGTAGCATTCCTTTGTATTGTATGGGCTTCTATTGGCTAGCTGATGGGGTGCATAAGAAAATGGATAGCATTAGAGCCAAATTTCTTTGGCAAGGAGCTGAAGAAAAGTTTAAATACCATATGGCTAAATGGGAAATGGTATGCAGACCAAAAGACCAAGGGGGTCTGGGGATTATTAACACTAGGATTATGAATGATTGTCTTCTAGTTAAATGGATTTGGAAGATTTTTTAAGAACCTGATGAATTATGGTTCAAGATTCTCAAAGCAAAGTACATGGGAGAGGGGGTTTTTTTATTCTAGGACAAAGGGAGTATCTCAATTTTGGCAAGGTCTCCATAAAGTGAAACATTTGTTTAAGTAGGGGGGCTGTGTTCAAAGTAAGAAATGGAGATCATTGTAAATTCTAAGAGGATTGTTGGGCCAAGGAGGTCCCACTGAGTGTTAGCCATGAAAACCTTTACAGGATGGTGAGATACCCTCATTACTCTGTTTCTGAATGTTGGGAGGGGGATGAATGGGTTATGGACTTTAGGAGAGCCTTGACTGTCCAGGAACACAAATGCTGGTTGGAGCTAACTGATTCACTGCAAGGGTGCAGTCCTGACAGTCAGACAAGTGATGTTGTTTCCTGGGCCTTAGAGCCAAAAGGACATTTCTCCACAAAATCTCTGTATAGATTTCAGACAGATTGTGGTATGCCTAGTAGGGTGGCTGGTTTGATCTGGAAGGCCAAAATTCCATTGAAAATTAAAATTTTCCTTTGGCAAATGTTCCGTAATAAACTCCAGGTAGCTGGTAACTTGGTAAAGCGAGGGTGGAAGGGTAATAGAAGCTGTTGTCTCTGTGAATGCGTTGAAACCATTGATCACCTGTTTTTCAAATATCACTTGGCTAAACTAGTCTGGGGGATTTTACAAGATATCTTTGAGTTAGAGGCATGCCCCAGATCTCTGGAGGACATGTCCAGTTCATGGTTACAGGGCAGGGGCCCTTTACCAAATCAGTTGGTAATGTTCTTTTTTACGGGGTTTGGATAGGCTCTGTGGACTACGCGAAATAAGATGGCTATTGAAAAATCGTTTATCAAGTCACCAGCTGATGTAATATATGTGGCAACATCATATTTGCAGAGATGGAGCATATTGTTGAAGGAGAAAGACAGGGAACACGTGCTGCAAGTGCTGGAAGCAATTCTGAACTGGTTGAAGAACTTTAAGCCCACGTCTACTTCGGCAATGGATGTCTTGGAAATCTAGTTGGCGTAGTTATTTTGTTTCTGTTTTGTCCTTGTAAGAATTGGGAGTTTTAGCTCTTTGCTGCTTGATACTGTGATGTGGCTGGTAACCCCAGCAAACTCTATAACGTTGTGCTTTCTTAAAAGCAGAGTTAATTCTCTTTCAAAAAAAACATGACTAACAGCATTAACCTAGAAAACACTCCCTGAGTCAAAAAAAAATTATAGGTTTGACCAAATTTATAAAAAATATTAATATTAATATTTTTAAATAGGTTTACTATGATAAATATATTTAATAATTAATATGATAATACTTATTCGGCATCATATACTACTTCCTTGTATATTTGGTTAAACTTAAATTTGTTTGACTTCTCAAGAAGTGAAAATTCCATTCTTTTGGGATAGAGGGAGTAGTAGGAAAAGAAAGATATCAGCCATGTTTGGTGTAGCTTTCCTGAGAAGATGTACAAATAGATGAAAAGCACATTCAAAATAAGCTCTGATCTAAATTTTGTGTTTTATTGCAAAGGATAAAGTATATTTTCAACCTCCAACTGATAGCATTCAATTTTCAACCTTGAACTATAAAATCGGGTAACATACTCCCTGCAATTTGTCAAAACTGGACAAATGTAGTCCTTCGACTGTTTTCAAAATGTGGTATTTTATTTTCTAAAAATAATAAAAATCTGATTTGATCTCTAAAAATTCATAATAATTTATATTAAATCATAAAGTATGAAACTAGTTCTATTTTTATTTTAAAATAGCATCTATATGTTGATGCTATATTTTAGAGTTCTTTGGATCTTACTTCTTTAGTAAATAGCAAGCATGACTACGAGCAATAAAGCAATAGGAAATGAAAAAAATCAATTCCAAATACCTATATATAGGTCATAAACAAGTAAACACATTTTTAGAAAAATAGTACTAGTTTCAAATTTGCCTGATTTCAAATAAGTTATTGAATATTTTTAGATAGCAAATCAGTTTTTTTTACAAAATAGAAAACCACTTTCTAAAACTAGCATGAGGACCAAATTTGTTTGGTTTTGGCAATTGGAGGCTAGCCGTAAACCGGTTTCATATTTTCAGGATGAAAAACAGAGGATGAAAAATATACTTTACCTAATACAAATGGAAATAGGAGCTGTGGGGAGAAACGTGACCAGAAAAAGTTGAAAAAGCATACTCTACCGTTTAGCTTCTAGTTTTAGCTTATTTTGATCATAAATAACATTTATATTGTACCAAAAAGCCCAAGGCTCAAAGTTGTAACAACAACTTGGCATCCGTAGAGCTGATAAAACTGCCACATCTCAATGCTACAGAAACGACTTTTAGCAACTTCTCCATTTTAGGGTAGAGGTGGCTCTATCAAAATCCACCTCTAAAAATAGTTTCTTAGCTGGCTTACATCTAGAAATTGATTCTTAGAGCTGGTTGAGCCGCCTCTAGAAATGCTATCTATATTTTTTTGGTGGATCGACTTACTAGCCACCTCTAGAAATGGGGGTATTTCTAGAGGCGGCTGGAATTTTAGGCGTCTCTAGAAATAGATTTAGAGACGGCTGTCAATTTGAACTGTCTCTAAAAATAGGTACAATACAGTAAAATTCAAAAAAAATATGAACAAGTTAGGTAAAGATAAACTTTATACCAAAGTTATACTCCAAGAAATCTACAACATTGCAGTTTATAACTTTTCCATTTGAAATCATTTAAGGCCCTAAATTTATGTTTAAAGTGTTCATAATTTGAAACTAATTTTTTTAAAAAAAATCAAATGACCTCGGATGGAGAAACTATCTAAACTAAAGTTGTTGTAGTACTCAAAGGGAGTTGTAACTTTGTAGTTTACTACTTTTCATTTAAACCATTTAGTTACCAAAAATTCAATTTTAAGTTTTCATATTTTGAAATTTATTTTTTTAATTTCTTGAAGTACTTTGGATAGAAAAATGACCTAAACCAAAGTTATAGTACCCGAAGGGATATGGAATTTTGTAGTTTAAGACTTTTTCATTTTAAACCATTTAAGACCAAAAAGTATATTTTAAGATAAATAATTTTCAAATACATATTTTTTTAATTTTTGAAATGACCTCACATGAAGAAATGACCTAAACCAAAGTTAATTATAGTACTAAAAACATCTAAAAATTTTCTAGTTCAAAGTTGTGTAATTTGAATTCTTTAAAGGACTTAAATATGCATTACCATATTTTTAAAAGTGAATACAAAAGGAGTATATCTACACCACCCCAAAAAAAGGTTAAAGGGTTTACATAGATTATCTATCATAATAACAAGTGGATAATTAGACACAATTTTAGATTTACTTGAGATCTCGTTCTTAATGGTATAAGTAGGTAATTTAAATATAGATGTATGGTTTACTTTATGTTGTTTTACACTATCACAAAGGAGGGTAGTTATTTAGATAATAGAATAGGTCCGTTGATATTATTATCAATGGTAATTAGAGTCGATCGAATTGATGGACATATGTTTCTAATTTTTATGAGAATTTCTAGGATTTTTTCTTTAGTGAGTTTATGAGGATTAATGTGGAGGCTCCATTAAGGATTTTTAATTGGAATTATTAGGATTTATCTTCTTTTTTAGCATGATATATAGTTAAAATCTAAGCTTAAGTTATATAAGTTCTTATTGCATCCCATTCTGTGACATAATGAATCTAAATTTTAGATATTAGCTTTTGATCTAGTTGTTGGAATTTTTTATTCACATGTTAAGTTAAACTTTAGTACCTATTCTATATTCTATTCAAATTTTTTATTTTTTATTTATTTAAATAAGATTGGAGGTCATAGGCTACTCGTTCTTAGAGTGACATAAATAATTATTTTGGCTTGCACCATCGTATTTGGAGGTTGAATTGTTATATCAAGTAAATATATATAGCATACATTGTGGATATTTAATTATTTTTCATAGTAGCTTATATAAGCATTTACATGTATATTTGAGAGATATTTTTGTGTATTTCTATAACAGGCGAGGTGGATAATTTAGATACGAATTAAAAGATGTTCTATATGATA
Source organism: Saccharum hybrid cultivar R570 (assembly GCA_038087645.1). Taxonomy (NCBI): domain Eukaryota; kingdom Viridiplantae; phylum Streptophyta; class Magnoliopsida; order Poales; family Poaceae; genus Saccharum; species Saccharum hybrid cultivar. Next base: position 832,531 of record JAQSUU010000266.1, read on the forward strand.
TTTCGTAATGGCATATATTCGTAATTTGAATGCAAACTTAAGGTTAACATTTCATTATCTTTCATAATGCCAGAGGTTAGATAATTTATAAAAAAATATTAGGATGTTATTTTAAATTATCTTTTATAATGACATTGGAAGATAATTTAGATACAAATTTAGTGGTATTTTTTGAATTATCTTTCATAATGGTAGGAGTGGGTAATTTAGATATAAATTTAGAGGCTTAGTAATTTTATGTACAAATTTAGGAGGTTATGTTGAATTATCTTTTATAATATCAAATGTGGGTAATTTAGATGAAAATTTAAAGTGTTACTTTATATATTTTCATTATAAAGAGGTGGATATTTTTTATATAATAGATTAGCTATTATTGATAATAATGATTAGTCTACCAGACAAAAGGGCACATATTTATGATTATTATGAGAATTTCTAGGATTTTTTTTTCTAACATGTCTTGTGAGAATTAATATGAAGATTTTGTTGGAGCCTCTGATAGGCAATAGTAAGATACTTAGATACTAGCCGGAGAATTGTGCGAACCACTTCACTAGTTCGACATAAATGGTTATACTTGTGACACAGGATACAATGCAAGCTGTCAAGCATGAAGGCAATGATCAAATTCAATTTTCAGAGAACATATTTCACAGGACAACCATCAAGGCAAGGATTTGTAGTTGCTGGAAGCTATGGTGTGTATTCAATTCCTGCGGTGAGATGGATAGATATATAGCCCAACTTGGTCTGGTCGCATGAGCTTGGTCTTCTCAAACCAGTTTGTAGGTTAGGATAAATCAGTGACCAACGTACAGAAGCTTTGTGAGAAAGCTCCATGGGTCGCATATAAGCCCGTTTAAATGTGATCTGATCTTGTACAGTTGTACGAGCTCTCAAGGACGAACAGTTTGATCCAAAACATGCAAGTTGCTCGATCTGAATGTCGTTGCCTGTAAGCAACAAGTTGCCACCTAGAAAAAGGGCAATCTCCATTTACTCCCCGGTCCAGGACATTCGTAGATCGCAGAACTCATGTAAAGATTTCTAGGCAACGTGAGATCAGCATCATATCATAGTAATAGTAATTCACCGTAGAATAATTGGTCATGTAGTCGTTTTCGTGCTGAGCTGTTCAGTGGAGGCTGATGGTTGTGAAAACTTTTTCACATCCGCTATGCTGCTCCTTTTCCTTATCTTTCGCTGTTGTTACGTTTTGTCTTGTAAAATTTTTACTTTTCTTTTAATAAATTAGCTCGGTAAAACCCTTGCTGATTTCTCAAGGGAAAAAAAAGATCTTGGGTTCCTTCAGGCTTCAACATATATAAGATAACTCGTCACTATCTTGAGCCACTTATAGGCTTAGATTTGACGATGACGATCATACCACTTGGGGGAAATTTCTCATTAATTTTAACTTTAGGTAAATGCATGCAACATGCCAACATTGTTTAAGGTCCAATGGAAATCATACTCCCTCCGTTTTAAAATATATGAGTTTCATCCTAAGTTAATTTTCTACTTTGATCAAGTTTACTGTAATAAAAAAGATATTAACATCCACAACACCAAACACCAACAAATGCACATCAAGACACATTTAATTTAATGATGGATTTAATGAAACCATTTTGATATAGATACACTTGCGTATAAGGGGCCGTTAGGTATGGCTCCAGGAGCAACTCTGGTTCCGGCTCTTGTAGGAGCTGTACTGAACGTCAATATAGAAGCCAGAGTTGTTTTATACTATAGGAGAAGGAGCTAGGATTTATAGATTCTTCGAAAAAGCTAGAGCTAGAACTGTTTTCGGAGGATGTTGCAGAATTCTATGAAAAAAAAACCTAAATTTAGTCAAAACTAGAGAAATTTAATAACTTCTGATAGTAGAGCCATAAATGTCTTCACACTCTACTATGAGCCTGCTTGGTTTGACACTAGGCAAACATGACCGCCAAACAAATCGTTCTCCGGCATTAGATTTTGACTGCTTGGGATCAGATCTACTGTTTGGTGAAAGTTACCTAGCCAGGGTTCAATCTAAACAACGTCTACATGATCATCATGCTATTAATTACTTATATTAGCCACGTTGGGAATATACATAACTGCCGCATTTCAAGAGTTCACCGACACCATATCACACGTATATACTATATGGCTAATGGCGGCAACGTCACCTGTATATCTTACCGCACAAACGGCATCTTCAGCTAGTCTCAAACACCCGGAAAATGGGTAAAGTAAACGCATACGTGGTTGATCGAGAATGCATCCTTTACACAACAATCACAAACACGACCATAACCACACGTACAGGCACTACGAGGAGATCGATCAGGATCAGGATCAGGATCAGAAGCACTCCTAATTTTTCCAAAGTATACTTGGCTAGCATTATGGACATTGCCATCTCCACACACACAAAACCAACAACCACAACAACGTGGACACTGCTGCATTCATACACACACGCTACCCTACCCTACCCTACCCCGTCGATATACACGATCTCGTTATCACGGCAACTGTTGGCGTTTGATCCGTTTGTCACACGAGGGCCGATGAGAGGCCCGCATGGTGGTGGTGGTGGTGGTGGTGGTGCCCTAGCTGCTTTCCCCGGCCCTTGCTGCAGCACTGACCTGAAAATCTGAGGGCGACTCGACGAAATCTGAGGATCAATACGACGACTGGTGGCAGGCTTTGCTGGACAGGGAATGTCCTACGATCTCCATTTGTGTGCACGTCCATCAATCCGTCCTTTCATTTTCCTTTTTGGATTGGAAATGTGCAGCCATGTGTGGTCAGGCCTCATCAGAATCGTCTCGGCTTGGCTGTCGGCTGTGCCTATATATATGGCGCGCGGCGCATGTGTTTCGCTGTGGCTTAGTGGCCGGGCTAGCTTTGACGATCTGAAAGGAAACAAGGAAATGGACTCATCATCACTGAGCCATCGCACGAATCTCGGGGCCGGCGTGATCTACAAGGACCCGGCCGAAGGATCATGGATGAATGGATCGAAACATGCATTCGTTTGTACTCTTGCGATGTAACCGGTGACGCTGCCATGCCAACCGGCGTGCGCACCCCGGTCGTTCGCGGCGGCGTCGGCGTGGGGACGCGAGAGCGAGGGCTCCCGAGGCGGCACCTTGGGACGGCCCGGCCGGCCCCGTGACGTCGCTGCGCATTCCTTGCCCCGGCCGAGGACACGAGTGGTGACGCATGGGTAAGGCTGGACGAAAAACTCGAAGCTCGTTAGCTCGCTCGGCTCGTGGCTGGTTCGGCTCAGCTCGGCTCGGCTCGTTAGGATAACGAGCCGAGCCGAGCTAGGATTTTAGCTCGTTAGCTATAACGAGCCAACTCGAGCTGGCTCGTGAGCCGCTCGCGAGCCAAACGAGCCGTAGTTTTAGAGAAAAAATCATCATAACTTATATTAGTTTTGTATTACTTCATGTTTTGCACTTCACAAATAGATAATATGTTAGCTCATATGAATATTTTGTTCGATTTAAAGCTATTGAATATATTATTTTTATATTATTAATATTTTTATGTTTTAGATAAATACAAATATTATATTTTGTATTTTTTTTTCCTGGCTCGCGAGCCTAACGAGCCAGCTCGAGCTCGTAACGAGCCGAGCCGAGCTGGCTTTCTGGCTCGTTAAGATAACGAGCCGACCTAACGAGCCAGAACGAGTCGAGCCGAGCCGAGCCGAGCCAGCTCGTTTACCAGCCTTACGCATGGGGCAGGCAGGTGTGCCGCGAGTCGGGTCCCCAGGCGGCATCAGTGGAGGGAAGATTTCCTGGCGACCCTGTGCATGGCCTTAGCTATAGCTTCAGGTGGTCCTGTCCTGTGTTGGCATAGCAACTTAGCATGCCGTCATCGGCGCTGGTCAACTTGAGAACAGAACCCTGATGAGCTGATCCATCTTGCTCGCCCTTCTTCTTTTCTGTTTTGCATGTATTCTCCTTGGTTTTTGAACCTAGGGACGACAATACCCCTCTTGGTCCATAAAAAAACATAGGATGCCCCCATGAGTTGATTCGAGCTTAATTTGCATCTACGGAATATAACTAAGGCCGCCGTGGGGATTTCACATCTCAGTTTTCAATATTCTCAGAGGTTGGAAAACAACAAGTTTCATCATATGAAACTTTTATCATATCTTTTCATTTATACTATGTCATGCCAGCTTATTTAATGTTCATGAAACCCTCACTGAGACTGGTCTAATAATTTCTGTCTAGCTGTAACAGCCAAGAATCCTAAATCCTTAGGATTTGTCCAAGCCTGGTGAAGTAACCTCACTTTGATGCTAGGTTAGGTCTATGGCTAGGCTTACGCTATTTTGCTCTCGTCGCATGGCAACTATGGAAGGAGAGGAATGCATAGTTGTTTCTTAATGATGCATCATCCCTGTGGTAGGTGTTATTAGATAGAATAAAGCATATAGAGCACATCCAAGGGAGCAATTAACCCGGGGGCAATCACTTAGGGAAATCTTATTTGCGAGTGCGTTAATTGCGCTTCTTGTAATCAATCATTAAACTATATCTTAATACAAAGCAACGCAGTCATCCTACATTTTTCAAGAAAAAAATTGCCCCTAAGCTTGGCAAAGTAACCTCGCTTTGTTGGCGGGCCAGGCCTACGGTTGGGACTTAATAAGGTTGCCTGCTAAGGGCACATATATCTGAATGAGGAAGCACTGGTTGAGTAAAATCATATTTCATCAGAGAAGAGTGTTTGACTAATTGCAACTGTGGATGCAAGCTCAGCTGAATATATATATATATATATTTTGTAGGATGAATCTTATGTTGTATGAGTGTGAGAGTATAGACCAGTATACCCTCATGGCTCCACATGGGCCGCGCCAGACAAGGTGGCCCAACTCGCCAGAAAGGGCCGCGCGGATCTCCGAACTGCTCGGCGAACCGTGCTGAGCAAGCAGAGACTACTTGACGATCAAGGAAACCTAGTCGGTTATGATATATATCGTATCATCTGTGGATACAGTAGTTGTAACCGATTGGAACTAGATTCCTTAGATCTGTAACCTTGCCCCCCGTACTATATAAGGCGGGTAAGGACCCCCTCAAAACGCATCATCACACATCAATACAATCCACAGAGACATAGGACGTAGGGTAATACGCAGTTCGCGGCCCGAACCTAGATAAACCCTGTGTTCATCTTGCGTCACCATCTAGTTCGTTGTCTTGCACACCTCCACCGATAATCTACTACCGTGGACATACCCCTCGGTAGACTGCCGACCATATCTCGTCGACAATGAGTAGACGCAGTATGTTAAAAGGTGTATGTTTGTACTTTAGTATTAGTATGTACATGTGTCTCTAATAAGTGAGCCCTACACTTTTACGCTGCATCGGCCCAACAGCTACAGCCGATTAAGCCACACACACACACTATATATATATATATATATATATATATATATATATATATATATATATATATATATATATATATATATATATATATATATATATATATATATATGTCGGGTATCTAAACTAGGGGCACCCAAAACCCCTGAGGATTTCGCATCACAAAAATCTTTGAAAAACAACATACGTGTAAGGACGGGCACCATCGACTGCGTTCCGACTCGCACGAGGCCCGCTCGATGATGCGCCACGACCCCTGGAAAAATCTCCGACTCGCACGACCATGGGTCAATCCGGTCGACCCTAGGTCGAGCCGGCCGGCACTTCCTCACCCACCTACTTACAAACAAAAGTCAAGGCATTTAATGCAACCGCCAACCACTTCCTACCTACGTGGCTACAACACCGCCAGCATGGAAGCAGTACCAGCGTCAAATCTCCCTACGAGGCGGTGTAAACCTGTCACTGTACACACCATGCCAGATACTGTTTCGCCATCGATGCCCCCTCGAGGCACAAAACGACGACCGTCACATCCTGGATTTCTGAGGCCCGGCCTTATCCATTCCCCGTCGACCCTCCTCAGATACGCCTCGACCTAGCCTCGACTAATCGCCAGTCAACAAGAGGATAATGCCTGCACATCTGCTCGCCACAGGACTCAGGGTCTTTCACCGTCCCATCCCTGATGCCACCATGGTACTCCGGGGATGGCCAGCCATTCCTGGAGCACGTCGCTACAGCAGCCCTCACGGGCGCACGTCGGACCTTCACCTCTAAGGCACCATCCTAGGGTTTTACCGACTCCTTTGCCTTCACTTGACCGTATAAAAGGGGAGGCAGGGGACCCTCCTAGGGGACAACGGAGGACAAAGGACGAAAACCGCAAGACACCACCTCACTACTGAGATCAACATCCCAAGCAATGCTCCATGGTACTCTCTATTTGAGACTTGGGACTGGCTCCCTCTCTCGCAGCTTGTAACCCCTACGCAAGCACTTAGGTACAAGGAAATACAATACCCTCTCTTCCCCGCTGGACGTAGGGCCTTCTTTGCCCAAATCAGGATAAACCCCTGCGTATTCTCTTTGCATCACCACTCGGATTAGGGAACACACAGCACAAATTCACTCGTCGGCTTAGGGGGCTCCCGGGTCCGGACACCGATAGTTGGCGTGCCAGGTAGGGGCGCTACGTGTTGACATCGTTTTCCCGCCATTTTTCCGGATGGCTGACCTGAACATCCACTTCCGTTGGCCACGGTGATCTGGTTTGGGAGCTTAGAGTTCATGTCCCTTGGCCACGGCTATGACATGGTCCTCCTCCCGCCCAGACACCCGACCGACGGTGACCACGAGCTCTCCTAGCCAGGGGGAGCGCTGCACCGGTATCATCGCTCTTGTTGGGCCCGTGCAGTCGGGCGACGACAAGCCCAGCACGGCTGCCATCATCGCCTCGTAGGGGGTGACGACGTTCCCCTATTTGGCGCCTCTTAGTCGGACACCGACACGGATTTCCTCGCTAAGGACCTGTGTAGGATGAGCTTGGCTAAGGGTAAGATGCCGACGGGGCATCCCATCACCCCACCAACCGGCGCGGCGCCACCTTCATCCGACGCAGGGTCGACTCCACCGACACCGAGGACGATGCCTCCGTGGGCATTTCCATATGGGCTGAACAAAGCTACCCGGGCATATGCTTCCTCTGTAAGTGCCAGCATGAGCGCTTACGAGGAGCTCCCCAGGCACCATCTACGTTCTGCCCTTGACCTCGTGACATCCATGCCAGCTTCTGAGTACTTGGACTCTACGGAGACTTCTGACACGGAGCTCCGTGCGATCACCTCTCGCCACTATGACTTCACCAATCGACGACCTCACATGCATCCATCGTACTACTATTTTGGCGCCCCTGACTCTGATTCTGCCGACGATAGCTACGATCCGACCCGCAAGTGCTTCCAAATCGATGGGGCTATCGTGTCGGATTCGGAAGCCGAGGCTGTCGCGGGAGGAGGGAACGCCATGCCACCCCACGCAGCGCACCCTAGCGCACAAGACGGACCCCAACCTTTTGAAGCAGAACAGGGAGTGCAACTTGCTCAGATCCAAGAATTGCAGGCCAAGCTCGACGAAGAGCGAGAACGCCTGCGCCTACTTCAGCAGGCCCTCAAGCGGGAGCATGCGGCGTGCGTACGTGGCGGAGGAGCTCGAGAGAGAGCTCTTGATGTTAATCATCGCATCGTCGAGGAGCAGGTGGGCGAAACCCGGTCTTCAACCGAGCTAGCTAGAACATCGTCGCCGCCGCTATGTTTCTCCGCAACATGCCCGAGCCATCTACATCTGAGGCCCATCGGGCCCGTGATGAGATTCGAGGACTCGTTGAGACGGCGGCCATGCAGCAGGCCGAGAGTTCCACCTCGAGGCGTCGCGCCCTTGCCCGTGACGTCGACAACCTTCTTGGCAAGAAAGGGAGGCCTCAGTCCATCCTAAGCTGAGACCTCGAGGAAACAAGGCTACCTCTATCCGAGAACGCATCGTCGACAACCACGAGCCCTGAGATGCCTGTGACAACATCAACGAGCGCCGCAGGCGCAAATATGGTGACGGTGCAGATCGAGGCTACCACGAGCACCGGGGCGGGCGATACAACAGCGCCGAGGATCGTAGTCCATCACCTGAGCCACCGGGCCCTCGAGTCTTCAGCAAGACCATTTGAAACACCCTGCTTCCGGTTCAGTTCCGCCCCCCGTCAACTCTGACCAAGTACAATGGCGAGACCAAACCCAAACTTTGGCTCGCTGACTTCCGCTTGGCTTGTCAGTTGGGTGGCGCCACCGATGACAAAGTCATCATCCGACAACTCCCCCTGTTCCTATCGGACACCGCTCGAGCATGGCTCGAGGATCTCCCACCTCGACAGATCCACGACAAGGACGATTTGGTGAGAGTGTTCGAGGGGAACTTCAAGGGGACCTACGTGCACCCCGGCAACTCTTGGGACCTCAGAAGTTGTAAACAGAAGCCGGACGAGTCTCTCCATGACTATATCCGACGTTTCTTCAAACAACGCACCGAGCTTCCCAACATCACCGACTCCGACGTCATCATGGCTTTCCTCTCTGGAACCACTTGCAAAGAGCTTGTCCAGGAGTTGGGCCACAACACCCCCACCACTGCCAACGAATTAATGGACATCATCACCGACTATGCCGCCGACAAGGAGGCGGTTGGTGCCATCTTTGGTGGCGACCAGGACAAGGGGAAGCACAAGAACAAGGAACCCGAGAGCTCCAATCGGGGCGCCAGAAAAAACAACAACAAGAAGAAGAAGAACCAGTAGGGCAAGCGCGAAGCCACGGCTGATGACCTCGTCGCTGCTGCCGACCGCAAAAAAGCCTCGAGGACCCCTCGGCGGGGGCATTTTTGACAAAATGCTCAAAGAACCGTGTCCTTACCACAAAGGGCCCATGAACCACAACCTCGAGGACTACCACATGCTGCGGAGATACTTTGAAAGCTTGGGCATCAAGAAGGATGACAAGAAGGAGGACCCCAAAGAAAAGGGTGACAACAAGGACGAGGGGTTTCCCGAGATCCATGATTGTTTCATGATATACGGGGGACCCTCGACGCGTCTCTCAGCGCGCCAGCGCAAGCGGGAGCACCGAGATGTTTTCTCCGTACGCTTGGCGACCCCCCTCTTCCTTGATTGGTCCGACATGGCCATCACTTTCGACCGTGATGACCATCCGAACTACATCCTCAATCCTGGAGTCTACCCGCTCATCGTCGATCCCATCATCGCCAACACGTGCCTCACTAAAGTACTCATGGATGGGGGCAGCAGCCTCAACATCATCTACACCCGTACCCTCGACCTTCTGGGGATCGAGAGGACGTACCTCCGACCCAACGTCGGGGGCTTCCATGGAGTCGTGCCAGGGAAACGAGCAGAGCCCGTTGGACAGATCGACCTATTCGTCTGCTTCGGAACCCCCGCTAACTTTAGGAAGGAGACACTCACTTTTGAGGTGGTTGGTTTCCAAGGAACCTACCATGCCATCCTTGGACGTCCTTGTTACGCCAAGTTCATGGCAGTCCCCAACTACACCCACCTCAAGCTCAAGATGCCGGGACCTAAGGGTGTTATCACCGTCAGGCCCTCCTATGAGCACACCTACGAGTGTGATGTGGAATGCGTTGAGCATGGGGAGGCCATCTTGGAGTCGGCGGCCTTGGCCGCGGACCTCGACGGTCTGGCCAAGGAGATCCCCAACCCCAAACGGCACACCAGCAGCTTTGAACCCGTAGAAGACATCAAACTCGTACCCCTCGACCCTGCCAACCTGGACGGAAAGGCGTTGAACGTCAGCGCCACCCTTGATCCTAAATAGGAAGCAGTGCTTGTCGAGTTTCTATGCGCGAATGTCGACATATTCACATGGAGTCCCTCGGATATGCCGGGCATACCCAGGGAAGTCGCCGAGCATGCCTTGGAGATCCGAGTTGGCTCCAAACCGGTGAAACAACGCTTGCACCGCTTCGACAAGGAGAAGCGCAAGGTCATCGGCGAGGAGATCCATAAGCTGCTAGAGGCCAGGTTCATCAAGGAAGTTTATCATCCCGAGTGGTTAGCTAATCATGTATTAGTTAGGAAAAAGAGTGGGAAATGGAGGATGTGTGTAGACTATACCAATTTAAATAAAGCTTGTCCAAAAGTTCCCTTTCCTTTGCCATGCATCGACCAAATCATTGATTCTACTGCGGGATGTGAAACCCTATCATTCCTTGACGTGTATTCCGGCTACCACCAAATCAAAATGAAGGAGTCCGACCAGCTCGCGACTTCATTCATCACCCCATTCGGCATGTATTGCTACGTTACTATGCCCTTCGGTCTCTAGAACGCAGAGGCTACGTACCAGCGATGCATGCAACATGTTTTTGGGGAACACATCGGGCCAACTGTCGAGGCCTACGTTGATGACATCGTAGTCAAATCCAAGAGGGTCAACAACCTGGTTGATGACCTCGACATCGCGTTCAAATGCCTCAAGGCTAAGAACATCAAGCTCAACCCCGAGAAATGCGTCTTCGGCGTTCCTCGAGGCATGCTCCTAGGGTTCATCATTTCCGCATGCGGCATCAAAGCCAACCCGGAAAAAATCTCTGCGATCACTCAGATGAGCCCCATCCGAGATCTGAAGGGTGTGCAAAGGGTAACGGGCTGCCTCACGGCCCTCAGTCGCTTTATTTCGCGCCTCGGCGAAAAGGCACTCCCTCTGTACCGTCTCCTGAAGAAATCAGAACACTTCTCGTGGACCCTCGAGGCTGAAGAGGCTCTCACCAGACTCAAGGCAACACTATCCCATCCTCCGATCCTCGTCCCTCTAGCCACAGGGGAACCCCTCTTACTCTACGTTGCCCCAACGACTCAAGTGGTCAATGCGGCCATAGTCGTCGAGAGGGCAGAGGAAGGACATGCCCTGCCTGTTCAGAGGGCAGTCTACTTATTAGTGAGGTACTCTCGGAAACCAAGGTTCGCTATCCACAAATTTAGAAACTGCTATACGCCATCGTGTTGACACGGTGTAAGCTCTGGCACTACTTTGAGGGCCATCTGGTAACCGTGGTCTCTTCCTTCCCTCTAGGGAAGATAGTCCAGAATTGGGAGGCCTCGGGTAGGATAGCTAAGTGGGCGGTCGAGCTCATGGGCAAGACCCTCTCTTACGCGCCGCGTAAAGCAATCAAATCCCAAGTATTGGTAGATTTTCTGGCAGAATGGACCGACACCGAGCTACCTCCTGCTCGGATTCAGTCTGAGCTATGGACCATGTACTTCGATGGGTCATTAATGAAAGCAGGAGCGAGCGCGGTCCTACTCTTCATCTCACCCCTTGGAGTTCACATGCGCTATGCGATCCGACTCTATTTCGCTGCCTCCAACAATGTAGCTGAGTATGAGACTCTCGTTAACGGGTTGTGCATCACCATCGAACTCGGGGTCCGACACCTTGATGTTCGTGGTGATTCCCAACTCGTGATTGACCAAGTCATGAAGGACTCGAACTGCCGTGACCCCAAGATGGAAGCCTACTGCAATGAGGTGCGGCGCCTTGAGGACAAATTCCACGGCCTCAAACTCAACCATGTCGCGCGTAGATATAATGAGGTTGCCGATGAACTCGCAAAAATCGCGTCTAATTGGGCAACGGTTCCACCCGACATTTTCTCGAGGGATCTTCATCAACCTTCCGTCGACACTGGTACGATTGAGGGAGCCAACAGTCCATTGCTCGGCCCCCCACCTGAGGCGAAAGCCCCCTCGACTGGGGCTGACGACATGCAAATGGAAGGCTCCACCCTACCAGCCGACCTCGAGCCCGACTGGCGTATTCCGTACCTTGACTGTCTCACTCGAGGGGAGCTCCCCTTGGATAAGACCAAGGCTCAACGGATCACTCGCCGGGCCAAAACCTTTGTGATATACGGTGACAACAAAGAACTTTATCGATGCAGCCCTACGGGCATCTTACAGCATTGTATCACAATCGAGGAAGGCAAGAACCTGCTCAAGGACCTACACTCGGGGGCTTGTGGCCATCACGCGGCACCTCGAACCCTCATCGGAAACGTGTTTCGACAAGGTTTCTATTGGCCAAACGCAGTCTCCGATGCTATTAAGCTAGTACGCTCCTGCAAAGGATGTCAGTACTACGTAAGGCAAACCCATCTCCTAGCCCACGCCTTGCAAACAATCCCCATCACATGGTCGTTCGTCATTTGGGGGCTCGACTTAGCCGGACCCCTGAAGAAAACAACTAGGGTCTTCACCCACTTGCTCGTTGCCATTGACAAGTTCTCCAAGTGGATCGAGGCCCGTCCCATTACCAGCATTAGGTCTGAACAGGTCATACTATTTTCACCAATATCATCCATCGCTTTGGGGTACCTAACTGCATCATCACCGACAATGGCACCCAGTTCACCGACAAAAAGTTTTTGGATTTCTGTGATAACCATCACATCCGTGTGCTCTGGTCGGCTGTAGCTCATCCAAAGACAAATGACCAAGTAGAGCATGCCAATGGCATGATTTTACAAGGCCTAAAGCCAAGAATCTTTGACAGATTGAACAAACATGGCAAAAAATGGGTTGCCGAGCTTCCCTCGTTACTATGGGGCCTAAGAACAACGCCGAGTCGAGCCACGGGGTTCACTCCATTTTTCTTAGTATATGGGGCCGAGGCCGTGCTCCCAACCGACCTAGAGTATGGATCCCCAAGGCTGAGAGTCTACAACGAGCAAGGCAACGATGTCGCAAGAGAGAACGCCCTCGACCAGCTCGAGGAAGCTCGCGACATAGCCCTATTGCACTCAGCAAGGTATCAGTAGAATCTCCGACGCTACCATGACAAACACGTCTATAGTCGAGACCTCAACGTCGGTGACCTGGTGCTCCGACAAAGCCAAAGCAGCAAGGGACGACACAAGCTTTCTCCGCCATGGGAAGGACCGTACGTCATCGTGGAAGTGTTGAAGCCCGACACCTACAAGTTATCAAACGAAAAGGGCAAAATCCTCACCAACGCGTGGAACATCGAACAACTACGTCGCTTTTACCCCTAGAGCCTCGAGGCTTTGTACCTTTATCATCGCTCGCATGAAAAAAGAAAGAGTACATGTTCAAAGCATTCTTCCATAAAAAATAGGAAGGCTCAACCCTGTTTTCTCAGGGTCGACCCTCCCTCGGGGGCTAACAAGGGGAAACCCCCTGTGTCCCTAAAAAGTTCATGTTTTAGCTCACATTTTTCAAAAAAGAACTTTTACATAGTCTCCGCGAGAGCACCCTAAGGTTCAAGGGCCGTTGAGCTGTGAGATCGCCTACGCCTCCGGGCTACGGCACCTCTACTCACTCCTCCGTGGCAAGAGGTGCAACCGCGTGCTAAGAGGACCACGTAAAAAGCATACAATCGATGTCTGATGACCCTATATGCTTCGATTCGAGTTCTTGCGTGATCGACGAGGCCGCAAGGTCATCCTAAGGACGAGGGGCAGTCGAGCTATGAGACCACCCACGCCTCCGGGCTACGGTACCTCCACTCGCACCCCACGCCAAGAGGTGCGACCGTGCGCCAAGAAGATCGCATAAGAACGTGATCCGAACAAAAAAGGGAACAAAAGACTCGAACGAAAAAGGACATTTAGTACATATTTACATCTAGATGTTTTAAGGCCCCTGGGGCCATGACGATGCGAGTTACGAATGATAACTAACTTATTACATGGGCCTTCTTGCCCAGGTTTGGCTCATAGGCCCTCATCGACGGCAGGCGGGACCACCTCGTCTTTGAACAGCCTCACAAGTCGACCCCCGGGCTCTTCCACAGTCTCGATCAATCCCAGGCAGACTGCCTCATTCTCCTCAGCAGTCCTGTCTGGGTCCGAGATGAAGCCGTCTGCAATAAGGCCCATATCATACTCGAACACAGACCAGATGACCGCCATGGCCCTCTTCACACCATGATGCAGCCCCCCTCAGATCTTATCACGGATGAGGCAACCCAGCATCGCCATCCAGCACACAAACGAGTTCCCCGGCGCATCCTCCTCGGTATCGACGTCGGGCTCGACCCCTAGGCCATCGCACACCGAGGTGATTGTGCCCTAGAGTAGTTGGTTCCGCCCGGCCTTGGCCTCGAGGAGGGTTTGGAACGAGGTAGCCGTCGCCTGGGCCGCACGCTACTGCTTCTCCAGCTCTAAAACACAAAGACCAAGTCAGCAAAGACATGGGAGCTCAAAGTCAAGGTCAAATCTCGGCAAAGGCTTACCCTCCGCATGGGTCTGCCAGCCCATGATCTCACCGCATAGCTCATCACGCGCCTTCCCCGCCGCCTGAAGAGCCTCGTCCTTGTCACGGACGGTCGCCCTCAATGTCTCAATCTCCCGACCAGTGCCCGAGAGAGCCTCGTCCCTCTCTCGGACGGTCCCCTTCAATGTCGTGACCTCGTTCTGGATGCGAGCGGACGCCATCCCGATCTAGACGTTGAGGGCGTTGCGCTGGCCACTGACAAGAGCGACATCCTCCTTGAGCTCCTTCATGCGCGCTAACAACGGTGCAAGATCCTCTTGAGCCTTGGCCGCTTCCTCTCGAGCCTTGGCCACGTTCTCCAGTGCCTTGGCCGTGGCATCCCGTGCCTGTGCCGCCTCTTCCTTGAGCGCTGTGGTGACGACACGAAGCTCGTTTGCCTCGGCGCTCTTCTTGGATAGCCGCTGGTTGGACTCCTCGACTAGAGCCCGTTGGCGCGGAAGCGCCGCCCACACACCGCTCTCGTGGCGGATGAATAGCGACTTGTAGCGCAATCGTTCCTTCAGCTCCTGACCATGGCCAAACTCAAAGTCAGAACCAAGGCAAAAGGGGGTATGAGCCAAATAAAATAACAAACACCGCTCACCTCGAAGGCCTCTGACATCCCCCGCACCAGGGTATCCATGACCATCTGTAGGGATTGCATGGAATGCTTGCGGAGTCCCTCGACATACTCCTAGTGCTACACTTTATCCTTGTCATCGAGGGTGATGAAGGGCCGGCGTTGGGATTGGCCGCATCCCTGAACTCAAGGGTCGACCGACCCCAACGCGGGAGCTCCTCCTCTGACCGCACAAGTGCCAGCTCCGCGAAATCATGCCACCTGGCGGACGCCTCCGCCATGTCGTCCTCTAGCTCTATGGGAGCCCCGAGCCAATCCGAGGCATCGACCATCTCGACGTCCACCTTCTGCTTCCCCTTATCGGAAGGAGGGTCGTCGATGGTGAGATCGATCACAGCCGAGGCCGACCCCTGGAGCAGGACTAGCCTCCCATCAGCCAGCACCTCTGCCGGTATGTTGGGCGGTGGCATGGCCACCTCCCGTTCTGCCTCGATCACCGGCTCCCCCAGCTGGTCCAGCTCGCCCCGCTCCGCTCCCGGCTGTGGCTCTCCCTACTGGTGCTGCTGCAGCTGCCGTTGCGGCTCCCCCCGCTCTGTTTGCGGCTCTAGCTGCCACTCTTCTTCCCCCAAATCCTGCGGGGCCTCGACGGTCTCCAAGGTCCTTGTGGCCAACCTCGGCTCTGGGCCACCGCTTCCGGGCCCGTCATGCCCGGTACCGCTCGGAGCTGCCTCGACCTGCTCAGTCCCTCGTATGGGTTCGTCAATTCTGGCGCCCTCTTAGGCTTGCGCCTGCCTTGGCGACAGCATCTTTCGCCTTCAGCCGCTCCGTGGTGGCATGGCACTTTGTGACCCAGGCCGCGTCGTCGGCCGGTGTCTGCATCATCAGGCTAGCGCCAGCCTTGAGTGCCTTGACATGTGTCATAGCTGCAAGCTCCACCTTACGCTTATGACTGCGTAGTAAACAACCATGTCAGAACGGAAAGCAAGACAACCTTGTCGAAAAGGTGAAGCAAAACACTTACCCAGACAAGGGGATCAGGGGCCTCGTCCCCAGTGTCCTCGAGCCACTCGATGTCTTCTAAGATCCCCCCTCCATTGAGCCTCCGCTCAGCTCAGAGTTCCATGGAGCCAGGGCTGACAAGGCCCTTGAGATCCTCTGCGCCGAGGAGGCCATCTGGCCATGAGTCCTCACACCGGACGACGGCGCCCCAGTTTCAGGCGTCGACATCGTTGGCCCACCCACCAACGAGGTCCGGGGTGATCGGACACGTGGACGCGGCGTCACTGACGTCGTCGGAAGGACCCCAGGCGCAGCGAATCCCCTCTCTAAAGGACCTTCTCGGGCCCTTCCTCCCGCTAGCTTTTCCTCCCCCTAGCTTTTCCTCCCCCTCGACGGCCGCCAAGGCTGCCCTTGATGCCTAGGAGGTCGACCCCCCACCGATGGGCCCCTGCAGGGACCGCACGTCAGGGAGATGCGTGAGAAAAGTCACAGTATCATACTGTGACTCAGCGCCACTATCGTCGCTATCATCATCATCCTCCTCCTCTAAGGCCGTCTTAGAGGGGGATTCCTCGACAGGGAGACCCTTGAGCCTTTGCTGGCAGCGACACCTATTCAACGCCTCGCACTCGAGGGCCTTCCTGACCTGACACTTCTTTGTGGCATCTTTCTCTTTCTTCTTTTGAGCCACAGAAAGGCGTCTCACCTCTCGAGCGGCACGATCTTCTAGGACTGGTGGCCGCGAGTCCTTGACCGCTGACAAATCCTGCATGGAAGCCTCGATGGACTAAATCACGAGAGCCAAGAAGCAAAAGGGCACAAGGCTAGCGAAACAACATTTACCAAGAGGCTCAAAACCCTGGTTGGGTCGCATCGGGACCTTATCGATGTCCTCCTGCTTGAAGCTACCCACCATCCACCGTGTGCGTCGAGCAACCTCATCGAGGGGGAGGGTCTCGTGTGACATCCGACTCCCCTCCAACAAGACGCCCGGTGTCATCTCGTTGATCTGGAGTCGACGCTGCATCAACAGCAGCACTCACCGATGGTGGAACACGGCGACCACCATCCCCGCGGTCAGTCCACGCTAACGGAGTCTCCTTAGCGCTTTGAGGAGCAGCTGTAGCTTTAGCTTCTCTTCCTCAACGACGCCGTATGACCAGTTGTCCTCACGCGACATCAGGACCCGACCCAAGAACTTCGGCAGGTGGTCGTCGTCGTTGCGCAGGTAAAACCACCCATCGTGCCATCCACTGTTCGACGAGATGAGCTGCGCCAGGATGTAGAGCTCGCTTCGACCCGCCCGGACTTGAAGGGTGTAGCTGCCGGCGTGCACCGCACGCTGCACTCCCTGCTCACCTGCCTTCTTGGCGAAATGCTCCACCTTGAAGAGATGAAGCCACAGATTCCAGTGGGGCTCCATCCCTAAATACCCCTCACAGACTGCCGCAAAGATGGCGACCTACGAGACGGAATTGGGGGCAAGGTGATGGAGCTCCACCTTGTAGTAGTGCAGGAGCGCTCGCATGAACCGACTCAGCGGCATCCCGAGCCCCCCTCTCATGGAAGGCAATGAAGCTCACCACGTAGCCCTCCGGGGGCGTCGGCTCCTGATGGCTGGACGGCAACACCCTCCACTCCGGCTGGCTCTGACTCACCCTCGGTCGTAGGAGGTCATCGCGTACTAGGTCCTCCAGCTTCCTCTCCATCATCGAGGAGCGGACCCATGCGTTCGCAAGGAGAACTTGACTCTTTCCCGCCATGGGCATCGAGGATCGGACTATGGTGGTGACGGGGAAAGAGATGACGGCGGTGGCAGAGAGCGGCCGATGGAGGTAAGGAAAAGAGAGAGCAATCACAAAGGACTAGTGAGAGGCACGTGAGACCCCAAGCCCTGTACTTATACCCTGACGGATGGCGAACCGACGCGCCCGGCGAAAAGGTAGGAATAGTTTCCACATTCAATGCCCCTACCTAACCACTCCCTCGAAACCCGCGTATCAGGACACGTGTCCACCACATATTCCGCAACCATCGCACCATGTCGCCCACTATCGCGCCGATCTCGCTCCCCTCCTAAAAAGATGTGCCCCAATGGGCCAGAAGGGAGGCCTGCAGATAGACGTTTTTAGGTGAGTGAACAATGGGCTCCAAGCCCACTATAAACCTCGAGGGATTGAAATCTGGCCCTCGACCAAGGTTCGACAGCTGCCCTCGAGTAAACAGAGTCAGGGATGACTGAGGACGTGCCCGTTCAAGGCTGGGGCTCGAGCCACTTTCTCGAGATGACCTCAAACATATTCGAGGCTAAAGGAGAGGATGACGGTGGAATCCCCTCAGAGGGAGGCATCGAGCCCTCGGATCCTATCGAACGGAGCCGAGATCTAAACGACCACTCTTTGGCACTTTTGGAGAGCGCCTCCACAGTGACCAGTCGACCCCTATCGGACGGGGCACGGGCTCCCACTCGAATTCCACGCTAGCAGCTCATCGGAGACCGTCGGAACTCACCCATCGAGTGTAGTACGGCGTTCCCCACCCCTCCTCCTTTCCCAAAGGATGTGTGAGGGTCATATTATGAAGACGGGCAAGATCTTGATTGACCTCACGCGTGCGAGGCTTGGGGGCTTGAATGCAAAAAGCTAACCTCGAACAAAAGAGGACCAAACGCAACACGGGGGCTCGAACACAGGAACGCCCCACGACATAACATACTATAGCCCATGAACGAGTCAAACACTCCTCCAAGGCCTCGGGGGCTACACCCGACGGGTGTGCTCGCACGCACCCATCGGAAGAGCAACGACGCTACGACTCCAGTTCATGACTCACACAATGGCTCGGGGCTACTGTCGGGTACCTAAACCAGGGGCACCCAAAACCTCTGAGGATTCCTCATCACAAAAACCATTGAAAAACCACATACGTGTAAGGACGGGGCACCCTCGACTGTGTTTTTACTCGCACGAGGCCCGCTCGACGATGCGCCTTGACCCCTAGAAAAATCTCTGACTCGCACGACCATGGGTCAATTCGGTCGACCCTGTGTCGAGCCGGCCGGCACTTCCTCACCCACCTACTTACAGACAAAAGTCAAGGCATTTAATGCAACCACCAACCACTTCCTACCTACGTGGCTACAACACCGCCAGCATGGAAGTAGTACCAGCGTCAAATCCCGCTTTTTACCACCCATCCCGGGATGGGCGGTGAAAACATGTCACTGTACGCACCATGCCGGATACCATTCCGCCATCGATGCCCCCTCGAGGCACAAAACAACGACCGTCACATCCTGGATTTCTGAGGCCCTGCCTTATCCATTCCCTGTTGACCCCCTCAGATATGCCTCGACCTGGCCTCGACTAATCGCCGGTCAACAAGAGGATAATGCCTGCACGTTCGCTCGCCACAGGACTCAGGGTCTTTCACCACTGTAACACCCCAGGTGTATGCCTTGCATCTGTGCATTCATATGAGCATGACCTAAGCATGTGCACCATTATTTCATGTGCATTGTCATTGAAACATTAGTATGCAACATACTCAATTATGCTTGTTTCATAATTTGTGTTTATGAAAAATGGTTAGTGCAACATGTGTTTTCCATACCTTGCAACATGTCAATTTTGTTAGTGTAACATGACAAGCTTAAGTCTTGTAACAAGGTCGTGAAACAGGTGAAACATAGTTTTGAAACAATTGCAACATTTGTGGTTTCTATGTGTTTCCTTTATGTGTTGCCAGGGTTTTTGTATAGATGACACATGTGATGCTCTAACATGATCTCTGGTAGCTTAACTATGCTTAGGACACCTAGTGTAGCACTGTTCATGTGGACCAAAATGACTAATTTGCCCTCTAAAGGGAGGTTTGACTTGGGGTGACCTACAAAGTGGCTCTGTTTGACTGATTAGAAAGTACAACCTAGAGACCTTGCATGGAGGTGAACCCTTTACCAAAGTTGTAGCCAATTTATTAAGGAACAAAAGTCTCAATATGGCCATCTCATGAAAATGGCTAGAAGATGCTCAAACAGGGCCCACAAGTCAGTAAAAGTGCTGTTTTCTAACCTAGTTAGTGTAGTGCTGCTAACTGAACCCCCTAAATATCAAACTTAGAAGTAAAACCAGTTAATGTCTATATTAACGAAGTTTTAGTAGATTTTATAAGCTTCCACTTTGTCAATTGGCTCATTTCCTGGTTCAGCCTCTAAGCCTGTCAAAATTCCACTTTTCTGTTGCTCTGAATTTCTGTTGTTTCACAGAAATAGATTCTGCTTTTGACCTTTAACTCCCAAACCATGCTGTTCTAGGTTTAGCTCCTATTGACAAAGTTGTAGAGAATTTTATGAGCTACAATTTTGTTAATTGGCTCATCTCATGATTTGGCCTAGTTTGTGAACTACAGAGCTGGCAAGTTGCTGCTGTCCAGGAAGGGCCGTGTTGCAGATGTTGCAGGTCAATGTTGCAGTTGTTTCACGATTTTGAAATTTTCCGACTGGGTGGCTGACCACAGCAGGCCGTCGACGCTGCGTGGAGGCATCGTGGCAGCCGTACGCCAGTGTGGGTCCCACCTGACCAGGCCGAGCGCCTCGCCTAGACGCCACGCCACCCACCCTGCTGCTCCCTCCCTCCATTTCCCTCCCTCGCCCTTGCCGCGCTCGCCATGGCGGAGCGCCGAGGCACCACCGCCGCCGCCACGAGCTCGCTGAGCTCGTGAGCTACTATGGTTGTGCCTCTGACCTATCCCAACCACACAAAGCCCCGCCTTAACCCATTCCACCTCGCCAATCCCTCCGTGGAGCCATCCGAGCACCGGTAAGGCCGCTTTGCCATTTTCCCGCCACGGTGACATCGCCGGAATTCTACCGCCCGAGCCCCTCACCGTGGTCCTGCCTCTCCATTGCATTCCTCTCCCCCTCGTCTTCTTAGTTAGCTTTGTGGTACCCGTGTGAAGCTCGTATCGAGCTCAGTCACGACAATTGGGGCGCACCATCGCCGGCACACGCCACCCAGCGCCGCCGCACCCGCCATTGCCGGCGGCAGGCCTGTTCCGGCTAACCCTAGATACCCCGAGACCCCTTCATCAGTGTGGAATCACGTGAGGAGCACAGAGGTGCCCTCAGCTTCACCGGCCGTTGAGCCACCGGCGAGCTACCGCCGCTGCTTCCTCCCTCCCCTGTCCGGTGTCTCTGGCGTGTGGGGCCCGCGTGTTGGCGTCCCTCCCCTGTCTTGGCTTGGTTGAGCCAGCAAGCTAGGCCGAGCCGCACGTTGGGCCGGGCCACGAGCTAGGCTAAGCCATGTGCGAGGCCAAGCGGTTAAGCCGGGCCGACCCAGTTAGGATAGGAAGTGGTTTTTGTTTTTATTTATTTCACAGATTTAAGGCTAGATTCAAAAATTCATATCTCTTGATTGGTAGCTCCAAATGATATGGTTCAAAATTTGTAGTGCTCTGCATGATGTCTAGTTTATTATAAAAATATAATGTGTGCCATGTTTTATGAAGAAATAAATAGTTATTATTTATCTCTTTTATTCATGTGGAAAAAGGAGAAAATGATATCTTTTTCTGCGAAGCTCCAAATGACATGAAATTTTTATAGTGAACTGCTCATATCATTAATAGCTTATGGTTAAATTTTCATGAAATTTGGATGTGGTTTGGTGGAGTTATGGAATTATCTTGTTTGCTTGGATGGATCTTGTGTGAATATTCATAATTTTTCTATAGATCCAGTAAGGGTGACACTTGGTGAGTGTTATTATTATGTTAGAAAGATGCTAGGAAAAATAAGAAATCTGTTGTTTGATACTTTTCAATAGGGTTTCCTATTTATGCTAGAAATAGACATGTCATCTGTTATTTTTGATATATCAAGTTTTGCTCATCCAATTGATTGGAAATTTTTATGGTAGCCTATGTGAAGCATGAGGTGGCTACTATAATTTTTGTAGATTTTTATATATAGTTTTACTGTATGTTGTTTTAATCACCTAATTAACTAAATAAATTATAAAAGAACATTAAATGATTTATTTAGAAGTTGGCACTATACTTTCTGATGTTCCTTTGATATGCAAAACAAGTTGGTAAACTTGGTTTGGTCCAATTGTGCTGTTGAATCATCACTAAATGTTTAATTTAGTGATTCTGTCATTTCTGGATAGATTTGCTAGTTAAGAGAATTAACCTATGATAATGATGCTTTCATGCTTGGTGATCTATAGCAAAGTTGTTGAGAACTTCATGAACTAGTTCCTGGTAGAATTTGGTAGCATTTGGACTTATAGTTTAGAAATGGCAGCTGTTCCAAGTTGGGTTCAGTTTTGGAAGTGCTCTCTGTCCTTTAGAACAGATTCTGTATATGTACTATTTCGACCTGATAGATGATGAAATCATGCTTAGATGTTTATAAATGAAATATAGACAATTTCATAAGATTTCCATTATGTCCTCTTGCAAGTCATTTGGAGTTTTAGGACTCCAGTTATGAAGTTTCTTAGCTACTGCTGTTAACTTGTTGGGAATGCTAAATTTCTAGAATCTTGTTATGGGTGTGTTTAGTCTTAACCTTGTGGCATTTAGTGGTTTCTTAGAGAGGTTCAAACATGTTAATACCAGAGAGGAAATTTGCACCTAACCTTGAAGTGATTTGAATAGAGCACCACATAACTTGGTTTTGTGCTTACGATGTTGCTATGTCATTACACCTATCTTCACATCATTCATGCATGTTCATAAATCATCATGTCATCCTTGGTGCATACATGAAATTCATTGGATGCATATACATGCAATAGGTGTGCCGAGAATCGTGTTACGAGCAAAGTCCCGCTGGGCGTGGAACCTGAAGTTGAAGTCTGTTCAGGAGCCGGAGGTCCAGTCCGACGAATCCAGAGGAGGCGTGGGAATCGTTCTTGAAGCCGACCTTTGATCTATCTTCTTTCGGTTAAGGCAAGCCCTGGAGCATTATAAGCCTCCTACTTTTAAAGCAATTATCTATATATACATGTTATATGTATTGTTGCATTACGTGATAGGACTTGGTTGGAAACCCTTGCTGCATTGATAACACTCCTTGTCCAAAAATTCGAACCTTGAATCCTATGTAGATAGGATCGTATCTATGCTTAGCCCTGCTAAATTAGACCCATAGAAGTCGGGTGATTTCCTATCACCTGCGAGATATAGGGCTTTGTCAGGTCACGGTTGGCTGTATTTGCTATCGCGGAAATGAACCATGTGTTAATGAAATGAAATGAGACCGGGCGGGATGATGATAGTGAAGCAGCAAGGCATGGAGGTTTTGGGTGTGGATCTATCCCTGTCTGTGTCGATTAAGGACCAAGACCTGGAGCCTTCTATATCATTTTGAACGCATGCCTGACATTTAGTTGGCCGGCCTAAGGTTGCCGATAGTGAAGCCTAGTAGCTCAACTCAGGCTGCGAAGTCAAAAAGTGAAAGTCGCCTCGGAAGGGAGCCAGAGGGTCCAAGGGCAGGTGAGTTAAAAGTCCTGAGCATCCTAGCCACTGGTATCCCCGAGAACGCGGCGCTGTTCGGGCCCACCCTGAGTTGTACCAAAGGTTATCTATGGCTGCCATTAGCGAGGTTTGCCGGGTAAGTGTCAGGAATACCCCCCTCAGCTGAGTTGGAATCGATTCGAGACGCCGTCTCTCCCGGATAGTGAGAAACTTGACTGGTTATCTCCAGTGTAGATACACTAATTATTAATGATGGTTCAGAATTGATGATAATGATGATGATGGCCTTATTATACCTGCTATGGTTAATATTGGTTGCTCCTAATAAAGTGATTACTCTAGTACAGGTGCTAATCTAGATGACAGGTTAATGATTATTAACTTGATGCTTAAGCATTAATGGTTACTTATCTGTATTAAGCTTTTCTGCAAATGAGTCAAGCTAGCCCACTTTATAAAGCCTTGCATACTCCTTGGTGTCACCTTTGTTTCTGATTTTTGGTCGAGTAAGTCGAGCTGAGTACCTTCTCGTACTTAGGGTTTATTCCCACCTGTTGCAGGTAGCAGATTCGTACTTGCTGCTGCAAGTATTGTCTTCGCCATGTGGGTGTGAAGACTAGACCATATGGGCATGGTCTCTGTAGTATCTCTTCTGGTATGCTTTTGCAGGATGTGACTATGTACTGGCAGTATTTGAATTTAAATGGTTTCAGAAATTATGTTGCTTCCGCTAATCTTTACTTTGGTTTTGGTAATAAAATTATTCGTACTCTGATGTATGAGAGTTACTTACGAACTATTGTAACAAGTGTTGTGTTATGTTGAATCACTACGATCTTGGTTGCTCTTGGTTTGGTTTGAAATCCTTCGTGATTTCGTGGACTACCGGAGTTATAGGGGCTCAAGTTTGAGAATTTGATCGTTTCGGCGATTGTTTTTGAACTTGTGCTCTTATAATTTGGACGGTTCTGTTACAGCTGGTATCGGAGCAAGATTCAACAGTTAAACACGTCATTTGTGTATTCAAACAAAAGCTTTTGTGATAAATCTTAATTCTAATCTAAAGAGTGCCAGTGGTCATATCCTATATGCCCAAATAAGGAATATTAGGTGGCTTACTAAGGTACTAACTTGGGGGTTCTTGCTTATTTTCTGTTTCGTTGTCCATACGGCATGCTATTATATGGATGCCATCTGTTTGGGTGGTAATGTATGGATCAAAATACCTCTACGCCCTAGTAAGTGGGAGTTGTGAGAGCATGACCATCCAACCATCGGTCTAGAGGAGAGTAGTTGTGGATACTCGCATACTTACATGTCTAACCATGTATCTATGAGGGTACTTAATTGTGGGTAAATATGTTGATTAGCTTTGATACTGAAGTATATACATCGGGGGATGTATGTATGGAAAGTATTTAGTTTACTGCTTTCTTGTGTGCTATATTGGGAATTGTTGGGCTGAAGTGCAATTTTCTGTAGGTACACTAACAATGTTTCCTGTAGAGCGACTAGTTATCGTTATTGAGAAAACGTGTGTATGCCACCGAACTATACGCTAGAAATTTCAAATTCTTCCTAGGTTTGTGAGGACGTACGGTTCGTGCATGCACCATGTTCGCATCATACATTGCATTCTGCATTACTCCCTCCCTTATAAACTGCTTATTCCGTTCTTTAAAAATTTTCTTTCCTCCAAATAGTTGTCCCATAATTAGTTGCATTTCTTTTGTGAAGAATTGTTGTAGTCAACCAACCTAGTGGAGTGGTCAGTAGTGTCAGCCTTGAATCCCAATTCATACCTGGCCCATGAAGGAAAGCAAGACACAATTTCAAGATGTATCTCCTCGAGTTGGGATGTGTTTTGATCTGCAATTCGCCTCTACATTGCTTCTACCCTTGTATCCATCCTTGTTTGCTACCCCCTCTTTGGATGATACTGTTTCTACATGCCTAATTCCTGACACGTGAGGATTCCTCATGGGTGTGTGTTCGGTAATGGTGTTGCGATTAGTACTCCATGGTGCCGCGACAAAACCAGGAGCCTCCTGTGGCACGCGACACAAGGTTGTGCTGCTCGGCATACGTAGGTATCAAGGATTGCTAGTCATGATCCATTATAGAGCTACACCAATATGTTATCTTCTCATGAACCTTTTTTCTTGGATATTGTTCCCTATCTTGTCAGAAGATACGTACCTCAAACCAAGAAATTCCCCTCTTTTGAGATTGGAAATTGGATAGTTGGATACAATCTCTTCCGCATGCTTATATAATTCGTTAGCATCCTTCTGACGTCATCAATGCTTACTAGTTTCCCCTACTTACAGATGTCTCGTCAGCTTCGCTCTAGCAGTCGGAGTCGTGGCAATACAGAACCGCCATCGTCTCCTCTGCAACCAACTTCTGCTGAGTTGCTGCAAATGCTTGCCGAAAGTCAGCGTGCCTTGGACGAGAGTGTCAGAAACCATGTCCATCAGGAACCTGAGCCTGCCCAGTACAACAACTATAAGGATTTCTTGGATACTGAGCCTCCTATTTTCTGAGAAGTAGAAGAACCACTTCAAGCAGACGAATGGTTAAACACTATCGAACAGAAGTTCCGTGTGCTCAAGGTGGCAGATGCTATGAAAACAGAATATGCTTCGCAACAGTTGCAAGGACCTGTAGGTGTTTGGTGGTGTCACCATCGGAATACCCTGCCTAAGAATATGGAAGTAGTTTGGGATCAGTTCAAGGAAGCATTTCGAGGACATTACGTTCCTGCTGGCCTCATGGCAATCAAGCACACCGAGTTTATGAAGCTCACCCAAGGAGACAAAAGCGTAACAGAATATCTATATGCTTTCATCAACTTATCAAGATATGCTCCGGAATTTGTTAATACGAAGGTTAAGAAGATCGCAAGTTTTAAAAGAGGGTTGTGTCCCAGATTGATGAAGGCCATGTGCAATAGCAAGTGTGCGACTTTCAATGAGTTTGTCAGTGATACTATCCTTCAAGAGAACTGTAATGTTGTGTATGCTCCTTCTAAGAGCCACGAGAAATCTCATGAATCTAATGCACCAACGACCAATACTCTGGTGGTGATTACACCTCAGTATTATTCACTTGGCATATCTACTAGATATCACCCATATCAGACATAGGATCCGGTCAAGAGGAGCAGTATTAAGAAAGGAAAGCCTAAGGCACCGTCAAGTAACCGACCATGTTGGAATTGCAAGATGTCAGGTCATTGGGCCAAAGATTGTCCTCTTTCGCAGAAGAAATCCAATGATAATAAGGCAGGTGTGTGTAAAGGATGGGTTTGATACACCACGGTGGAATCCATTCCTACGGGTGAGATTATCACTGCTGGTGCATTTTTAGTGAACCAACATCCTGCAATTGTGTTGTTCGATTCAGGTGCTTCCCACTCTTTTATCAGTTCAACGTTTGCAGCCAAGCATGGTATGAAGGTCGTTACTTTAGATAATAGTGGTTATAATATTAGTGCTGCCGGAAATAATATTTCAACTAACCAGTTGGTCTTAGGAGCAAAGATCGAGATAGAAGGACATCTGTATGATCTAGATCTCGTGGTGTTACCAGGATTGGGCCTAGATGTAATCTTAGGTATGAAGTGGATGAGTGGAAACAGTGTTCTGATCGATACCTCTACAAGAGTGGTTATGTTGAGGGATCCAAAAGATCAACAAGCTTTTCTAGTGCAACTTCCTCGAGATGTTAGTCCTCAGACTATAGTTAACGCTATGATAGCAAAAGCAACAGAGATTACAGAAGTTCATATAGTGTGTGAATTTCTAGATGTTTTTCCTGATGATTTGCCAGGATTACCTCCAGATCGTGATATAGAATTCAAGATTGAGTTAATTCCGGGGTACCGCACCCATTTCTAAAAGACCGTATAGAATGCCGCCGAATGAGTTAGCTGAACTCAAGACACAACTTAGTGAACTTTTACAGAAAGGGCTGATCCGTCCTAGTTCTTCTCCATGGGGTTGTCCTGCTATCTTTGTGAAGAAGGACCAGTCTCTGTGTATGTGTGTAGACTATCGACCACTCAATGCAGTCACTATCAAGAACAAGTATCCGTTGCCTCGTATTGATATCTTGTTTAATCAGTTATCTAAAGCAAAGGTATTCTCGAAGATTGATCTGAGATCTAGTTATCACCAAATTAAAATCCATCCAGAAGACATATCAAAGACCGCTTTCTCTACCAGATACGGGTTATATGAATATCTTGTCATGTCTTTTGGTCTGACCAATGCTCCTGCATATTTCATGTACCTGATGAATTCAGTATTCATGCGAGAGCTGGACAAGTTTGTGGTGATATTCATTGATGATATTCTCATCTATTCTGAAAATGAAGAAGAACATGCCGAGCATCTAAGAATTGTTTTATCCAGATTACGTGAACATAAGCTCTATGCCAAGTTCAGCAAATGTGAATTCTGGTTAAAGAAGGTATCTTTCTTCGGTCATGTATTGTCTGGTGAGGGAATTTTAGTAGACCCGACTAAGGTACAGGAAGTTTTGGATTGGAAGACACCAACTACAGTCCATGAAGTTCAGAGTTTTCTTGGATTGGCTGGCTACTATCGTCGTTTTATCTCGGATTTCTCTAAGATAGCTAAGCCGATGACTCGACTTCTTGAGAAGGATAGAAAGTTTGATTGGACTCCAGAGTGTGAGCAAGCTTTCCACACTCTACGGACCTTGTTGACATCAGCTCCTGTATTAGCGCAACCTGATATTGAGAAACCGTTTGATGTGTATTGTGATGCATCGGGTACTGGTTTAGGTGGCGTACTTATGCAAGAAGGCTGAGTTATTATGTATGCTTCACGTCAGTTAAGAAAACATGAAGTTAACTATCCGACTCATGACTTGGAGTTAGCTGCTGTAGTGCATGCTCTAAAAATCTGGAGACACTATTTGCTTGGAAATATATGCAATATTTATACAGATCATAAGAGTCTTAAGTATATATTTACTCAACCTAAGTTAAATATGCGCCAGAGAAGATGGTTAGAGTTGATCAAGGATTATAACCTTCAAGTGCACTATCATCCTGGTAAGGCAAATGTGGTTGACGATGCCTTGAGTAGAAAATCTCATTGCAACTCTCTGATAGAAGAAGATTTTCATTTGTCTCATCTCTTACATCCTGTTATACTCTATCATATCATTGTAGATTGTTCTTTGAGAAGTAGAATCATTGAGTTACAAAAGACTGATATTGGTGTATTTCACATCAAGAGAAAGATGAAAGAGCAAGAAACTAAGCATTTTTGAATCGATGAGAAGGGAATTCTCTGGTTCAAGGATAGACTCGTTGTGCCAAAAGATATAGAGCTCAGAAATCAAATCTTATCTGAAGCCCATTCTTCTAAGTTGTCCATCCATCTTGGTAGTAGTAAGATGTATCAGGACCTCAAGCCGTACTATTGGTGGACCAAGATGAAGAAGGAAATTGCAGCCTACGTCGCTAGGTGTGATAATTGTTGTAGAGTTAAGGCCATTCACATGAAGCCTGGTTTACTCCAGCCTTTATCTATTCTAGGTTGGAAGTGGGACGACATTGTTATGGACTTTATCGTTGGATTACCGACCACCCAAAGAGGTTTTGATTCTATTTGGGTTATAGTTGATCGTTTGACAAAGTCTGCTCACTTTATCCCTGTGAAGAGTAACTATCACCTGCACCAATATGCTGATATTTACTTCCAAGAAGTTACACGTCTTCATGGAGTGCCTAAGTCTATTGTCTCTGACAGAGGGCCACAGTTTACTGCTCGTTTTTGGGAGCGCCTACATCAGAATCTTGGAACTAATTTGGTCCGTAGTTCTGCTTATCATCCACAGACGTCGGGACAGACTGAGCATGTGAATCAGATTCTAGAAGACATGCTTAGAGCTTGCATCATCTCTTGTAATGGCTCTTGGGAGAAATGGTTGTCTCTCGCTGAATTCTCTTACAACAACAGTTATCAAGAGAGCACTAGAATGGCTCCTTTTGAAGCTTTATATGGTCGCAAGTGTAGAACTCCTTTGAATTGGGTGGAACCTAGAGAAAGAAGATTCTTTGGTATTGACTTTGTAAAAGAAGCCGAGGAGCAAGTCCGTGCTATACAAAAAAATATAGCAGCCGCTCAGGCTAGACAAAAGAGCTACGCAGATAAGAGGAGGAAACCTATTGAGTTTGAAGTAGGTGATCATGTCTATCTGAAGGTGTCTCCTATGAGAGGAGTAAAGTGTTTTGGGATCAAAAGAAAGCTTGAGCTTCGATACGTTGGACCCTATCGGATCATCGAGAAAAGTGGAAGAGTAGCTTATAAGCTTAGATTACCTCGTGAGTTGGGAGCTATCTTTCCAGTCTTCCATGTTTCTCAATTGAAGAAATGTCTCCGTCTTCCCGAGGAAAGAGTATAAGTGAGACGCATCAAGTTGAAATCTGATCTTTCTTATGAGGAGAAACAGGTATATGTTCTGGATACTCTAGAATGGGTGACTCGAAATCGAGTAGTCAAATTATACAAGGTGGTTTGGAGTAATCACGGTGAACGTGATGCAACTTGGGAAAGAGGGGATTATTTAAAGGACAAAGGACAACTATTCCGCTTTCTATGAAAAATGATACAACTTTCAAATCTCGGGACGAGATTTTGATAAGGGGGGAGGGTTGTAACACCCTAGGTGTTTGTCTTGCATCTGTGCATTCATATGAGCATGACCTGAGCATGTGCACCATTATTTCATGTGCATTGTCAATGAAACATAAGTATGCAACATACTCAATTATGCTTGTTTCATAATTTGTGTTTATGAAAAATGGTTAGTGCAACATGTGTTTTCCATACCTTGCAACATGTCAATATTGTTAGTATAACATGACAAGCTTAAGTCTTGTAACAAGGTCGTGAAACAGGTGAAACATAGTTTTGAAACAATTGCAACATTTGTGGTTTCTATGTGTTTCCTTTATGTGTTGCTAGGGTTTTTGTATAGATGACACATGTGATGCTCTAACATGATCTCTGGTAGCTTAACTATGCTTAGGACACCTAGTGTATCATTGTTCATGTGGACCAAAATGACTAATTTGCCCTCTAAAGGGAGGTTTGACTTGGGGTGACCTACAAAGTGGCTCTGTTTGACTGATTAGAAAGTACAACCTAGAGACCTTGCATGGAGGTGCACACTTTACCAAAGTTGTAGCCAATTTATCAAGGAACAAAAGTCTCAATATGGCCATCTCATGAAAAAGGCTAGAAGATGCTCAAACAGGGCCCACAAGTTAGTAAAAGTGTTGTTTTCTAACCTAGTTAGTGTAGTTCTGCTAACTGAACCCTCTAAATCTCCAACTTAGAAGTAAAATCAGTTCATGTCTATATTAACGAAGTTTTAGTAGATTTTATAAGATTACACTTTGTCAATTGGCTCATTTCCTGGTTCAGCCTCTAATCCTGTCAAAATTCCACTTTTCTGTTGCTCTGAATTTCTGTTGTTTCACAAAAACAGATTCTGCTTTTGACCTTTAACTCCCAAACCATGCTGTTTTAGGTTTAGCTCCTATTGACAAAGTTGTAGAGAATTTTATGAGCTACAATTTTGTCAATTGGCTCATCTCATGATTCGGCCTAGTTTCTGAACTACAGAGCTGGCAATTTGCTGCTGTCCTGGAAGGGCCGTGTTGCAGATGTTGCAGGTCAATGTTGCAGTTGTTTCACGATTTTGAAATTTTCCGACCAGGTGGCCGACCACAGCAGGCCGTCGACGCCACGTGGAGGCATCGTGGCAGCAGTACGCTGGTGTGGGTCCCACCCGACCGGGCCGAGCGCCTTGCCTAGACGCCACGCCACCCCCCTGCTGCTCCCTCCCTCCATTTCCCTCCCTCGCCCTTGCCGCGCTCGCCATGGCGGAGCGCCGAGGCACCACCTTCACTGCCGTGAGCTCGCTGAGCTCGTGAGCTACTGTGGTTGTGCCTCTGACCTATCCCAACCACACAAAGCCCTGCCTTAACCCATTCCACCTCGCCATTCGCTTCGTGGAGCCATTCGAGCACCAGTAAGGCCGCTTTGCCATTTCCCCGCCATGGTGACATCGCCGGAATTCGACCGCCCGAGCCCCTCACCGTGGTCCCGCCTCTCCGTTGCATTCCTCTCCCCCTCGTCTTCTCAGTTAGCTTCATGGTACCCGTGTGAAGCTCGTATCGAGCTCAGTCACGGCAATTGGGGCGCATCGTCACCGGCATACGCCACCCAGCGCCGCCGCACCCGCCATTGCCGGCGGCAGGCCTGTTCCGGCTAACCCTAGAGACCCCGAGACCCCTTCATTGGTGCGGAATCACATGGGGAGCATGGAGGTGCCCTCGGCTTCGCCGGCCGTTGAGCCGCCGGTGAGCTACCGCCACCGCTTCCTCCCTCCCCTGTCCGGTGTCTCTGGCGTGCGGGGCCCGCGTGTTGGCGTCCCTCCCCTGTCTTGGCTTGGTTGAGCCAGCAAGCTGGGCCGAGACGCATGTTGGGCCAGGCCACGAGCTGGGCTGAGCCGCGTGCGAGGCCAAGCCGTTAAGCCGGGCCGACCCAGTTAGGATAGGAAGTGGTTTTTGTTTTTATTTATTTCACAGATTTAAGGCTAGATTCAAAAATTCATATCTCTTGATTGGTAGCTCCAAATGATATGGTTCAAAATGTGTAGTGCTCTGTATGATGTCTAGTTTATTATAAAAATATAATGTGTGCCATGTTTTATGATGAAATAAATAGTTATTATTTATCTCTTTTATTCATGTGGAAAAAGGAGAAAATGATATCTTTTTTTGTGAAGCTCTAAATGACATGAAATTTTTATAGTGAACTGCTCATATCATGAGTAGATTATGGTTAAATTTTCATGCAATTTGGATGTGGTTTGGTGGAGTTATGGAATTATCTTGTTTGCTTGGATGGATTTTGTGTGAATATTCATATTTTTTCTATAGATCCAGTAAGGGTGACACTTGGTGAGTGTTGTTATTATGTTAGAAAGATGCTAGGAAAAATATGAAATCTATTGTTTGATACTTTTCAATAGGGTTTCATATTTATGCTAGAAATAGACATGTCATCTGTTATTTTTGATATATCAAGTTTTGCTCATCCAATTGATTGGAAATTTTTATGGTAGCCTATGTGAAGCATGAGGTGGCTACTATAATTTTTGTAGATTTTTATATATAGTTTTACTGTATGTTGCTTTAATCACCTAATTAACTAAATAAATTATAAAAGAATATTAAATGATTTATTTAGAAGTTGGCACTATACTTTCTGATGTTCCTTTGATATGCAAAACAAGTTGGTAAACTTGGTTTGGTCCAATTGTGCTTTTGAGTTGTCACTAAATGTTTAATTTAGTGATTCTGTCATTTCTGGACAGATTTGCTAGTTAAGATAATTAACCTATGATAATGATGCTTTCATGCTTGGTGATCTATAGCAAAGTTGTTGAGAACTTCATGAACTAGTTGCTGGTAGAATTTGGTAGCATTTGGACTTATAGTTTAGAAATGGCAGCTGTTCCAAGTTGGGTTCAGTTTTGGAAGTGCTCTCTGTCCTTTAGAACAGATTCTGTATATGTACTATTTTGACCTGATAGATGATAAAATCATGCTTAGATGTTTATAAATGAAATATAGACAATTTCATAAGCTTTCCATTATGTCCTCTTGCAAGTCATTTGGAGTTTTAGGACTCCAGTTATGAAGTTTCTTATCTACTGCTGTTAACTTGTTGGGAATGCTAAATTTCTGGAATCTTGTTATGGATGTGTTTAGTCTTAACCTTGTGGCATTTAGTGGTTTCTTAGAGAGGTTCAAACATGTTAATACCAGAGAGGAAATTTACACCTAACCTTGAAGTGATTTGAATAGAGCACCACATAACTTGGTTTTGTGCTTACGATGTTGCTATGTCATTACACCCATCTTCACATCATTCATGCATGTTCATAAATCATCATGTCATCCTTGGTGCATACATGAAATTCATTGGATGCATATACATGCAATAGGTGTGCCGAGAATCGTGTTACGAGCAAAGTCCCGCTGGGCGTGGAACCTGAAGTTGAAGTCCGTTCAGGAGCCAGAGGTCCAGTCCGACGAAGCCAGAGGAGGCGTGGGAATCATTCTTGAAGCCGACCTTTGATCTATCTTATTTCGGTTAAGGCAAGCCCCGGAGCATTATAAGCCTCCTACTTTTAAAGCAATTATCTATATATACATGTTATATGTATTGTTGCATTACGTGATAGGAGTTGGTTGGAAACCCTTGCTGCATTGATAACACTCCTTGTCCAGAAATTTGAACCTTGAATCCTATGTAGATAGGATCGTATCTATGCTTAGCCCTGCTAAATTAGACCGGTAGAAGTCGGGTGATTTCCTGTCACCTGCGAAAGGTCACGGTTGGCTGTATTTGCTATCGTGGAAATGAACCATGTCTTAATGAAATGAAATGAGACCGGGCGGGATGATGATAGTGAAGCAGCAAGGCATGGAGGTCTTGGGTGTGGATCTATCTCCGTCTGTGTCGATTAAGGACCGAGACCTGGAGCCTTCTATGTCATTTTGAACGCATGCCTGACATTTAATTGGCCGGCCTAAGGTTGTCGACCGCGAAGCCTAGTAGCTCAACTCAGGCTGCGAAGTCGAAAAGTAAAAGTCGCCTCGGAAGGGAGCCAGAGGGTCCAAGGGCAGGTGAGTTAAAAGTCCTGAGCATCCTGGCCACTGGTATCCCTGAGAACACGGCGCTGTTCTGGCCCACCCTGAGTTGTACCAAAGGTTATCTACGGTTGCCTTTAGCGGGGTTTGCCGGGTGAGTGTCAGGAATACCCCCTCAGCTGAGTTGGAATCGATTCGAGTCGCCGTCTCTCCCGGATAGTGAGAAACTTGACTGGTTATCTCCAACGTAGATACACTAATTATTAATGATGGTTCAGAATTGATGATAATGATGATGATGGCCTTATTATACCTGCTATGGTTAATATTGGTTGCTCCTAATAAAGTGATTGCTCTAGTACAGGTGCTAATCTAGATGACAGGTTAATGATTATTAACTTGATGCTTAAGCATTAATGGTTACTTATTTGTATTAAGCTTTTCTGCAAATGAGTCAAGCTAGCCCACTTTATAAAGCCTTGCATACTCCTTGGTGTCACCTTTATTTCTGATTTTTGGTCGGGTAAGTCTAGCTGAGTACCTTCTCGTACTCAGAGTTTATTCCCACCTGTTGCAGGTAGCAGATTCGTACTTGCTGCTGCAAGTATTGTCTTTGTCATGTGGATGTGAAGACTAGACCATATGGGCATGGTCTCCGTAGTATCTCTTCTGGTATGCTTTTGCAGGATGTGACTATGTACTGGCAGTATTTGAATTTAAATGGTTTCAGAAATTATGTTGCTTCCGCTAATCTTTACTTTGGTTTTGGTAATAAAATTATTCGTACTCCGATGTATGAGAGTTGCTTACGAACTATTGTAACAAGTGTTGTGTTATGTTGAATCACTACGATCTTGGTTGCTCTCGGTTTGGTTTGAAATCCTTCGTGATTTCGTGGACTACCGGAGTTATAGGGGCTCAAGTTTGAGAATTTGATCGTTTCGGCGATTGTTTTTGAACTTGTGCTCTTATAATTTGGACGGTTCCGTTACAGCCGTCCCATCCCTGACGCCACCATGGTACTCCGGGGATGGCCAGCCATTCCTAGAGCACGTCGCTACAGCAGCCCTCACGGGCGCACGTCGGACCTTCACCTCTAAGGCACCGCCCTAGGGTTTTACCGACTCCTCTGCCTTCACTTGACCCTATAAAAGGGGAGGCAGGGGACCCTCCTAGGGGACAACAGAGGACAAAGGACGAAAACCGCAAGACACCACCTCACTACTGAGATCAACATCCCAAGCAATGCTCCATTGTACTCTCTCTTTGAGACTTGGGACTAGCTCCATCTCTCGCAGCTTGTAACCCCTACGCAAGCACTTAGGTGCAAGAAAATACAATACCCTCTCTTCCCCGCTGGACGTAGTGCCTTCTTTGCCCGAACCAGGATAAACCCCCGCGTATTCTCTTTGTATCACCATCCGGATTAGAGAACACGCAGCACAAATTCACTATATATAGTGCATTTTTCCTACACGCGCGTGTAGTTACTCCCATATTTAATAAACCATATTGCGTATGTGTGCATACTAATTTATCAGTTCGAGTATGTTTATATACTCAATTTAAGATACTTCAACTCTTACTACGCGAATTTTTTTTATAAGAACCCATACTTTTTAATATATTACTAAAATATCACTATAATATATATAAAATAAGTATAACCATATACTCTACGTATACTTGCATACTTGACATACATACTACCGTAGATGGTCTAGTATGATCGTATACTTCATCTACATACACTTCGTCGGGTCATATATAGCGTGGTGTTGCATTCACACGTGCGACTGCATTGTGTGGCCAATTGCACAGTGCATCCATTTTACCAATCCTCCACCTCTCTCCGCCTACATAGGTCTTGTTTAAATTTAGGGTGTAAAGTTTTGGGGTGTCACATCGGCTATTACATCGGGGTGTCACATGGGAGTGGTCAGATAGTAATAATAAAACAAATTACATAAGTCCTCGGTACTCCGCGAGACGAATTTATTAAGTCTAATTAATCCGTCATTAGCACATATTTACTGTGGTTTTACTGTAGCACCCCATTGTCAAATCATGGACTAATTAGGCTTAAAAGATTCGTTTCGCAAATTATACGCAATCTGTGCAATTAATTACTTTTTTAGTCTATATTTCATACTTCATGCATATGTCCAAACATCTAACGGATATGGACAACTTTAGAGGGAGAAACTAAATAAGGCCATATATACACATGAGCATTCCTAAAAAAACATATATACACACATGAGCAAATAACAATTGCTCAAATTAAGAGAAGTTCTGACTTAAGACGAAATCAAAATAACAATTTGGAATAGAAGGAATAGTTTTTTTAGATTACACAATACAACGTAGACACTCACAATGCATGCATACTCACCTCTATAAATGCACGCACGTAAACCCTACCCTTATAAAATCCTCGAGACGAGATTGATAAAGTCATCATAGACGTCTCGCTGTTGACGCGAACGTCGCCTACAACTGAAAGCTCAAAACCGTCTCAGGTGCTACTGAGGCTCTTATAGCCACTGGACTCCGGGCTCTTTTGTCGAACAGAAGAATAGTTGACATATCACATATTTGTGCAATATCTTGCAATGTCTCTATAATATCAACAAACTTCTTGAATGCCATCCAAAAATATATGAGATTAAAAAGGTATAGTAGAATAATCTCAAACAGAAAATTACAGAAAGGAACATATAAATATAAATATAAAGTACAGTAGACAAAGACATAAATCCATATAGTTGTTCCAACACATGCATGCATCTTTTGCAAACCAGCAAAGCCACGATAATCAGGCATCAGCTGCATCAATTAACTTTTGCAAACTCTGACGTAATACAAAGCCGAAGATACATAGTAAACATCACACTGCTCCGATCCGCTGCTACGTGGACGTGGTAGGCGACGGGAGAAGAATACAAACACGTAGGTAGCTGGGTACACCAAGCATGCATGACACACGCAGCTCTAGCTCTCTCCCATCCCACCTGAGGTCTTGAACAGAGCGAGCGAGCACACAGTACGTGCTCTCACACAGCGGTCCCGGGCGGCCGTTAGACGGTGTCGAACTCGTCGGCGGCGAGCGCGGACTGGCTCTGCAGGCGGCGGAGCTTGAAGGAGGAGAGCTTCTGTGTGTCCTTGGCAGCCGGGGCCTCCTCGAATCGGATGTAGGTGTAGACCCAGGCTCCAGAGAGCGTGCCGATGACGGGGCCGAGAAAGTAGATCCAGAGTCCCGTGAAGACGTTGCTGGCCACCGCCGGCGCGAGCGTCCTCGCCGGGTTCATCGATCCGCCGGACACAGGCCTGCAAATGCCACTCGTTTCCCCCGCGTCTTAGCTTAAATGTGTGTACATGTGTGTCAGTGGTGGCTCAGTGTGTGCTGCAGTTTCCTCGTGGGTTCTTACGTCTACTCTATTTACTAGCTAGGGTCAGAAGATTTTATGGATTGTTGTAAAGTCAGAGGGCCCAAAAAAATCGTCGTTTTGCATAAATAAGTCAGTGAAGCCAGGCTTTTGTAATGTCGTATATGTACTGGTTATTATGTAGACTGTAGAGCACGATAAGCTAGCTAGTAGTACTGTACTAGTGCCTAAAGAATGCGATTATGACATGAGCTGATGAGTTGCATTGGGTGGTCAGGTCACGACCTATTGCAACCAGAGTGTCAGCTTGTAGTAGTACTACATCAAGGTGATCCGAAATCTTTAAAGAAGCGGGAAAAAAAATGGCGGCTCGATCGGTACGTAGCAAAGAACGTCATCAGCTTGGAAAGTCGCCTCGCTCGCTTGCTTTCCTAGCTACCGATCGAGGACCTGCTAGTAGTGCTAGGCAGGCGATTTCTTCAGTGTCACTCCTGCTACTAGCTTACTAGCCTTCGTCGAAAGTCTACAATGTTTTAATTCCTCGCGAGAGTACTAGCTACAGTCAGTCATGTCCTTGCTAAGAGCACTAATAAGGTCAGTGTGATTGAGGATTTTGTCATCTGTGTGACTCGTTTTCGTTCATATTACCCTGCGAAGATGGACGTAATGCAAACCGCGGAACCGACTGCTAACCCGGCCAACTCACCCACCTGCAGCCAAACAAATTAAAGCAACCAAGCACGTCGTCAGCAGCAGGAGCAGGAACAGCAGCAGTAGCATTAGTGCAGGCAAGCAACAACAGGGGGGACTCTACTCACCGCCCTGGAGTCCGTGGCGACGGCGCAGGTGACGAACATCATGTTGAAGGTGACGACGATCTCGATGACGAGGGCGTGCCAGTGCGGGCCCGACGGCGTGGTGGTGCCGATGACGGCGATGGGGTGGAGCACCGCCTTGAGCACGAACGCCGCGCACATCGCCCCCGTGAACTGCGCCGCCCAGTAGAAGGGCACCTGCCAATATACACATCACAGATTAACAAAACCGCACGCCGTGAGCTCTTCTTCTTTACCTTGAAAGCGGCACACACCTACACCTACCGCACGCGACGCGATTCGCCAAGCAAGCCCGGCCGGGCCGATGATGGATCCAAAATCAAAATAAACCGCTCGTTTACGATGTGATGTGACTGGCACGATCGTCGGTGCAAGGGGGCGCACCACGTCCGTCGAATCAGGCCGGCCAGGGAGGCGCATGCATATGTGCTTGGACACGTCGGAATATTCCGACGATGGAAAGGCTGTGGTTCTCGTCTCGGCGACACCTGCCGTGGCTGGCCGCGTGCACGCACGCGTGCGTGGTACGGTCCGGTGTGCGCGGACTTTGTAAGCATGCCACGCGAGCCGCTAATAATTCCCCGGATTGGACTTTGGAGCATGGCACCGAGCGAGCGAGGTCCCGTACGTTCCAATCGCCCCGGCCGGATTATATTCTTCCCGCAACATGACCCATGCCATGTCTTTCTGTCTCGGCAGGATCAGCCGGCCGGTGCACGGCCGGATTTGTGGCCGAACGCAACGCTGCACATGCACGCACCCAACAACCTACAGTTCTTCGCCAATCTTAAATACCAAAGGTCCATCACCACCCTGGCCACCGTGTTCTTGATGGCATGAATTATGTATGATCAACACTAGCTACTTTCTAAGTACTAGTATAAAACAGCCGCGAGAATGTCAACCCCCTCCCGGCCCGCGGCGGTTGCCATGCATTAGCGGAAAGCATGTGCCATTAGCAGATCGAGCCCTAATCATAGGAGTACATATATACGGGCCAATAAGTTCCACTACCAAGTTGCCCAATCATATGTACTCGAGATCAAGTCTTTTATGCATGTCTGAGGACTGAGGTTGTTTTATCTGGTTCACATGTTGCGCGAGCTCTCGGCGTGTTGCCTGCCAAATAATGCCCGTTTTGTTTTGGATCCTGCTGTATGCTGCCATTCTACCGACCTGACAGCTGACACCATGACTAGGGCCTTGTTTAGATTCCAGAATTCACCCCCAAATTCCACTATGTAAAAAGGAGATTCCACATCACATTAAAATGCCGACAAATGCATGGAGTACTAAATATAGATGAAATCATAAACTAATTGCACAGTTTTATTATACTTTGCGAGACGAACATTTTGAGTCTAATTAATCAATTTTTAGATAATTTTTTACACTAAAAAACAAAAGTGCTACAGTGTTCGGGGATGGCACTGTACAAATTCGGCCACCCGGGATCTAAACAAGGCCTAGGAAAGTATGATATACCAATCGGCAGTCGGAACAGATAAGCTGTTTACGAAGTATGCTAGACTTGTTTAACCAACGCTCTTGTTTACTGGATGTACTTGTCTACTTGCACTAATTAATACGGGAACTGTTTTTATCATTTGGCTGGTTCATGTGTCCAGTTGGCAGCTAATCGATCTGTCCGTGTCTGTATGCACAGTAATTTTGATAGTTACTTCAGTATAGTTTATTTGTATAGTAGTAGGACGCACTTATAGAAGTTACCGTTTATGAAAGAAAAAACACATGCCGTGGAAAATTGCCAGGTGATCTTCATGTAAAACATCTCGGTAATTTATTGGCAGAGCTTCTGTCTCAACTCTGACGTCCAGTTCAGGTCATAGAGCTAGTTGTATAGTTCTTTTTGATGAAATGCATAGCTCTTCTGTGCGTTCATGGAAAAGGTATATCGTAGCTACATCCTAACCTGCGATGGCTAGCCAAAGTACAAGGCTGTGACAACATGTTGACAAGTACTGAACTCCTAACATACCAAATGGATTGAAATAGCGGACCCAACGAATTGAAAGAGAGCTGCCGCGAAAAGAAATATGCATGATGCCAACACGCCAAAAGGTTTACTTTCGTTTGCAGGACGAACACGAAACTAACAAGAGCAGAGAGAAAAAAAAAGGCAAATTAAATAAACCAGCTGATTATTAAGAAGGCCGGTAAGGTACGTACCTGAATCCAGGGGAAATGCCGGAAGCATGCGAAGGAGAGCGTGACGGCGGGGTTCATGTGCGCGCCGGAGATGTGGCCGGTGGCGTAGATCATGACGGTGACGATGAGCCCGCCGGCCACCGACTGCCCCAGCTGCGAGATGCGCTTGTTGTCCTCGCCGTAGATGGACGCCGCGCCGCAGGTCACGAACACCAGCAGGAACGTCGCCACCAGCTCCGAGATCACCTGCCATCCATATGCAAGTACGTGTTGTGTGTGCGTGCACGCACGTCACGCACGTCACGCAAAGAAGATGAGTCGTCGTCAGTGTACGTAGTACATCGACCATCACTACCAGTCCGTGTTTATTACCACGGCGGCCAGTCGTCGGTTAGCTGCCGAGCTAGCTAGCTAGCTTGCTTCAGCGCAAGGTAGCTAGCCAGACGCTGACAGGTGGAGCATCGCATCGCATCGATCAGTTATATATTACGTACCTTCTTCCCAAGGTGCGGCGGGAAGATGTCGGCGATGGACCTGTCCGGGTAGAACAAGGTGGGGACGGCGGAGCCGCTCTGCACGGTGGAGAGGTCGTGGATCTCGTTCGAGTAGTTCACCCGCGAGTTGGTCCTCGACGCGGTGGAGGCAGCCATGATGGATCTAAGCTTAGCTTGATCAGCTGGATCGGCCGCTGGGAGACGCAAGCAGCAGGTCACTGCGAGGAAGGATGCTGCTGGTGCGTGCTCGCTGCTTGTCTGCTCTCAGCTCCGCAGCGGGCGGGCCGGTATTTATAGATGGGTGGCGAGGGAAGGGCCGGGCGAGGCCGCGCGAGCCGTCCGCATCCCGGGGTCCGGTGGACGGGGACGGCAGGTGGTGGGCACTGCGAGGAGGCACAGCGCTGTGCGCTGCCTTTGCGCTTGTGGCTGCGGAGCGCGCGGGCCAGACGGATGGGTCGTCCGTGGGAAGGAACTGGGACTGGGACTGGGAGGGAGGTGGAGTGGTGGTCTAGTCTGGATTCTGGA
This sequence comes from Saccharum hybrid cultivar R570, assembly GCA_038087645.1. NCBI lineage: Eukaryota > Viridiplantae > Streptophyta > Magnoliopsida > Poales > Poaceae > Saccharum > Saccharum hybrid cultivar. The sequence continues at coordinate 873,993 of JAQSUU010000266.1, forward strand.
ACCGGCCGGGATGTGAGATCAGAGGGAGAGGGGGTCTTCCTAGGGTTGGCTTTGGCTTGGAGGTTGTTATGGCTTCTGATGCTAGCATCAATTTGGGCTTCCTCGGCTTCGTCAGAGCTCGTTCTGGCTCACAATTTGGCTCGTTAAATAAATGAGTTGAAGTTCCAGCCAGCTCGTGAAAAAACTGAATCGAGTCGAGCCGAGCCGAGCTGAGCCAGTCACGAGTCACAAATATTTTTCAATCCTACCAATGACTTGACATTTCATTGCAAATGATATTAGTACTCTGTGACAATAAATTTTGTCGGTTGTTACTTTATATAAGATTATTCATTCTAACTAGGACATTATTACCTTAGTTTTTTTATGAAGCAATATTATATGATTCTTCTATAGAGGAAATTCAACAATTTCAAGTGTTCTGGTGTAAGCTAAAATGACTATTTATTATACTACTAAGAGTGAAGTTCTTTATGGCATTATAGTAATTAAGAGTGAGTACTAGGGCCTAGCTATAATCATTTTTATTAAATTATAAGAGGCCATTTGAGTCTTTTCATTTTGAAGGAATTAGAATCTACTTAATGGACTAGCCTATTTGGCTTAAAATTTGACATTCCAGAACTTTTCAAAGTTTACATATGAGTATATCTCACGCTGGGCATTCGGTGAACCGAAACCGATCATTTCAGTTCCTCGGTTTCTTTGTAAATTTGGTTCCCTAAGAAATGCTAACCAATCGGTTCTTTCGAAATCTGGGAACCGACCAAATTTGGTTTCGGTTAATTCGGTCCGGTTCTGGTTATGACCGAACAAAACCGAGGTGCTACGAACAGAGGGGAAAAACTCATAGAATCGAACATCATCCAAGTTAGAAGAGCAACAAATCGAACATCATTCAAGTTAGAAGAGCAACAAAATCACTAATTCCAGAACAAATCATCTGTTTATTATGGGTTACAGATCGAAACAAATCTCGTCGCCGTGCCTCGTCCGTAGCCCGCACCGTCTCCTCGCGACATTGCCTCGCCCCGCGGCCGTGGCTCTCCCGCTTGCGCGGTGTGGCCCCGCGTGTCGCCGCGCCTTGCCTCCCCTGCTCGCTGCGACTCGCCTTGCCCTGCCTCCCTTGATGCGCGGTGCGGCCCCACGTGTCGCAGCGCCTTGCCTCCCTTACTCGCCGCAACTCGCCTCGCCCTGCTCACCGCCGCGCAGCTTGCGTGCTGCCACCGCATGATGCAAGGATGTAGGGGAGGGAGGCACGGGGCCAGGGCCAGGCCGCCACCACCGCCTGATCTGAGAGGAGTGGGAGAGACAGGTTGAAGACAGAGGGAGTAGTGGAGAAGGCGAGCGACGGAGCGAGCGTTGTCCGCTGGGGAGAAAGAGATGAGGAGCGGCGGCTGTGAGAGGGATGTGGAGGCGGTGAGTTGGGCTGCTTATATACTAGGGTTTCTTTGTTGGGCCACTGGGTTGATCTTTGTCTTATGGGCTTCTTAGGTATTTCGGTTTTTTCGTTTAACCGAGGGTGAGAACCAAATTAACCTAGCAAAATTCGGTTAGTTGCACGTCAGAACTGAATTAGGAACCGAATTTTTCGGTTTTGGTTCTTTCGGTTTCGGTTTCGGTTATTTCGGTTCGGTTTTCGGTTCTCGGTTAATTTTGCCTAGCCTTAAGCATATCTATAAAATTCATAGGGTGAGAGATATAAATTCTATAAATCACCATGTTATGTTTATACTCTGCAACTTATAACACGCTCTTCGGCTTACTCCCCTACAATAGAAATGCAACACATGAGTAGCTTTCTCTAATGGCCAATAATAGTATACAAATATATTCCACATATAACCATATTAGCTTAATTAATTTGTGACTAAATTATGATTATTAGAATAAATTTTAATTCTAAGGATCCAAATAGGGCCTAAAAGGAAATTTGAATGCAAAATATTTGAAGCACTATAAGTCGTCCCTGTTCAGCCGGCCCGTTCGCTTCGCTGAAAAAACAAGTTGAAACACTGTTCTATTTGATTTTTTTTGAGAAAAAACATTATTCCGGCTAAAAAACAAGTCGAAAAAGACGCACAAAAAATCTGACAGAACAGTGTTTCAGCTTGTTTATATTTTCAACCTAAAACATGTAAGCCAGGTGGAGGTATTTAGGTATGGTGTATTTGGCACCTAGCAATGGGAAAAAAACAGAGGTAGGGTGCTGTGATGCCAGCGAATTGTTAGGCGGTAAATGGACATTGATAATGATATGGCTCGGGCATCCGTCATGTGATTTCTTGTCTGGACGTGGCTCATCCTCATCCACTCGCCTGTGTCGCTCGCATGACTTCCTGTCCAAACCTCGTGGCTCATCCTCATCCACTAGCCCGCGTCGCTTGTGCCGCTCTGTGTTGTGCGCCCCTACTCGCAGTTGTGGGACGGATTCTGCCTGCGCTGCTCGCCGGCACCGTGCCCCGCCCGAGCCATGCGCCCCCTTCCCATACTCGCGCCTCCCATCGCGGCTGCACTCCATCCACCCGCCACGACCACTGCTGAGGTCCGTACCACCGACGAGCTCCGCATCGGCGAACTCCGTGGCATCGAGCTCCACGCCGATGTCGAGCTCCACAACTACGAGCTCCATTCGTTCAAGCAGCATAGTGACATTGCGCTTGCGCTAAAAGCTCATGTTGCAAGCTATGTTTCATAGTGTTTCATATGTCTCAGAGGTATGTTGCAATTGTTTTATGCTGATGTTGTAAAAGTAGATCGAGATGTTGCATATGTTGCAATGGTTGTAAACGTATGTTGCAAAAGTCTCTTTCCAATGTTTCATCTGTGTTTTCGAATGTATGCTTCAAGTGTGTTTTATCTGGATATTGTATACATTTCACACATATGTTGCAAATGTTTTATCTGGATATTGCGTATGTTTTGCAATAGTTTTCAAGTGTTTTTCTAGGTGTTATTTTGCAAGTGTTTTAGAAGCATATTTCAAGTGTTTCGTCTGTCTTTAGAAATATGTTGCAAGTGTTGCATCTCGATGTTTTAAAACTAGATTGGGTGATGCATCTCCCTTGTCGGTGTCTTCTCCTCCGGCCTCCTGGCGCCAGCTGGGCATCCGCCGCCCCCTCCGATGGTGACGTTCAGGGCGGCGTGGGAAATTTACACCGGAAGCAGATGGGGAGGGCGCAAGTGGTCCCCGTGTGGCATGCGCGTGCCGAAAGCAGAGGGCGGCACAGGCAGGAAGCAAGATGGGGCTCGGGTGTTCGGACGGGGAGGTGCGGATGCGCGTGAATGGAGCAGCAGGCACCGGCGTCTGGACGCAGATGTCCGTCCGAACGTTCGGGCGCTAGTAAGACCAGATAGACCTTTGCCACACATTGTCGATCTACACACAGGGGTGAGTGGTGGCGGTGCGTGCCTTTGAGCAGTAGGCAGAGGCAGAGCCAGCGATTTTGATTAGGGGGGCAGACAAATGTGATTACATTTAGTGTGATAAAATATACATAACTAAATGTTTCAACAACTTTTCAAAAAAATTACACTATTTGTAACCAAAATCATGATATTTTAACACAAACTAGGTGAAATTGATATTTGTGCTATAAATATCAATATAGTTATTGAAATGAATTACTGTGCTTCCCCCCCCCCCCCCCCCCCCCCCCCCGGCGACTCTGGCAGTAGGGTGATGCAAGGTGTTCAATTTCACATCTTCCAAGTGAAGAAACTATATACAATATTTCTGTTATTCTAATAGTACTCAATGGTCTAGATCAATGGAGACATCTCTACTATTTTGTTTTGAAAGGAAAGATCCATGCATGGTAAAAACAGAAATTTACCCAATTATATTTTTTCGTCCACTCTCCTAGTCTCCTTTGTCCAAAGTTTTAGACCGTTGTGCACGCGCATGACTAACGGCAGGCGATTCTCCGGACCACGCACGTTTGGTGAAACTCGCGTATTTTAGTCCGACAGCCGACCCTGTTGTCGGACTGCATTGGATCCCGTGAAAGCAGGGGTGCCAAGATCATCGGTTTAGGGCGTGTTTAGATGCCCGAATTCGGGCATGAATTCGGGGCATGAACAGTGTCCCGATACTGTAGCGATTTTGTTTTTATTTGGTAATAATTGTTCAAACATTGATTAATTAGGTTCGAAATATTCGTCTCGCAAAGTATAATAAAACTGTACAATTAGTTTTTGTTTTCATCTATATTTAGTACTTAATATATGTGTCGGCATTTTGATGTGACTGGGAATCTTCTTTTTGCATAGTAAAATTCGGAAACAAGGCCTTAAAACCTTTGCCCGTGTTTAGATCCCAAGTTGGGTGAACCAACTTGGAACAGTAGCCGTCACATCGTACTGTAGCAACTTTTATTTTTATTTGGTAAAAATTGTCCAAACTTTGACTAATTAGGCTCAAAATGTTCGTCTCGTAAAATACAACAAAACTATGTAATTAGTTTTTAATTTCATCTACATTTAGTACTCCATGCATTTACCGATATTTCGATGTGACGGAGAATCTTCTTTTTGCATAGTGGAATTTAGGGGGAGAAGTTGGGAACTAAACAAGGGCTTTGTTCTCGCATAGGAGTGAGTGAGTGGCCTGACTTCCAACTGCCTCCAAAGCCTCATTATATTTATATCCATCATAATCGATATAAATAGGTACTTGAAAAAAAAATATTCTTCAACATCTTCTTTAATTAAATCTCTAAATATTAACATCCTATATTCTTATCTTTTTTTCTAGTCAAAGAAGTAGAGCGAGGCGATACAAGGCATAGAAAAAAATATTAAAAAGGTAAAAAATATGGAGACTGGATTTTTTTAATTAATGAATAATGATTTAAAGAGTGAGTTAAAAATACTTCAATGAGAAGTTATACAAAAAGCCCTTACAGTTGTACAAAATGACATATTTATAGACGCTCCAGTTGTACAAAAGGTCTGAGGTCGTTAGGCTATCCGCACTCGTCGACCTCTATTTCCATCTCTAAAAAGGAATATTCTATCTTAGTCATCGAGATTCTCTACTCTATATCCATTTCTTCCGCACCCGTGTTATCTCTATTCCATACTCTATACTCACTATTTCATATTTTATTTCCCTCACTCCCATGCTCTCTCTCTCACCTACTCTCTCTCTTGCTACAATATATAGCGTGTGTGCTGCCGGTACTCTGGAATTGGCGCAGCGCTGTCCGGCCGCTATGCTTCCGGGCGATTTACAGGCGCGCGCTGCAGGCTTTACAGGCACGCGCGTGCTGCAGGTGCGCTTGCAGGTCTGCGGTGCGGACAGCCTTAGCTCGGGCTGAAACCCGTGTTTTTTAACTCGGTCCAAACATGACACCCTGGTTGCCATCGTGCCCATGCTGGTCCGACTCGGTATTACTGGGTGTGCTTGGCTATTCCTGGCACGTCGATCGAGCGACACAACATGGCACGTTAGCATTGGCCGATGCTTGTCCTAGTGTCCTAAGGCTGTAAGGCAAGCTCCCTAGAGGTCAACACTAGTCTCCAAGGAGTGGGGATGAAAATGAAAATGGGTATCTGAATTATCCAACACTAGTCCGTCAACCCTTGCTGTTGCACGGGTTAAAATCTTTGGAGTAAATCTTTGTATTAATATTTACTCTTAAGTATCATGATGACATAGGCAATCATTTTAAGCCTACACTATGCCACTTAACATTAGTGGTAGAGCTTGATGTGAGATCTACGATGTGCTTTTAAGCCTACATTATGTCACTTAACATTAGTGGTAGAGTTTGATGTGAGATCTACGATGGGGGTAGCATTGCTCGATGATATCAATATTAAAGCCTTATTATAATTGTTTATTACTTGAAAATAGTCTTAAAGAGTAGGAAGATGTAGGCATCTATGGTCTGTACTAACCTCCTGCCTGCACTATGCGTCATGTGCCATTGAAGTCTTGCTCGACTTTGCTTGCAGTTCGTATTTATTAGTGGGATTGGATTTCACTACCATCCGATAGATTTGTTTCTTGATTCTTTTGACCAAATCAGGAAGTTAGATTAGTTAGTTATAGGTATAGGTTGGACATACTCCCTATGTGTTGTGATATAGTAGTGCATTCTAGTATAAAGGATTTGTAAAATAGATATACAAATTTGGTAGGTACCTCGTTCTAATCATGCGGATGAATGTATTCTTTTACAAATAAAGTGTACATGTGTGACTTTTGTATTCTTTCTTAAGTTATCTTGCAATCTCTAGAATCCGTTGTGTTACAAGACTGAGAGTATTTTTTTTTTGGTTAGTGGCAGTATTTTTTAGGGATTATTGTGAGACTCTCGTTCACGTTTATTAATGGCAATGTCCCCACGATGAATACTTTGATATTTTAAGATCCTATTGGCAGCAGGTTCCACTGTGTTATCACAATATCTATTTTTAGTTATTTAGAAAATAGTATAGATTTGAGGCAACACTCTTAGCTACTTCAATGACATATAAATCATTATAGCTCGGATAGCCATGATAAGGAAGTTAAATTTATTGTACAAAATAAATTAAATATTTTGTAGTACTATTGTTTTATAAACATAGAACGCTTAAAATCAGAACATCAGTATTGATATGACATAATGTTATAATCGGTATATAATAAAATTATTTAAATAACAATGGTTATTCACTTAATTTCCGTAATAATTAATAGTATTATTCACACATACATTTAGCGTTATTGTTATTTATTTTTAAATAGATTATTATATGGCAAAATATTTTAGTCAACATATAATGAACTTATCTAAAGTGAAAAATGGTTACTAATTTATTTGCCATAATAAATTATATTTGTATTTCCCATATATTTAGTTATATTTTTATTTATTTTATAATAGTGAAGGTGGATAATTTAGATAATTCAAAAGTTTTACTTTATATTGCCTTTGTTAGTGACTTATGTGGGTAATTTGCATACAAATTTATGAGCTATTTTGAATTATAGTTCATAAATGAGACAGGTGTGTAATTTAGATGAAAATTTAGAGAGTTAATTTCAGTTTACATGGGGTTGATGAAAATTTCCAATAGCACACATGAATCTTGTTTGTTTGCCTCTCATATTTTATTAACCTATTCACATTCTATCAGATTTTTTTATTAATAGATTAACTAACCGTGGGTGTGACGGGTACTATAGATATGATAATTTATTTATTAACACATTACTGAGTGGGCTTGATTAGTAGGACTCAGATGAAAATTTGCATTGTTAACTAATTGTGAACATCGGTAATGTGATATTTATTATATATATTTTTGTGTTAGTAATACAAATATTTTATTAATCGTTACTGCTACAGATATGATATTTGAATAATGCATTACCAAGTAACGTGATTAATAGGATTCAACTCATCTGATAATTTATTAACTATGTGAATGTTGGTAACGTGATGTTTTATTAATACATATGTTTTTTATTATTAATACAAATATTTTATTAACTAACATCTTTACTGTATATATAATATTTTTGAGAATACATCACCAAGGACGTCATTAGTAGGACTCCCCCAATATTTTATTAATAATAACTAACCGTGAACGTTAGTACTCGATAGGTACGACCGATCAAGATTCTCTCGGTCAAAGTTTGTCTTCTCATGAAAAATTGATTTTTATCTATAATGGCAGATGTGGTAATTTCTCATGAAACAAAATACATCCAACAGTGATGTTGTTTCTGATTAATATAAGAATTTCTAGTATTTATCTTTTCTTCTAGCGTATTTGGTGAGGATTAACATGGAGGCTCCGTTGGGGTCTCTAATTAGTAATAGTAAGATAAGATTCATATCCGCTACTTCAACATTCGTATCTGTTACTTGTAATATTCATATCCGTATTTGTATCTATTTCTAATGTGGATACTTAATGGATATATTTGAATTCGTTTTTTAACATTTTCGCTATCTGATTATAAATCCCTGTTCGACAAAAATATAGAATACCTAACATTTATCCATATATGCAAAGAACAAGGTACAATGAATCTATTTAAATATTTTCTCTCCATGGCTAACAAGAAGTTCTAAGGTTTGACAAAATATGAAATAACATACTAGTAATTAAACTTTACTATTACTATGATGCATTGAAACTATTTAATAGTATATCTATATATTAATTTAGTATTATTAATAATACATAAAAGATTAAATTATTTTTAGTATTTTAATTTAGTTTAAACCAATACATTTGTTGTTGTAAATTATTTTAATTCTTTACTTTATTTATTTGCTAATGTAAATTATTTTATACTTTAATTTATATATTTGCTAATGTAAATTATTTTATATGATTTATAATTTCATGATAAATATAAATAATGATTTATTAATTGATATATTTAGTCATTAAATATTTATTGTCATCTATATCATTTTTATGAGTATATTTCTCTATATTATCTACGCACGTACTATAATCTCTACTTGTGTTGTAAGTACAAAATATTAATAAAGCAAAATGAATACTTTATTACCTACCATTCTTATATGAATTTCTTCACTTGACCTATTATTTTATTAAATATTATTCATTATAATTTAGTTCAGTTCACTTGATATTGAAGATTATTAGAAGTGTACTTTGATTTAATTTCACTTCAGTCATTAATGAACTTAGTAGTAAAATTATGTTCATGTATGTTGAATTTAACAATATACAATTTAAGTTGAATTTGAGTAAATATTCTAAGGCCTCGTTTGGATTTCTTTTGGAATTGAAATCCATACTGACAATCATAATTTAGGCATACTTCAATTAAGCTAATATTGTTGTATGTGAAATATATTTGTATACTATTGTTGGCCATACGAGAGAGATACTTATGTACTGTATTTCTGTTGTAAGGGAGCAAGCTAAAAAGCGTGCTATAAGTTGCCGAGTAGAAACATATTATTGTGATCTATAGAATCAATTTATGTTTCCCCGCCTATGAATTTGAGATAGGCTTATATGTGAACTTTGGAAAGTTATAAAATGTTAAATTCTAAACCAAATAGCCTAATCCATATTAGATTTCAACTTCTCAAAAATAAAAGGATCCAAACAACCTCAAATAGAAATTCGAATCTGGGATATCCCTTTTGTATTCATATTCGAAAATATCTATATCCATATTTGAATTAAAATTAAAATGTGGTAACAGGTGACATCAGGATCCGACTCCATGCGAATCCGGCCCGCTTCCATCCCTATCGAGGACCATGAGCATATGAGATTTTTTTTTAATTTTTTTAACCTACTTCTAAAGCATTATTTCACAAATAACCTACTCTAGAAATTATTTCTAGATCTAACCTATTTGGTTGTGCTAACCCTTGTGGCGTGATAATATAACGGTGTCGCTCCACATGTACGGCACAATAAATTTGCCACGGTGACGGCGTAGGACTGCCGCGCCACCCCTTCTGCAATGTTGTCTTCTCATGTCTAAAGAAAGTATTAGGGGTGTTTGGGTTGAGGAGTTAAAGTTTAATAAACACTGTAGCACTTTCGTCTTATTTGACAAAAAGTTTTAAATTTTGGACTAACTAGGCTTAATAGATTCGTCTCGTAAATTACTCCTAATCCGTGTCGACATGCATGCAATTAGACTACATTTAGTACTCCATGCATTTGAGGGAACATTGTGATGGGAGTTAAACTTTAACACATTGAAACCAAATAGGCCCTTAGTTGTACTATAAATTATGTGAAACTCAACATGTGTGCTATATATATTGTAAATATAGGTGCATTTTCCCTACTGGGAATAATTACTCCTATATTCAATAAATCACATTGTGTATGTGTACATACTCATCTATCCGTTTTAGTATGTTTATATACTCATTTTAATATACTCCAAATCTTACTACGTGACCTTTTTTTGAAAAAAAGCGCATATTTTTAATATATTATTATAATACCATTATAGTAGTATATAAAATATATACTCTCTGTATGTTTGCATACTTGACGTGCATATATACTCCTCCCAAAAAGAATGCAACTATAGGTTTGTTCTAGTTAAAGTGGTTCACGTTTGATCAAGTTTATAGTAAATAGTATTCACATTTATGACTCTAAATCATTATATTTCGTAATTAATCTAATGGTAGGTTATTTATTATCATAAACATTAATACTTTTTATTTATAATTGGTCAAACTTATTAAAATGCTAAAACATGACACTGTACTAAAATTGTAATCTTTCTAGGACGGAGGGTGTACTACCTTAGATAGTAGTATGATTATATACTCCGTCTACGTATACTTTATCGGGCTATATACACCATACATTTGGGAGTAACTGCACCTTAGAAATAGAAAATAATTTCCCTTATAAATATTCCATTATATATTTTGGTGATCTGCACAGGACTAAGTATTATATATCTTGAAATATCTAATTTTAAAGTAGGTTATGCCGCATTCCACGATGAGGTGACTTCGCTCTAGAAAGTTTAGAAATGGATTGCACTCACTCAATAAATAAATTACAAAAAGTAGTCAAAATTTGAGGAAAAAAGACTGACAGAACAAAGAATAAGACACCGACGTATTCACATATCTAATGTTTCCGACTGTATTTCTGTATCGTCGTTATCTGACGGCGACCTCGACACTGAAAAACGACGGTGGTGGTTTCGCGGTAGCATCTTTCTACTCGTCGCCGATGGAAAAACGACAGAAAAACTGCATGCAGGAGTCAGTAGGAGGTACGCGCGGTGTCCTCTGCGGCATACGGCATGTACGACGAGAGGCGCCGGGCGCCGCAGTGTCTCCGAGACCCGGCGAGGTCTCCATGGCCGCCAAATCGATGGGGCTGTTTGGATGATGACCCGCCACGCAGCTAGCTGGCCAGGTAAAGATCTCAGCCCCAGACGGCTGAAAATCACCAGTCACTACCAGTACCAAGTGGGAGAGACGAAATTAACACGCAGCGAAGAAGAGTGTAACAAGGACAAGATAAATGCGTGGGGCTGGTAATGTGAAACCGAAGCGTTTGTCATCTCGGTCGAGCAATTAATTAATCGGGGCTCCACCGACAATAGATCAATCTCTTGCTCTTCCAAGTGAGTGGCTTTGCATATGGTGCAAGCAAAGCTGTTCTCTGGGTATCAATTCAGAAAGGGATCGAAGATTAGGCTCGTGATTCTGGTGTTAATCAAGGGGATAACCGAGCACGGATGCCGCAGCTAACCATTCCACGTCTCCCGTAGTGGTTTCGCCACGCCGCGCGTTGACGAACACCGCGTGCAGGGTTTAGGCATTGGTGGCCAGTGGCCACAGAAGAGCTGAAGCAACCCGGTAACCGTCGGGCCTGGCCACTTTTTCCGCCCCGTTCCGTAGCAGCTGCCGGTACAAGCCCTAGTTGATGGCACCAGGCAGTGCCCAAGGCTGGCTGGCCGGCCGAGAGGGAAATAAATAAAAGCCAGCGAGACAGGGACTGAGATGGGAATAAAATCAATCTGCGCCGGCTGACGTTGACTACCCATAGTGTTGGTAAAAGTGGATGCTCAAACTTTCTCTGCACCGAGCAGTACCACCGTGGTAGACGATGCTGAGTTAAGAAAAGTCGACATTGAGTCATATATACACGCGTCGTCGATGCTGAGACAGTAAAAGAAAATTTCTCAGCCATCGTTGATGCTTTCTCGTGCGCATGAGAGAAAGATGAGGTTCTGATGTTGGGCCTACAGTCACATGTACATCGATGTTCAACGCTGTGTGGTTAGGATGTTTTCTCAGCATCGGTCTCGTGGCATGCAGCTGTACTATTATTATGCCCCGAGCAACGCGGTGGGCAGTTCAGAGCTGTGTAAAGAAGCCGTGTTCATCTGTTTAACTTCAATAAGGCACCGTTTAGATGCCAAAAATTTTACCAAAATTTTCAGATTCCCCGTCACATCGAATCTTTGAACACATGCATGAAGCATTAAATATAGATAAAAAAATAAAACTAATTACACAGTTTAGACGAAATGGACGAGACAAATCTTTTAAGCCTAATTAGACCATGATTGGACAATATTTACCAAATAACAACGAAACTGCTACAGTAACGTTTCGCCGAAAATTTTGCCAACTAAACAGCCCCTAACTGTTGCTGATCAAAGCCGGAGGCAGGTTGCAGGCTGCCGGCTCAGAATGCCATCTTCAATGCAGCTAGCCTTTTACGACTCCAATACCATGTTCAGATGCACTGCAGTATATAATAGGAGTAGTATGTCCTCTTTGTTTCTCTGTTCAATCCCAAGGACTTGCATCAGCTGCACATATCACTGTGTAGTACAGACTACCCGAGCTCGGTGGCAACGAGAAGAAGGTATCTTCACTCTTCTGTCTAGGGCTGCACGTTTGTAGGGACTAGGCAGCTGGGCTGGACACAATGAATAACGTCTTGCAACTTCCGATCGACCCACTTGGTGGCCGGCCGGTGGTGGCAGGTGGCCATGCCGGCATGCCCGGCCCCTTGGTGACGGCAGGCAAAGGGAGACGGCAAGGACGACCTAAGCTGCCTCTCATGGCGTAACTCTTGTGTACTCCTCCATAAATAAAGGATCTAAGACTGTCCGCACTCATCATCCTCTATATTTATCCTCTAAAAGGAATATTCCAGCCTGGTCATTAAGATTCTCTACTCTATACTGCTTTCTCCCGCACCCATCCATACTCTATATCATCCTCTATCTACTATGTGGCCCACTTGTCAAGATTTTTTTATTAAAAATCCCCCGCCGGCCTCCCTCCCTCTCATTCTCTCTCTCCCTCCCTCCTCTCTCTCTCTCCCACTTCCGCGGGCCCCTCCCCTCACTCCCCCTCTCTCTCTCCCCACGGCGTCTCTCCGGCGGCGGAGCTCCCGTGCGGCCCGCAGCGGTGCTGCTCCCGCGCGCCCGAGGTCGAGCAGGCGAGGAGCAGCCGGCACGGGCTGCCGGGCGCAGCGCGGGCGGCCGGCGAGGGTGGACGGGCGGCGGCGTCCTCGGCTGCGGCGTGGCGGGCGGGCAGGCCGGCACCCGTCTCCTCCTCTGCTCGCCGTGGTGGCACTCGTCTCCTCTTCTTCTTCCCCCCTGCTCGCCCCTGTTGTGGAGATCCCGGAGCCGGCTGTCGTGCTCCCCTGCTCGCCCTCTCTTTCTGGCGGCGGCGGGCCCCACGCCTCCTGCGCCTCCTGCCTGCTGCGAGGTGGGGCTAGTGCGGGCGTAGCGGACGTCCGCTATTCCGCTACCTTTGGCGGACGAGCACTCCTAGCGGACGGGGATAGAATACCCGCTGCAGCGTCCCCGTCCGCTATCCGCATACTGTAGGATGTGGTAGCGGACCGCGGTGCAGACAGTCTAAAGCAACTTCTGCAAGTCGTCGATCTACAAAAAGTACTGGTGCTAGAGCTAGCAGTGCTACTGTTGCTTGACCTGCGTTTCCATTCTTCATATTCATTGCATGGCTGGATGCGACGAACCCCAGAACTGCTTGTTAGCCCGGTACCAGTGGCAGTGCCAGCCTGGTGGTCTCTTCGTCCTACGGGAAAAAGGATGTGCTGCTGCTGTCTTGAATGGCACGTGGCAGCACCGGATCTTATCTGGTGGTCCGGGGAGGGGAGGAGGAAGAAGATGCCTTTTATTGGTCAAAGGGACAATTAAGGGTGTCTTTAGTTCCATGTTTCATCAAAAAAAAAATTAGGTTTTGGTTTATTATTTTGCAGAATTGAACTAAACACCATGCAAAATTTTTAACAAAAAAGTATCCATTTTAGAATTAGGCCTCAAGAGGCCAAAAAAAAGCCAAAAAGCTCTCACCCACCCCATGAAAAATTTGGTATTTTAGATGGAACTAAACACACTTATGAAAATTTTGGCATTTTGCATTTCATCATTCCAAAGTAGTTAGCATTTTGTATTTTGCATTCCATGAGGAACTAAACACATCCTAAGTAGAAAATTACTTTGTATGGCCAATAAATTAGCAGACTTTTCTTGCTCGAAAAACTTCAAATGAACGGAAATTCTCTCGATAACTATTCATGATTTTTTCCTAATAAATAAAACGCCACCTACTGCTTGCTTTTAGGTTGGTCTAGTTTAATAATTATTCGTGGTTTTCCCTTTCGATACATTTTTTGTTTTTGACTCCATCTACCGGTTTCCTCTTTTTTGGTGGAGGCATGGATCACGCCCATGGCTTTTAGGTTGGTCTAGTTTAATAATTATTCGTGGTTTTCCCTTTCGATACATTTTTTGTTTTTGACTCCATCTACCGGTTTCCTCTTTTTTTGGTGGAGGCATGGATCACGCCCATGTTAATGCTGATCTACCTTGGTCTGTTGCTTGATGTCATACGGCAACCAACTGGAGCAAGTGAATCAATTGCATGCAAGGTGACGGACTGACAGAGGACACCTAAATTTCGTCCAAACCGATGAGATCGCACTATTCCTCTAGAAATCGTGCTGCTGATGTTATCTTTGTGCAATACGTTGAGAAAATTATACAACCAACAATCCTAATGTTGACGACCAAAAAATGTGCATACATAGAAATCCGGCTCTACTAATAAGTTCCTAGCGTTTTTTTTCTTGTTAGTGTTTCTTTCTGATCCGTTTTATTTTTTTTCATTGGTTGAGTGTTTCCTTTTTCATCCTCCGCATGGTTTCTGTTGCTTTATCCTTTTCTATTTGGATTTGGATTAGGATCTCTGTTGAGTATCAATATACCAGGGTACCCAACGAATGAAAAACTACGGCACCTTGCACATCTGTTAAAGCCCCATCTAAGGCCCCCAGTAAAACTGACCTGCTAAAGGCACAGACGGCGTGTCAGTCGCTCGAAGCCAAAAGCCAACCTCCATCCTGCCCGAGCCTTACGGAAAGAACTCGGGTGAGATAAGCGCCTCGGGCAGCAGTTTCCGCCTCGCCCGAGCCCCATGACGTCATCAAAGCGCTTGACCCCTGCGCCCTGTCGGGAACAATTTCCGCCTTGCCCGACCCCGGCAACGTAAGCACGGGAGTGCCTAACCCACTTGGCGTACTTGTGCCTAGGGACACGCGGAGCCCTCTGGCAAGGCGGGGAGCCACGGGCCCTCCAACCACGGCACCCACTCCTGCCGATGGGACAGACGTGACCGTGCACAGTGAACAGGAACACGAAAACCGCGCTCAGACCCAACATGACCCCGGTCATTCCACCACGATGACATTCATACCTCTACAACGACGGGGATAACAGCAACTATACCACCTATTCCCCTCTCTACGCAAATTCGAGCGTTTGTACCGTCCATCCTCAACGACACAGAAACACACAGGACGAAGCATGACCACAGCATGTTGCACTAGCGAATGGAGAGGTCAAAAGATCAACGCCCATTGCATCTCTGCGCTACAGGGAAAACTGCTTCCACCAGATAAGGAGGAAGACGGCCGCACCTGAGGCAACCTTTTTCTCTTTCATCTTTTCCCCAATGCACCTTTTTACCACAAATATAAACCGAGCCCTCCCTTGGAAACTATAAAAGGGGAGGCAGGGGCCACATCTAGGAGATGGGACGACAAGGACACGAGATCGATCGAAACACACACCTCGCTAAGACAACAACACACACTCACTTCCCCCGAAGAGACCTAGGATCCGTTCTCTCTCTCGAAAGCTTGTAACTCCTACTACGAGCACTCTGGTGCAAGGCAACACGAGCAGCAACAGAATCCACTAGACGTAGGGCTGTTCTTGCCCGAACCAGTATATATCCTTGTGTCCGATTTGCACACCATCCGGACCTAGACACGCAGATATAAATTCACTCATCGCTCTATCTAGACCCCCGGTTCTCTAGACACCGATAGTTGGCGCGCCAGGTAGGGGGCTTTTTTGCGTGACACGATCCGCTTTGTCAGGCTTCGGTCGATCATCGCGTTCGCTTCACTCTGGGCTCCCATATCTGGTTTGGGAACCTAGATTTCCTCTGCACAGGAGTGGACTATGATTTGGTCCTTTTTCCCCCTTTCGTCGATATCGACGCCATCTCTAAGGCCCTGTCTGGCCTTCGCTTGTGCACCAACGAGGGGCAGGCCCCGGAGGGCGACTAGCCAGGAAGTTCCTGTGATAGATCGACACAGGCCGGTAAGCCGCGCGGCCACGAGAAAGCCCACGGCTAGTCTCCGACTACTTTTCACCCCAATCCATCCACGGGAGAGATTCCCGCGGATCTGCCAACTCACCATGCATAGGCTATCGCGGAAGTCCTCACGACCACCGAGACGACCTCTAGCACCAGCTCCGATGAAGACGATGGCAGTTGGGCAGGCGCCAACTTCTCCGGGCTCGACAACCCAGGGGCTTTACGTCGCTTCATCGGCGTCTGCGACTACCTCCTCGACAGCGGTGACTCCGACGACGGCGACTACGAGCTCACGTGGCCATGACGCTGGGAGGTCTGGGCTGCGCACAACGTCGACATGATCGGTAGATCACCACATCACCCCCTGCTCAGGATCTACTATCTTGTTTTTAGGAAGTTAATTAGTCTACGCATGCTTTTGAATTCTATGCATGTTACTCGCTGTAATTTATCCTCTCATTTAAACCATGAGTTAAATCGTCAGCGATAATTACATAATGCAGTTTGTCCCCTTTACGGTCCGTCATGACATAGAGTTCGAAGGCTGGCCCACGAAGGGTTCGATAGCCGCTTTGAGGCACCCGAGTGGGGGATGGCATGAGAAGGGGTACACGAGCGGCCAATAGCGGGACGCGTTGAGCGTCGAGGGCCTTCTCGAGCCATGTTCAAGTCCAGGTCGGTTTACGGCTCAGGAGTTTTTTTCGAAAAAAAGGCAACAAGCCGTCGAGGTTGGTTGAACAAACCCGAGAACTCCCTGAGCTAACTGCCAAGAATTTTTGAAGGCAGTCACTAGCTTACCTCTGTCGGATCCCCGCGAACAGGAACTGGGGCTTCACTTGAGCTAACCCGATTGTAACTCAACAGGCACCACGACTAGACCTAGCGAGGGATGCCGTGGCGTTGTCCAAACCCTCCTCTTTGCGAAAAAGATGCGCGAGGGATACATTAACCAGGCCTCTTGACCGGGTCCACGCGCGAGCGGGGATTTTGGAGGACCCAGGGGCAGGAATGTCTGACCCGTGAACAAACCCTTCCAACCGTCACGCCAAGCCTACAACCCTAGGTCTAGGTAGAGGCATCAATCAGGGTGTATACGACCCTGCCTCGGGACATGGGAAACCGTAGCACCTAAACGTCTGATCATTCTATCAAAAATCGCATAAGCTACGCACACACGAGTTCTTTCCTTTCTAAAACCCTTCAGCTCTCCCAATGAACGAAGTCTTGGCGGCTTCATCGGTCGCCGTTGCCAATCGAATCAAAGCAAAACAAGGAAAGAAATAGAAGCGATATAAGCACGACATCGATTAGACAAGCTTAATTTTAGATAAAATTTTCTTTTACATCTTGGGGAGGAGAGAGGTCCTAAGCAAAGCCTATGGATTCTCGTTGAGGACCTGGTCCGCAGGGACAAGAGCAGCGACGATGTTCGCCGCTGGCTCAAAGCCCTCGAGGAGGTCCTCATAGTCTCCCAGCCCTCCCCCATGGGGAAGCCTTTGATGTCCCGAAGGTCCACATCGGTGGCCACCTAGGCCATCATCAGTGCGATGGCCGCTCCCTGATGGACGTTGTGCTCGATGGCCGCCCAGATAAGTGCTCGCGCACTAAGATGGCGCTCCTCTTGGTGTCCAGCTGGAGCGTGAATGAAGTTGGCGAGGACATCGGCAGCACCATGGAGGGACTCCACCTCCAGAGAAGCTTTGCTCACAAAATAAAGCCAAGAATAAGGCATAACCCCAACTAAAAAACAAAGGGAGGAAACGAAGGGCCACTCACTGGCGCATTGTAGGGTCAAGATGGCAGACTAGAGGGGGGTGAGTAGTCCTTACTAAAATTTAATCGTGTCGGCTAACCGAAATAAATGCGGAATTAAAACTATCGGTCTAGCCAAGACTACACCCTTCTATCTATGTTTTCTAGCACCTTACAAAGATCCTTATTATGCAACTAAGGTGCCAAGCTTAGCAAGAGCCCACCTAACCACTTCTAGAGCAAGGTCACACAAACCTATGCACTAGTACTTCAAGCACCGAGGAGCTCCTACACAATTCTAGTAAGCAAAGCACAAAGCTCCTAAGCTCACTAGTAAAGCTCAATAACAAGGCAACCAATGTCAAATTAGAGAGCGCAAATTACTTAGCTACGTAAACTAAGCAATGTGACTAACAAGGATACACAAACCAAATTAGCCACGCAATGGGAGCTACTTCTATGCTACACAAGTAAGAAGATATCTAGCTAGTTACACAAACAACTAGATATGAGAGCAACTACACAAGCATGATGTATATATGTGAAAGTAATACAAGCTTGTGTTCTAAGGATTGCAAACCAACGGGATGAACAAGGATGACACGATGATTTTTATCCCAAGGTTCATGTATTTGCCAACACGCTAGTCCCTGTTGAGACAAGCTCCAAGGTTGTCGCGCGGTCCTCTTGCTCTTCTCATTTTGGCGATGCACTCACTTGTTGGATCACAAGTTAATTGACTATAACGAGTCAAACCCTTAGTGGGTGCCGCATATTCACTCACAAGATGGGGATCCTCCAAGCCACGAGCTCTAGCACTTGGCCTGGTCAGACCACTTGTCGCCCTTCGCGCCTCGCTTTACTAGAGTTGCTCTTCGTGGCTCCCGCGGGGCGAGCACAATGCCCCTCACAAATCTTCTTCGGAGCCTCACACAATCTTCTTGCGAGCTTCGATGGAGTCACAAGCCACCAAGTCGTCTAGGAGGTGGCAACCTCCAAGAGTAACAAGCACCACCGGCTTACAACTCGAACACCTAGTGCCACTCGATGCAATCCTCATGATGCAACGCACTAGAATCGCTCTCTCACTCGATCCGATGAACACTATCAAGCTTAAGTGAGTTAGAGGGCTCCCAAGCACTCTCAAGCATGGACACAAAGTCCCCTTAGGTTCTCAACACCAGCCAAGGTCGGCCACCACTTCTATTCATAGCCCCAAGGGCTAAACTAGCCATTACCTCCTCAAAACAGCTAGCACGGGGGCGTCAAACACGTCAAATGCTCGGGCAACAGACGCGGCCAGCGTCTGACGCTCCCCAGCCACCCGTGACCGATCTTTGCCACGTGTCCTTGATTGAACGAGGACCGTTGATCTCCAACGGTCGGCTAACTTCAATGATCTTCAGACGAACACATCGGACGCGTCAGATGACACATGTTGACGGTAGATAAGTGTCAATTTTAACCATCAACAAAGCATGGAAAAAAGGGCCTAAGCATAATTACCACTTAGATATAGGGGGTTTACTGATAGAATTCCATGAGTTTTGGTGAATGTCTGTTTCTACAGGGTGTCAGCTGAAAAGAACCAAGGAAGGCCCACATGTCAGGTTTACATAGAGACAAAAGGGGTACGAATAACTTTTCTGGAATGTGGAAGGTATGAGAAGACTCTGGAAAGAAACGGGAGGCGAAATGAGCCCGAAAGTGGGGCGCCCGCCCACCTCCTTGGGCACTCGCCCCAGTGGCTCAGCCAATCAGGCTCCACCTCACGGACCCTGCCTCCACCGCCTTTGAGGATTAATAAAAAGTCATTGATCAAGGTTGGTTTGATCCGACGGCTGTGGTGCTTCCTAGAGGGCTATATAAGCAAGGCCCCTGGCCCCTGGAGGAGGCATCCCTTAAACCCTAATTCATTTTCTCTAGTTGGGATTAGTTGAGAGGGGTCCCTCGAATGAATCTCCTCTCCATAGCTAGCCATCAAGAGAAGATTAGTCCTCATTAGGATCTAGTCTTAGTAAAATAGAGAGATAGAGAGCGAGGGAAGAGTTGGAGGTGGTGCCGGCATGTCGGTGCTCCCTCTCTGGCTTGTACTTCGATGGATTCAGGCTTCTCCGAGTCTGCATCCGGGATACTTCTGGTAATTGATCTTTATTCAAGTATTTATCTTACTCTTTTGTTCATTGGTTCACAGTTCTTATGATTCCTCTAGTTCTTGTTAGCGCTCTGAATTAGAGTAGTAATTGTTAGCATAAGCGTGGTGCTTAGGCTGTCGGTTACCTGTGTTTGCGCCCTATTCTCTGGTTGTGTGGTAGTTACGGGAGGTGACAGCCCCGTCCACACCGAATTGAGTAGGTTCTTAAATTAGTAGGACCGTAGTCGCATCGGTAGAGTTATCCTTTGTGGTGCTTTCTCGTCTAGCGGCGTCTCGAAGTGAACATTAGAAGGACATTTGAATCATAACCTTGCCTTGCATAGGATCATTACTATAGGAATCCTCTCTACCCATCATATCTTAACCTTGATTGCTACCCTTGGATAAACTAGTTGTTTGGCGATTCACACACGTTTCCCTGTGGATACGATATTTAAAACCCTCCGTGTGAAAGCTACAACGGTATCCGTGCGCTTGCGGATTTATCTGTGTGCGTTAAAAATACCAACAACACACCACCAGATGCACCACCTCTGCACCAGATGTTGTACAGAGAGGTCCAAAATCCTCCCTGTGCACATCATACGTGTCCGTCAAGTAGGCATCAGACGCCGCTCCACGTCTATCGTAGCCGAGGCTTGTGACACTACTGACACCACTCGCAATAGACGCTGACGTCCAGCGTCAGACACTCTACCACCGCTGCATCCGATGCTGCTAGCTTCTACGTCACCTCTGTATAGCCTCAACAGACGCTGACGTCACGCGTCCCTTACCCGAACAACAGACGCACCAGTGCACGCCTGCCAACATCGCGCGAGTTAGGGTTTAGCACCAGATGCTAGGCCTGTATCCGACGCCTGCAAACCCAATGTCTGTCGCCTGGTTTTCAGTAGAGAACTCTCCCGTGACTTCACCACTTCTTCCAACCTTCGGCGTAAAGGAAATTAGTCATTTCAATTCCTCAAAACCGCTACCCCTCTCAACCGCTCAAACTCCACCGCCTTCACAAATGTGCCAACACCAATAAGTGTTCACCACCTTGAGCACGTGTGTTAGCATTTTCACAATCATTTTCTTAAAGGAGTTAGCCACTCAGCTTGCCACGCCACTCGATCCTATCACGTATGCAAAGTTAGACCGCTCAAGTGGCACTAGATGACCGATATGCAAACAAGTTTGCCCCTCTTAATAGTACGGTCATCTATCCTAAATCCGGTCATCAACTTCTCTACACACCTATGACCAGTGAAATAGAAATGTCCTAGGTTATACCTTTACCTTTCGCATTCTACTCCATCTCCTCCGACGTTGATGCAACACATGCACCAACCATATCATAAATGATATGATCCAGTTCATATCATCATGTGACCTTGTTGGTCCATCGATCTTGACCTCACTTGCTCTTCACCGTTGTGTCGGTCCATCGGTGCCAAGTCTTGCTCAAGCTTCACCGCCCCATGGTCCATCGCTCCAAAGCCTCCGACTTGCCCTTCACACTTGCAACCGGTCCATCAAGCTAAGCCTCATCTTGATCTTCTCCACCTTGGTCACATGACTCCATGTCATGTCTCATATGCAATGAGCTCCTTCATTACACCATCACCTATGGACTAATTTCCTGTTTATCTCACATAAACACAATTAGTCCACCTAAGGTTATCACTCAATTACCAAAACCAAACAAGGACCTTTGACGCATCGACGGTCGAATTCCGTCCACTGCGAGCGGGTGAGTGCCGCCTCCTCCTCCAATGACATCACCATTGTCTTGATGGTAGCGAGCTCCTCCTGGACCTCCTGTAGCGGCGTAGGGATGCCCTAGCGTGCCACGTCCTAAGCCTGGCCGTACCTAGACGTGGAAATGATGCTGGGATCAAGATGACGATGACGGGAAGGCGCCGTGCACCTCTCTCCCAGTGCGCCTACACACGAGCCCCTAGAGGAGTCACCATGCTCATGACAATGACTGAAGGGGTAGGGGAAGATAGAGAGCGGGGGTGGAAGAAAGGAGGTGCCAGGGTCGGGCACCGTGGCTCGGGTTATAAAGGACCCTAAGGAGGCTTCTTGACTCCCGTGGCATTCAATGCATCGCCCATCCACCAACCACCCCACTCATCCCCCGAGGGAGCCACACCGGTCTCATGCCATGCCTCGGGAAGGAAAACCGTCTCTCGGTAACGACACAAGATCCACTTAATCACGGTGAGTGAGCCGTGTGAAAAGGCCGACCTTGCCCCATTCATCTTCCTCATAGCCGCATTTACGACATTAAGCCTCGAATGCTTCAAGTCTCCGTGGGTTGCAAATGTTGCGTAGTGGATACACTGCCTGAGAGAGTCCTTGGCCCAATAACGATCCTGCTCCCGGCGAATGGGGGCCAGGACGCGCCCTAGGACTCCGCTCCACAACACACCTAGATGGGATGACGAGGGCTCACACATACACTCCATTCTGCTAAAGGACGCAAAGGTCACCCAGTCAGTCTCTTACAACGCGCGGGGGCTCAGGGCTGTTCTCTCATTCTGACTTAGCGAACGGTCAAAACCAAAGACTCGGGGGCTCCTTGCACGCCCTGCAGTCACACGAAAAATGCCTCACTCACTCGATTAAAGCCCTTGAAGGGGTACCACACCCCTCTAAGGCCTCGGGGGCTACACCCAGCTGGTGCGCTCGCGGCACCCATAAGATAGAACTCTACCCGAAGAAATAAAAATGTAACAAAATGGTAGTAGAGCGCCACGGTTGCTCGTTCTCAAGCCTCTGAAGGAGTGCTCCACTCCTCTATAAGCTCAGGGGCTACTATCGGGTATCAATATACCAGGGTACCTAATGGATGGCAAACTATGGCACCTTGCACATCTGCTAAAGCCCCATCGAAGAGGCCCTAGTAAAACTGACCCGCTAAAGGCACAGATGGCGTGTCAGTCGCTTGAAGCCAAAAGCTAACCTCCATCCCGCCCATGCCTTGCGGAAAGGACTAGGGTGAGATAGGCGCCTCGGGCAGCAGTTTCAACCTCGCTCAAGCCCCATGGCATCATCAATGCGCTCGACCCCTGTGCCCTGTCAGGAACGATTTCCGCCTCACCCAACCCTAGCAACGTAAGCATGGGAGCGCCCAACCCCCTTAGCATACTTCTGCCTTGCCCGAGGGACACGTGGAGCCCTCTAGCAAGGTGAGGAGCCATGGGGGGCCCAACCATGGCACCCACTCCCGCCGATGGGATACGTGACCGTGCACAGTGAACTAGAACACGAGAACTGTGCTCTGACCAACATGACCCGGTCATTCTGTCACGATGACATCCATACCTCTACAGCGACGAGGGTAACGACAACTATACCACCTATCCCCCTCTCTACACAAATCCGGGCGCCCGTACCACCCATCCTCGATGACACAGAAGCACACAGGATGAAGCATGGCCACAGCATGTTACACCAGCTAATGGAGAGGCCAAAAGATCAACGCCCATTGCATCTTTGCGCTACAGGGGAAACTGCTCCCACTAGATAAGGAGAAAGACGGTTGCATCCGAGGCCACCTTTTTCTCTTTCATCTTTTCCTCACTACACCTTTTTACTACAAATATAACCCGAGCCCTCCCCTTAGAAACTATAAAAGGAGAGGCAGTGGCCACATCTAGGAGAAGGGACGACAAGGACACGAGATCGATCGAAAGACACCTCGCTAAGACAACAACACACACTCACTTTCCTCGAAGAGACCTGGGATCCGTTTCCTCTCTCGAAAGCTTGTAACCCCTACTACGAGCACTCCAGTGCAAGACAACACGAGCAGCAGCAGAATCCACTAGATGTAGGGTTGTTCTTGCCCGAACCAGTATACATCCTTGTGTCCGCTTTACACACCATCCAGACCTAGACGCGCAGATACAAATTCACTCGTCGCTCTGTCTAGACCCTTGGTTCTCTAGAAACCGACAATCTCTATTCAATTTACTCAGAGGTATATATTTTATTTGAATTAGAATAGGATCGATAACTATACTTGTGTCCAATCCATCCATGTATATAAAACAAAAGGTGTTCTATAAACAAGAGGGTTGTAGAGACGAGTAGAGACACATACCTACATTGAAGGAGTTATAGCTAGGAGGAGGTGGATAAAAAAGGCTAAAATAAGATTAGGGTAATTTCTATTCTTATATATCCTTTTCTATTCGGATTTGAATTTGGATTAGGGTCCATATAGATATAGATTAGATTTATGATATATTACGAGTAAATATTTTTGTTCTTTACAATTGAAAAAAACAAGGTTGTATATTCTAAATTGTAAATCGTTCTAGCTTTTCAAAAAATATATATACCTTTTACTATGTATTTAAACATAATGTATACGTAGAAGCGTAGTAAAAGCGATCTATCTAAAAAAGTCTGAAGAACTTAGATTTGGGACAATGAAAGTATTTAAATTCATTACAGACTTAATAGGACATTGTTATATTATTAACAATATTCACTTTATTATGGATGTCATGATCATCATAAATAAATTATAGCCATTAAAATTTATGAAAAAGTAAAACATAAATAGATATATAACATTTTTGTCCTTATTTTTCCTATTAACGTTTGATAGTTTTTTCTCCCATTGTAACGCACGGGCATATTTTCTAGTGATGATATAAAAACAATATTTGGTATGACAAAAATGAAAGCACAAACAAAGAAAGGACAAAAGGGTTTGCTCTCCCCAAACCGGATAGGGCCAGGCTAGTTTCCGTGTACTGTCGGCTATCCAAAGTGCCTAGCGCCCTAGCCTCGAGAAAATCGGTCAGGCCATTTTCCTGTCTATTTCTTGTCCAATTTATTTTCAAATCAGCTTTGGATCTATTTTTGATGTGAGTAACTTGGAGATCGTGTTCTGGACATATTTCCTACTGAGATAAGACCACCCCATCCATATAAACGAAAAGATCATAGGCGATTGAAGAATCCAACTTACAGGAACCAGCCAGACCGGTTTTCCTAAGGAAGACCCATATTGGCTCAATTTTACTCTAGTGAGCCTAGAGCCAATTTGGATGATTAGAGAACTCTTATTATGAGATATATATGTGATTGAAGCATCAAAGTTGATAAAAGTGTTCGACGGAATGCATTCAAATTTATTTTGCACACTGATAAGCTATACTCAAGAACTGCCAAAAACCTGCTGATGAAGTGTTTGGGATTTGAACAAGCAAAGTGTTGACATTTCTTAACATCACTCTTTACTAAGTTATCATCCCTAGCATGATGCCAGAAATGTGTTGTTGGTAATTATTATTGACACTTGTAAACTCAGAGATAATAATATTAAAAGTAAAGCATCCGCAAGCATACAGATAATATATCATTGTAACATTTCACCTGGGAGTATATCAGATATCGTTATTTATATTTAATCCATAGGGAAGAGCAATGAAGTTGAGTTGGCATAGAGATATTGACTAATATGTATACTTATGATAAAATCTACTCTTATGCTTTAGCAGGGGTAAGTCAAGTGATAAATAAATAATAAGTGTAAGGTAATAATGGCATTCCAGATATAGCAGTAGAGACTTATAAATGTAGTATGGCTAAGGAGGAGATTGGTAAGAGCAAAAGATTCCTAAGTCATTCCTAGTTACTAAGTCTTTTATACACTCAAGTATACACACTCTCATCTATAGTATAACTAACTTTAGATCTATGCATAAAGAACGTTACTAAGGAAGATTAAGAACAGAGCTTGTCTCCCTTCGTAACATTGTTCTATGTTCTCTATAAACAGGCAGTGGACTACAAAGAACTCAACAGAAGTGTCACATTCGTGATCTACCACATGGCTCAGAGTGCAAAATGCATCCGCAGATAAACAATATATAAGCACCATGCTTACATAGTATTGACCGCTTAACTCACTCGAGTACTGAGCTAAGAGCTTTGCGAACATATGCATATATTCATCATCAATTATAACTATATCAAGCATACAACTAGAGCAAACTAAGAACATAATAAATAGCAACATAATATTAAAGTAGGACAAAGTCATAAATATAAGAGACATAATGGCTATACCAATCTTCAGATGGCAGATCCGGAATCATGAGCGATAACCCAAACTCTACTTGAACCTTGCTAGCTAGCCTATACTAGAAACTTGAATTGGAACTATATTCTCTTCTCTCTGGAAACCCTAATTTCTGATCTGGTCTTGACTTATGACTTGATGATGAGGGAGGGGGGCAGGGGCTGGTATATATAGGACGGAGTGTCCAACATGAGCCCTTAGATCAAACCGACTTAAAGGACGGCGTAGATGCATCCTAGAAGGCGGTGAGAAACCGACATATGAAGGAGGCTGACAGATGGTCCCCTAGGGGTCGGGCGGCCTCTAGGTGGGGCAGGCCAGCCCTACCCAACAGCGGCTTGGCCCCTACTTCAGTGTGGAGTCCTCTCGAGTCTTCTGGAACCTTCTGGGGTCGTTTTCGCTGCTGATAAATGTGATTTTATTTGATGATTTGATCCCTCTTGACGGTTTTCTGGATAAACCCTGCTAAAAACACAGATTCACCAAAACTCATGGAAATTATCAGTTTAAACCCCTAAGTCTATGTTGGTGATCCTTTTTATGCATTTATTCAAGTTGAGTTGATGGTTTATGATGATAACTACCATCAACACAAAGATGGCTCTAGGAGAAATCCATGAAGCTACTTGTGGTACGTGCCCATTAGCATCGAAGATGAAGTGGTTATTATGTAGAGATGGTTTTCATTAGCCTATCATGATGGCCGATTGTTTTCGTGCCAACGGTTTGGTAATATTCAACCAATGTCTTGTGTGAAGTTACATCCTATTATGAAGCCATGGCTTTTTTGTGGTTGGAGGTTAGACTTTTATTGGCCAGATTCATACCCCATCATCAAAGAGGTATCGTTTTGTCTTGGTTGCTACAAATTATTTCACCAAGTGGACCAAGGCAATTCCTTTGAAGGATATGGCACACAAGGAGGCAATTGAGTTCATCACTAAGCATATCGTACATAGATTCGGCGTCCATAAAATACTAACTACGGATGTATGAGATTTTGCCGAATTATATAAGATTAAGTTGCTCAATTCATCTTCATACTATGCTCAAGCTAATGGCCAAGTTGAGCCTGGTAATAAGACTTTGATCAAGGTCATCAAGAAGAAAATTGAGGACAATCCAAGGATGTGGCATGAGGTTTTGTCTAAGGCTCTATGGGCACATCATATATCTAGACATGGTACTACAAAGGTTACTCCTTTTGAGCTCGTGTATGGGAAAGAAGCTATGTTACCTATCGAGGTGAATTGGATGCATATAGACTTGCTAAACAAAATAATCTACTTGTTGGTATGTATCATGATTTGATGATAGATAATGTCGATGAGTTGACCAACAAAAGGATCAAGGATCTAAAGAGCAATGAGAAAGAAAAAACTCGAGTGTCCTAGGCCAATAACAAGAATGTTAAAAGCAAGTCATTCCAAGTTGGAGATTTAGTGTAGAAAACCATACTACGAATTGAGACGAACAACAACAAGTTTGTTAAGTGGTCACCGAGTTGGAAAGGTCCTTATAAAGTGATCAAAGTGATATTTTAAAATTCATATTTGCTAGACGTTGCAAGGTGATAATCTTCCAAGAGCAATCAACGGGAGGTATTTGAAAAAATATTTCTCAAGTGTTTGGCAAGAAGCCTAGAGTGCTCTCCAAACAATGGCCGATACATGTATCACTCTTAGAATAAATATGACCGATATATACATCGCCCTTAGAGGCTAGATAGCCAATGAGTTGGACATCCTAGCTATTTAATTCTTCTATGTTTTCAGGTTTATACAAAATTCACCTAAAATAGGGGATATATGTTGATGACCAAAAAAAATATGGCAACCTAGAAATTGGGCTCTACCAATAAGTTCCTAGCATCAAGAGGATATAGAAAAAAATATTTGGTGTGATGAAAATCAAAGCACAAGCAAAGAAAGGATAAAATTGGATTTGTCCTCCACAAATTGGCCAGGCCGGTTTCCTGTACAGCCGGCAAGCCAAAGTGTCTGTCCTCCACAAATTGACTGGTTTTCCTGCCTATTCCGAGTCCGATTTATTTCCAAAATCAATTTTGGATCTATTTTTTTACGTGGAAAACTTGGAGATTGTGTTATGGACATGTTTCCTACTAGGATAACACCACACTCTCTATATAAATGAGAGGATCATGACTAATTGAAGAATCCAATTTTCAATCATCAAAAAACACATCTACTACCCTTTGGCCCTAACTTTCTCTCTACCTTGCTATTTGTCACATCTCTCGACGAGATTTCGCAACGTTCTAGTTGGCCTTGCCGATCCTAGGACAACCTGTATGTGCTCCTCCCTAATGGATCTTCCCGAGAGTTGTTCGGGAGTCTACCAAGCAAAGAATGGGCTTCAAATCGACCTAACCAACTTGTCGGTTGATTTCATGGATTCGCCGTGTTCTTGCTGTGATCAAAAGATCGTGTACATCCTTGGGCTGCTTAGCCTTTGTTGGTGTGTGGCCCAATTCAGCGACAACATTTAAATACTAAGAAAGCTAGGATGAAACTCTTTTCTCATGGAGAGGTTCGACGAAGAAATGAATAGGAGACCAGTTTTCTTTTGTCCATTTGTCTAGAAGCAAGCATGCATAAAAGTCAAGATCATCTACCTACGACACGCACTCAGATTTTGAAATTCACATTTTTTATATCGAGTAGTTTGGCTTTTTTTTCGTTGACATTTTCCTCCTCTTCAAAAGGAAAAAGGCAGTTCCTCCTAAGGTGTAAGCTTGCATTATGGGGTCACACTACCACATAAGATGTGTCCCTTTCTTCCTCTTCCATTATTATTGTTATTGTTGACACATAGGAATGGCGAGCACAAAAGAGATGATAGTGCAGGTAGATCTAGATAGCTTTTTAAATTTGTTTCTTGTTATATATATATTCCTAGATCTTGTACAAAACTAATTAAGTGCACAGACTAGTCATTGTATAATCGATTAATGCAGCTGTTTACGCTCTAGGGACGCCTTGCTTGGGGCCATCTCGCCACCGCCTCCTCCTCTGTGCCACCCTAGGCCAGACTGCTAGCCGGATCTCCCAAGGGTTGGTTTTATGGACCCGCTTCGATATTCACCACCGGTTCGTGGCTTGAAGCAGAAGGTTCTATTACGATTGGCGATGATACATTATCATTAATAAATTTAAAGAAACCATTGGTGAAAATACTGTTGCAAAAATAGTTGTAGTGTCCATCAATTTGAAAGGTTGATTTGAACGCGAAGACAGCTAGTGGGCAAGGTTTAAAAGCAAAAAAGGTCAGAACGGCCAGCACAACATTTTTTGTGTAATTCTTCAATACTACTCTATCCTTCCTAAGCCAAACTATTTTATATCTGAATAAATTTATAGATAATATTGTCAACATCTATGACATCAAATAGTACTATGAAAGTATATTCAAATCTAATGATACTTATTTGGTAAGAACATCTCCAACAGAGATCCTAAACACCCCTACTCTACTTATTGGTGCCAAAGTAAAACACTTAATTCAATAGGACTCCAACTCGAGTCTCTACTTTATGAATTGAAAGCCCACCCCCCCCCCCCCCCTCAAAATCTCTCCCCACGGCTTCATTTGCTAGGGTGTGTAGGGAGCTTCCTATTTTTTCTTGGAAAATTTTTCCCCGCAGCAATTGCACATCTTTCTTTTATACCATGCTGACATCCTATTCCCCTCCCCCGGCATCGGCTCCCCCGACAAAGAAGCCCCTTGGCCTGGTGTGACTCCCTTCTCAGCACTCGTCTTGTCCCCTCCCCCAGCGAGGCACTCGGTGAATGCCCATCCTGTCCTCTCTCCCAGCGAGGCAGTCAACCTCGCCATGGTTCCCCTGGCCATGCCATATCCAATGCTTGTTAGCTTCCTTCCTGAGCCCCCTTAGCTTAGTCAATTGAAATGGTGGTGAATATGTCTAAATGACAAGTGTGTCCCATATATCAGTGTCTGTTGGAATGGATTTGAGAATCTTGATCTAAGGGCTCTTGTTGGAGTTGATGAAAAACAGAACCTATAAAGTAAGAAGAGCCCTCAAATTAAAAGCATGAGGCCCTTATTTGAGGGCTCATGTCAGAGTTGCGCTAATGTAAATATTAGTTTTCTAACTTGGTCAAAGTTAGAATAATTTGACCTATTAGGACAAAACTAGAATAATGCATATATTTTGGGATGAAGGGAGTATTAAGGTTAACAATTGGAAACACATCACTGTGGACGCCCTTGTCCGAAAATGCAAAAAATCAATCCTTGCGACATTGCGATCATGTGGTAGCCTTGGCATTCCAAAAGATTGTTACACCATGTAAAAAGAATTCAAAACGAGGTTAGAGTTTTGGTTGTAATTGATTTTGCTCCTTACCTTATTGGGTCGCACATCACCTAATTAATTTTGTCATCTCTTTAAACAGTAGCAAGTCGATCCCAATGTTTATGTAGAATGCGGGTTACAGAAACATAAATACCTAGAATGTCATCCCTTTTTGTTAGAGTAAATCGCAAGAGCTTAATGTACTGGAGTTGACTCACAAGGCTTAGTGGTACATTACACATCGTCCAACAACACCAGGAAGGATTCGAACCTAGTACCTAACTCGAATAACACCTGAGTGAACTAGTATACGCTTCAAAATCAAACCGAACTCTGAAAACACTTGAGAACGTCACCTGAGAAAAGAAGCTATAGGTCCCTAGCTACTGGCATTTGCCACAGATCCGATCGCTGTTCTCTGCCACCACGCGCCAACCGCCATAGCTTACTTAGGTGTCTCCAAACCAAATGCGTCAGCACTACATGGTATGCTCCTCTCTACAGTGTCCATCGATCGATTCTGCACGGCTAGCCATCAACTTTGCTTTCTTGCCACTGTTTGTAAAAGCATCAAGCATGTTTGGTGGTAGGAGTAGATCATGCGTGCAGTGCTCTCACGGGAATGCATGGCTGTTCGAAGTTGCGCCCTTGGCCACGCAATTGCCGCGGCTGAATTCTATGGCTGTAAAACCTGCAAAACTTTCAGGGCAAGAGCACTACGTTACTATGTACTAGTATGCATTAGCTCCAGAAATACAGTCCGTTCATGTGCATATCAAATCACTGATCAAATCTATGTACCGGATGGGATGGCGACGCCCAGTCGATCGGCGAGGAAGCTGTTAGGCAACGCCGGCCGCTGACCTACGATGGCCTGTCAACTTTGCAGTGCGTGATTCGTCCTCAAAAATAAATAAATAAAAACTTTGCGTGCGTGAGGTGGCTCAATTGTGACTAGCAGTGACTGGAAAAGCTTGCATTGGGCGAAGAAGACGTATGCTAGAGCATCACCAGTTGAAAAGATCCCCGGTGCCCTGCTGAAGTGCCTTGCGCTGCAGTCGCCGTCGACGCGCGACCACAGGCGGACGGGCCGCGGTCAAAGCCGCGAAAGCCAAACCGGCGTGGTTCATCATCCTCACACCTCATTCATCAGGTGGTCCGATCGATCGGGGCGTGCGCGCGTGTTTTCGGCAGATGGCACATGGAAGTATCGCGATAGAGCATTATTGCCGGTTTTTCTGTGGAGGAAAACAACGGGTCGACGGGCGTTCTTCTCCAAAACGCCGCCTTTCTGCGGTCTGATTACTGTCGTTTGGGATACGGAGTAGAAATTAGACGATTACGCATACGTAGTGCCCCGTGCTTTTCTCCCCTATTTCCACCATTGACGAAACGACGGTTGGCTGCGAATCTCAGCATGAGATGCTGCTGGGCAAGCTTGCTTGGTTTAGAGGACCGACGAGGACGGGATGGGGAGTACGGACAGAATCAGTTTTCACCTTTTTTGAAAGTAGAATCAGTTTTGACCTGGTTGTGGAGCAATGAGCCGATGAGGGATGGGGTGAGTCTGTCCACCCAAAACGAGGGGACAGGCTCGTCACTCCTTGACGTTGTCGTTCTTCGCCTTGAGGCGGCGCGGGCATGCAGCATGCTGGAGTCCAACTTGCTCCGGCACAAGACGAGGGAGGCGCCGGTGACCTCAAGTTCAAGCGCCTCTAGTTTTGCCGAGTGCGTCTCCTTGTTGGCTGAGCGCAAGGCGGCGTTGGCGGCTCGAGCCCTACCTGTTTCCGGCGCAGGTGAGAGCAGCGCGAGACCAACCTGCTCCTGCACGTAAAGTAATTAGTATATTAGTCATGCTAACACTACGGGACACATTAAGTAACCTTTTTATGTATATACAAATTCTAACTATGAAAGAACATTATGTAAATAGTATAAGTAATTCTCTCTATTGTATTTCAAGATTGAATCTTGGTTTCTCTCTGTTGTTCTCATTTTAGTTCTACAAGATCTAACAATGAGTAGTAATTCATGGCCTCCTCCTTTACTTCCCAAAACACATAGGGCATACGTTGACATATCAAAAGTCTTTATTGTCTATGAAAGTAAGAAATTCAATTATACTACTCTACTTCCACCTGAAGAAAGTATGTGTGAGTTGTTAAACACTAACCTAGTAACATCAATGGGAAGCCACCTAAACACAAGACAGTAAAATAAGTTAAGGCTACTGTGAGATAGGATCAAAATATATCTAAATGTTCTAGGCCCAGCAAGGTTGCCAGCTTAGCTCATTTTAGCAAGCAAAAATAGGCCCCTTCCTTTAGGCGAACCCTTCAATGCCAGAATAACAGTTACTGTGAGCAACGCAATATACGAGCTATTAGCAACTGCAACATAACTATTATCTTTAACTCAGTAATTGCGTAAAGACTATGTATATATGTCATCAAATACCTTCAGCTTCTAATCATCTACAATCCTAGGTCCATGGATTATGTGAGCATTAATAATATCCGCCCAATCTAAAGATACGGAATATACCTTTGAACCAAAGTAAAAAAAAGTATATCACACAAATGTATACGAAGGAAAATAAAGATAAATAGTTTATAATTCATTTTTCTCACCCCTCAGATTGCATAGTTACTGTGTTCCCAATGTCAACAAACTTGCGGTCTTCAAAGATCAGAAAGTTGTGCGTCCCAACAATCTTCAATTAAAAGTTAAGAATCAATGCAATACCGAGTAAGCTATGCAGTAACCAGTTGCAGAGTATAACTTCAGCAATTGGAACAGGCCCAATTGCATCTTTCCTCTGGATTTTTTTTCGTTGTGCGCTGGGTGGTCTAGATCACCCAACTCTCTTGAAGCTCTGTTTGTAGAGGTGATCGGCAAGCTACATGGAGAGTTGAGGAGCCTGACTTTGTTTGTACGTGCAGGTGCTACGTGGACTTTGTTGAAGACAAGGAACGATGTCATCTTCAACGACAAGGTGCTAGCGTCCCCGAAGACAATCATCCACGAGACAATCTTGTTGGTTAAGTTGTGGAAGCCACTTTTGATGTCCAAAGCTCATGACATGGCGGAAACAATCCTGGGGAAACTGCAAGAGGGCCTAGCGGAGGCGTGATAGTCTGTCTACTACCTAGATAGTTGAGTTAGTTCTTTTCGTTAGACGTAAACTGTTGCTTAGTCTTTTTTTGGTGGTGAACCGTTGAACATTGAGGTTAGTTGAGAGATGTTTTCTGTTGGGTTTAGGCCTTGGACCTACCCACTGTTACTTGTGCGTTATTGTAAAGCGGTAACCCCAGTCTGATTAGGGGTTCAATTTTAAGCTTTCTAATAAAGCTGGGATGAGCCTTTGATCTAAAAAAAGTAATGAATAAAATAAAATCAATCTCAAGAAGGCCATAAGCAGATTTTGGACGTGAGGTGTTAGAAACCTAAATTAGGTTTTAAAAATTTTGCATATAGAGTATACATTCTTGCTTCTGATGTTCTAAAAATCTCCTCTTCTCGAAAACAAACATGTAGCTCATTTGCAAACCAAAGTGATATAAATACAGGGAAATTAACTTTCTTGATCTGTAGATTGGTCCCAATCTTTGCTGAACATGGATAACTTGATTGGTGGATGGAGTTGATGTTCGTGGCTAGACAACATCTGTCCAAGGGTGTTGTGCCTTAGCGATCGATACACTAACTTTAATGGTTGCTCACGATCTTGTGGGGCATAATCATCCCGACCATGAGGGCACTCGTCTTGCAAGTAGTTGTAGAACCAGCAAGGACAAATAGAATGATCGTTGAATTGTTATAGATTAATATGAAGGTTTTGATATGGAAGTACAAGATAGTGGGGGTTCTAGAAAATAAGTAACACAGATGTCTACTAGACACATGCGATTTTAAGAGAAAGTAGCAGTAGCTAAACTCCAATCTAACAAAACGTGAAATGTTCTTAGCAGCTCTAAACCCTTTTAGTAGATAGGATGATAACCACAAGGGTGTTAGGCATGTGCTCCAACCCCAGGACACATTGTTAATGGACCCAACAAGATACATGGTCCATCGGGTCAACATAGGATAGTGCATCATCATGGACAGAACATGTCCCTGCCTTAGATTGATAATTGAGGCTAACTCAAATACGATATGACATCAGACCATATCTATTTGAAAGTAGACTTCATAAGCTTTCTGTAAAGTACTAGAACGTCCAAATCGTACTTTGTATGAAGTTGTTGTAACCATCGCAAGTTTATATCGTTCTATAGTCCAAATCCAACATCAGAAATGTGTTGGATTTGATCTTTCATTTCTTGGACCAAAAGTAGTGTGGTGGCTTGGTGGAGACATTGAGAATTGGACTTAGTGTCCAATCAACTTCATAAACCACTCATACTCCCCGTATGCAATCAACCCTTCTCTTGATGCATATAAGTACTTCTAAAAATGACAATATACATCAATTGAGATGCATATATATAGGGAGTTACTTTATATTTTTTATAACAACATAGGTGGATATGTCTTTTAGAAAATAGAATAGATCGAAAATATGGTTAGTATCAGAGTGTATCAAATTGATGACCATATATTTCTGATTTTTATGAAAATTTTTAGGATTTAAATTTTTCTCTAGCATGTCTCATGAGGATAGATGCGGAGATCCCATTGGGGGTTTAAACTATCAATATTAAGACTTTGCAAGGCTCATCATGCTAGTCAATATTATTCTAACCATTATGATTCTAGGATTATATCAATAATAGAATACTAGTCCATCCACTTGTGGTGTCACCCATGCCAATGATTTAATATTATAAATTTATGTTTAAATTTGATCTATCAGATTTTCCTATCTTTGTTTACTCGCATTCACTCATATCATAACACAACACCCACATAGATACTTTCTTATCTTATGCTATCGTGATAAACTTTACTTATCCTATATATTTTTCCCATCCCAATTCATAGTAGTCCCTTCTATATAACACTTCCATGTGTGTTGGACTTAGGCCCTGTTTTGTATGGCTCTTGGGGGCTCTGGCTCCCCCTCCCAATCACTGTAGCACTATTGTAGCAAGGATCCGTTTCGATTTCCGAGGCGAAAAATGAACTAGAAAGAGAAGGAGCCAGCGGAGCCACGATTTCTAGCTCCACTGGCTCCGTGCTACGGTACGTCGCTATAGTGCTCAACAATGGCGGAGCTAGAGCAGCCAGGAGCTACGCCAAATAGCCCCTTAGACATATATTTAGTTGAAACTACCTCTCGTGTCTTCATGTATTTAAAACAATACTCATAGATACTTTCTTTTTCTTTACCCTATTATTCTAGGCTTTAGTTATAGTTACTTTATCTACTTTTCACCCCTATTAGTATTTTCCATTTGTGTCGCCGCTCCATGCATGTATGTTTCGAGGTGTGTTTGGTTGATACTATGCCACATGTTTGTGTTCTAACTTCTCACATAATACTCATACAGATATTTTTGTATTCTTATCTGCTTGTGATAAAGTTTAGTTATCAATTGATTTTATATACTTTTGAACCCCATTCATATTTTCCCCTTCCATTGCGCCTTCGTGTGTGCTCAATGCGCGTTTAATCAAAACATTAGCTTCATCTATGTATTTGGCTTAAAAATGGGCATGCTCACCACTTACACATATATGTGTATGGTCAGCATAGTGACATGCTTCATGCATGCTTACCTTGAGCTAGTTTTTTTTCTTTATTAACAATAATAGAAGTGAGTAAATTAAGAAGCATATATAGAAGTAATTTCCACCCCTATTAATTCAGACGATGATTAAATGTTGTTTTACATAATGGCAGTAGTGTGTAATTTAGTTGAAGATGTGGGGTTTTTATAATAGCAGATCTAATGACTAATGTTGTTAGTGGGTATTCTTTTTAGGAAAAAAAAGTGGGTCTAATGACTTTATGTGTCAAACGTGGAATTTTCGGGAGTTCACACGTGGTCCTCGTGAATTTGACTTCGTGCATTCATTTTTTTTGCCGCCTTGTCCTCCACAGGCCATGAGCTACTTGTATATGCTGATGCTTGCTCGTTCATGAGCGGAGGTGAGATCGTTATTATCCTAAATAAATGAAGTAAGGAAATCCGAGTCAACTGGCAGAGTTGCTTGTGCGTAGCAACGTTTGCTGGCTGGCTCGATGTCCAACTTGATGTCCAGTCCAGAACGCTGGAGCTCTTTACACTTTCCCAAATGAGCCTTGCATGCACTGCACTGCACCCCGGCAGCATGAGTAGGTTAGCACTACACATGATGCAGCATGACAGTTGCAGTTCATGTTTAATATATTGTATTATTCAGAGAAAAGTTTCTAGGTGTGTTCACTTCCTATGCAAACCCAAAATATTTCTTCTTTCACCTATCACATCGAATCTTTGGACGCATGCATAGAGCATTAAATGTAGGTAAAAAGATAACTAATTGCATAGTTTGTCTGTAAATGTCGAGACGAATCTTTTAAGCCTAGTTAGTCCATGGTTGAACAAATTTTACCAAATAACAACGAAAGGTACTACAATAACTTTTCGTCTACTTTTCACCCAGTGAACACACCCATGCGACCGCACGAGCAGTCGTCGAGCTCGACATGGAGGCTCGCGATTCGCGAACCGCAAAAGCTGGGGGAGGACCGGAGGAGGTAGCAGCGACGAGTGGGCGAGCGAGACCCTCTCCCTCTCCGAGAAGAGAATATTTGGACGACGCGACGCAAGTGCGCGCAGTGGCGGCGAGAGCGACGGGAGATCGATGCACGCACTGGCACTGCCCACAAAATGGCCCGCCGGAGACCTCGCGATCGGCGCGCGCGCACCAGCACTGTGCCTGCGCTCGTGCGCGCGGGCGTGCCGTCGCGAGCGAGCGCGGCCTTCTGTCGGAGCGCGGCTTTGACCACCCGCGCCCGCCCGCGCGGGGTTCGGCCGGCGGCCGATCGAGACGCTGTCCGTGTCGCGACATCGATGGTTCGTCCGTGGGCGCTGCGGGCGATGGGTCAACGATGTGGGAGGCATGCAGGAAGCTGCAGCGCTAGCTCCTTTTGTTTTGGTTTCCTACTAGTCGCGCTCGCGCTCGAGTGACGCGAGGATTATTATTGCATCCATGTACTCGACCCGTCGATCGCTACGTCGCTGTAGCAAGCTAGCTTCCTAGGGGCTGGACCTGGAAGATGAAGATGAGATGAGACGGCGGAAATGAACGGAAGAGGAAAACTGAATGGAGTCGAAATTGAACTGTACCAGGTCCTGTTCGGGCTGTCACAACGCAACGCACTATGAGGTCGATCATGTTTGCATCGGGAGATCTGACTTTACGCTGTCAAATAAACAGACCTTCGTGGAGTGAAATATCAAGTTATCTGCCGATGAGGAAACGACAGATCGTCAGATCATATGCATCTCTGAATCTGAATAAACCGGCGGTCCTCTCTCCCCTGTGCGCTGCTCTTGATCCACCATGGCTCTGTGCCATCCTTCCTTTTCATTTCTGACTGAATAAACAGTGCCAGCCATATACCATTAACACAGTTACACAGTAACATCCGATGAATTATGCGTGTCTTATTATTGCTGGTCCCGCTGCTATGCTATGTACAGTTTATATATGTTTTTTTAAGGAACATGCTATGTACGTATATGCTGCACTTATCCACGGCATTATTGGCGTAAAATATTGGCTCTGGACAGCACAGGAGGTTCCCTGTGTCCCGTTTCCATCTTGTCAGCGTTGCATCTCCGTGCAGGGTAACGGGATGGGCTCATCTTTCGCCATCATCATCAGCGGCAGCCGGGGGGTCAACTGTGATGATGAGTCTGTGACTGTGCGCTGTTCTCCGCGATCGGCATGGCTCTTCGTTGTTGGATAATGGATAAGAAAGGGCAGGGATAGATGGGCTGCCACCTGCCAAGGGAAGCTTGTTCTCTCGATCTCCCTATCGGGTCTCGGCATCATCAGCCGCCGGGAATCAGCTCCAAATGTGCGTAGTCCTTCCGCAGTCGCCAGGCGGCATGGCTTTGTGTTGGCAGATAAAGATAAGCCGATATTGGCGGGCTGGGCAGCAGGATGCGTGAGGATTGGGATTCGGGAGGCCAGCCTCGCGCGATTTCTGAATCAGCCTGTGTGGAAACTGGACCGAGGCAGTTGCACGCGCTACTCGAGCTGGGCTTGCCTTTTTTTTCATTCTTTTTTTTCTGAAGTGTGGCTGCTGCATCACGTAGGCCTGCGGTTCCGTAGAGTGGGCTGGTGGTCAAGCTGGACTTCGAAGGCCAGCATTCTGTTGCCCACGTACTATGCTTGGTTCGGAAATGTTTCTTTCCTTCGAAACGTTAAACCCATTCGTCTCTTGAACTACAAATTCAGTATTCTCGCAGATCACGATAATTTGTACTTTCTGTCCGGCTGAACCTTTGTGTTCCTTATACTAGGTTTATGTCCAGGGTTGCATCAGAAATAAGGAAAATTAATTCACTAGTAGAGAACCGATTTTCACTCTCGGCACCACTTTTGGAATTACTCTCGGCATTTATTGCATCCGGGAGTAAAGGGACAATTACTTTCGGTTTTAGCCACCAACCGGGAGTAAAGTCCCACACTCAACGACCAGTTCATCATGCGAGGACCTTTACTCCCGGGTGGAGACACCAACCGGGAGCAACCGGGAGTAAAAATGGACTTCCAGTCCGGGTTTTTAAGCACAACCGGGAGTAAATGTTTCTCTATATACTGAGACCTGCATTCCTCTCACGCCAGAGCCATTTGGAGCTCTGTTCTTCGTCGTTGCTTCATCGTTCCAGTGTTCTTGCTCAAATGAGCCAGCTAGTCATCACAAGAACGATTTCTTTGACGCCTCCATCAATTCTTCTGTTGTAAAGGTCGTCATCTTCTTTCTCCTCTCATCTTCATCCTACATTTCATGGTTTAGATATTTATAAAAGAATTTTATTTTTTTTCATTTAATTTCTTTTATTTAGTAAATGAGGAATTTACAATATTTTAATTACAAAAAATGAGTGTAGAGAGTAGATGTAAACAGTTTTGAGGCTTCCGTAAATTAATCAATTATCATGCATGCCTGCATGTTGTGTAATTAATATAACTAATTATATGCTCAAGATTTTAATACGTATGTACTTATATCGTGTACTACAGATGAGCCGGAATTGGATGTACAACGTTGATCGGCGCTCCAAAGAGTTTGATGGGGTGCATTATTTCAGACGTGTTGCCGAGGAAAACAAGCGAGACGGTTTTATGTGTTGTCCATGTGCCTTATGTAGGAATTTAAAGGAATATGCCTCCTCAAGAAACATTTTATTCACACTTGTTTAAGTCGGGTTTCATGCCAAACTATATTTGTTGGACCAAGCACGGAGAAAGCAGTGTTATAATGGAAGAAAGTGAACAAAAAACAATGGGACATGACGTTATTGCAGAATATGCTGATGTCTTAAATGATACCCCAATGGGGGAAGTTGAAGAGGAGGTACAGGAGGTAGTGGCAGGAAAACAAACATTGTGGGAACTGAGGACAAGTCAGACATGTCAGTAGATTACGAAAAGGAAGATAGAATTGTGCCCTTCGGAGTGAACAAATATCCAAGCATAGTGCTAAATGATGAGGACACTCCAGTGTCTTATTGGTCCCAAACTTTTTCTTAGCATTTCACATGTCATATGTGAAGCAACCGCCAAGTTTGAGATTTTTCCGAATTGGTTTGGTACGTTTTTCAGTTTAATTGAATTTTCGCGCGACTTCACCAAGTAATTCTACGTTGAACTGTGTCCACCCCAGAAAAGATCCAGAATTGTGCCAAACTTTGCCACATGGTCTCTTATGCACTAGGCGACAAGTATTTGTGGAGGTCGCTGTAGAATTCCAGTGTTTACGATATGTAATTCACCATATTTTGTCTCACGCAGCACAAAGAAAAATGTAATAATAAAAATAATGATCAGAAAAATCTAAGACCTTCTGTGGGGACATATTTTGGGTGTAAATGACTGCCAAAAAATCTCAAGCCATTTTGACAAGGTAGGAGTACACGTGCTTCACAAAAGGTATATGGAACCTTTCATCGAACCATGTCTATACACCTGGGTTCTTAGGAATTCTGAGGTCCAAGTGTCGTATTGGTCCCAAACTTTTTCTCAGGCTTGCAAATGCTATATGTGAAGCAACCGTCAAGTTTGAGATTTTTTCGAATTGGTTTGGTACATTTTCCAGTTTAATTGAATTTCCGCACGACTTCACCGGGTAATTCTACGTTGAACTGTGTCTAACCCAGAAAAGATCCGAAATTGTGCCAAACTTTGCCACATGGTCTCTTGTGCCCTAGGAGACAAGTATTTGTGGAGGTCGCTGCAGAATTCCAGTGTTTTCGATATGTAATTCACCATATTTTGTCTCACGCAGCACGAAGAAAAATGTAATAATAAAAATAATGATCAGAAAAACCTAAGATCTTGTGTGGGGACATATTTTGGGTGTAAATGACTGCCAAAAAAATCTTAAGCCATTTCGACAAGGACGGAGTACACATGCTTCACAAAGGTATATGGAACCTTTCATCGAACCATGTCTATACACCTGGGTTCTTAGGGATTCTGAGGTCCAAGTGTCGTATTGATCTCAAACTTTTCTCAGGCATGCAAATGCCCTATGCGAAGCAACCGCCAAGTTTGAGATTTTTCTGAATTGGTTTGATACTTTTTCTAGTTTAATTGAATTTTCGCGCGACTTCACCAATTATACGTTGAACTGAGTCCACCAATGAAAAGATGGACGTAAAATAGATGTGAAAACAAATTTTCTATCTAAAAACAATATATTTAATGGTATTACTTAAAGACTATATTTTTGCATTAATGAAATAATGATTATTATTTACATTATATTCAATATTTAAAAGAAAATAAAATATTTTAGGTTACATATTTTCCATGTCTGTAGTATAGCAAAAGAAACTCTAATTTATTTTTTTCAAAAAATTTATAACAACTATATTAATTTCTACATAAATAATAGTAATTTAACAATTATAAATAAAAAGAAATATAAAAACTAAAATCCTGCTTTGAAAATGGCGGGAAGCCAAAATCACCCTAGCTTTGGTGGACTGCATTTTGCGCGGGCCCGAAATGTCTGACCTTTACTCCCAGTTTGTATTGCCAACCGGGAGTAAAGGGTTTTTAGTCCCGGTTAGAGGTAAAACCCGGAAGTAAATGTCCTCCATATATAATGGGCCTTCTTTCCCTCTTCTCGGTCCCGAAGTTACTACCGCCGCCGCTCCATCTCCGGATCGGGCACCGCCCTCGCGCCGTGAGCTGCCTCCGACGCGAGCCCGGCCGCTGCTGCGCCGTCCGCGGCCGCTGCTCCCCCGTCCACGGTAGCTGCTCCCCCGAACTCTCCATCCGCCGCGCCGGGATCCAGGACGCCGCCGATAGCTGCTTTCGTTGGTAAATACTCCATCTGAAGATGCAAACTTTTACCCATCAGTTCAATAGCAGATCGAGCGTGAGACAGGAGCAATGGCGCCTGCAATTCCATGTTTTTTTTAGATGAGAGTATTCATACTTTTTTCAGATTAGATTAGATACATACTCCCTATAAGCGTGTACGTATTCATACTCCATAAAAGCATGTACGTATTCATACTACTCCTTATAAAAAATGTATGTACTCATACTCTCATTACACGTGTGGGCCATACTCCATTGGTAGGTATACATATATACTCACTAGTATGTACGCATACTCTCCTGTGAAGAAAAGTATATGCATATACTCTGAGTATAAATGCATACATGCTTCTAATAGTATGAATGCATACTCTAATTAATCTAGTGATACGTGACTGTATGCATGCGTACTACTATAGCAGTACGTATGTACTCATACTCAACAAGTATGCATCCATGCATACTAGATGTTTTCACATGGATGCATATACGGTAGTAAATAAAAAACTAGTATATAAAGTATGCATCCATACTAGCTGTTTTCACATGGATACATATACGGCAGTAAAAAAAACTAGTATATACGGTAGGGAAAAATATACATGTTTTCGAATAAGCAAACAAATCGGCACCGGCCACAAATCATGGAGATATATAACGGCAGCTGACGTCAACATGCACATGCAAACGAGCCGCAAATCAGGCTAGCGGTGGAGCTAATATACTCTTAGCGGGTTTGTTTGTGCACACAAATCCAATTAGATAGGTAGGAGTAACTACTCTCGGGAGTATAGAAAACGCACCCTCTATATATATATATATATATATATATATATATATATATATATATATATATATATATATATATATATATATATATATATATATATATATATATACTCTAACAAGTTAAATAATTGAGTGTTATGTACCTTCGTATGCATACACATGCAGCAATCACTGGATATTGATGGAAATCGATCTAGAGAAATCTTGTCTGTACATCTGGGACTCGATGAGAAAAGAGCAAAAAAAAATACCAAGAAATGATAGATATTATCTAGGGGTAATTGCAATCTCTCTAGCACAATTATATATATGTATCAATTTA
The DNA here is from genome assembly GCA_038087645.1 of Saccharum hybrid cultivar R570. NCBI lineage: Eukaryota > Viridiplantae > Streptophyta > Magnoliopsida > Poales > Poaceae > Saccharum > Saccharum hybrid cultivar. Next base: position 917,079 of record JAQSUU010000266.1, read on the forward strand.
CCTATACCGGATCGGATACTGAATCTGTTTTCTTCTAAAGTGGATTCTGCAGCAGCCACAGGGGACCAATCACTGTGGATATTATGTTTGTGAGTTCCTGAAGTTGTGCTAAAAAAGAACTCATCTAGAGACGAAAAAAGTATGTATCTAAATACTACTACTTTTTTCTTGATTTATCATTATTCTTGATATATATAGTAATAATATTTCTTTAACTCAAATTGTAGACTACAAATTTAAAAGAGAAAACCCTGCAAACACACCATCTCAAAGCAATACAAGAGATGATAGCAGGATTTCTTAATGAACAGGTCTTAAAGCCCGGCGCCGAGTTCTGCTTTAACCCTGATGAACAATGGCTTCCAAAAAACTAGGGTCATGATAACTTTATTTTGAATGTAATGGGTCATGACAACTTGTTATCGAATCCAAAGGACGGACACACGATGATGAAAGTATACAATGTAAGCTTGTATTATATATGGTGCACAAATTGTTTGTATATACTTTCTTTTTAGTTGGGTTACTTGCGTACATTGCTCGAAACCAAACTTTACTACATGTACGTGTATGCATATATTATTTGTAGGGCAAAAATCTATACGAAAACCTATTTTAAAACCAAAATAAATTATGAATTGAAACGAAAAAGAAAAACAAAAAAAGAGGATTTTTACTCCCAGTTGTTATTACCAACCGGGAGTAAAGGTGTCTGCCAGGCCGCGGGCCCAGCTGACTCTTTACTCCCGGTTGGTATTACCAACCGGGAGTAAAAGTCTCTCATTTACTCCCGGTTGTGAACCTTTACTCCCAAAAACGTACTCTCGGTTGGGCAACCGGGAGTAAAGGGGTTGCCAACCGGAAGTATATGTCATTTTTGTACTAGTGATTCAAGTTTGAATATGTCATATACTAATACTAAAACATGATGTTTTGAGCGTTATGTTCGCATATTCTGTTTGTAGTCAACCATCGCTATCGCTATTACATGAGGTTTGCAACATTTTATGTGCAGAGGGGTTGCAAGTTTTTTTTTTTTGGCGAGTAAGAGGGGTTGCAAGTTACTGTAGCCACCGAGTTGAGGTGTGTTTCTTGCCGCTCTCTAGCGGGGTTTCTCGCCATTGCCTAACGTCCTACCAATAATTCGCATTTTTGGATCTTATAGTTTCATAGTTGGTTGAAGCTAACTTGCTAGCTGTCGCGTAAAGTCTGCATTTGAGTGTTTGTGATTTTGTTTTAGATATAATATTATCTATACTTTCTGAATGAATTGAATGCATGGTAGGCCCTTCAACTTGTGCGGGGTACCATTTAGATCCATAAACTCTCAAAATGCATTTCTAGCACCCTAATATTGTTCAAGTGTGCCACCTTTATCCGCAAACTCTCAAAATACATCTCTGGCACCTTAATGTTGTTCAAGTGTCACTTAGATCCATACGGTTTGGGAGCTGGCTTCTGGCCTACATGGCGTCGCCATCGTGATGTTGACCATGCCGTTGCGCATGTAAGGAGCACGCGAGGTGGCTTCGATCGTGGAAATAAACATGCAGATCCTCTTCTTCCTTTTATTTCCAGCTCCACTGCGTACCCAAGCGACTTCGCGGCAGGTCATAATTCGGCAGCAGCACGGAAGGGATGGGCTGTATGGCAGCGGTTCCATACGTCCCCGTGCGCTAACAGCTAGTTGTCACGTAATTAAAGTCCGCATTTGAGTGGTGTTTCTCTAGTCGGCGGCGATCGGATGGAAATTAGATCGCACCAACAAATATATCTCGTACCAAAAAAATAACACTCGCGCCCGCAGAAACCGTCTGACGGAACAGAGATACAGAGTTCTCTTAACCGCAAAAACTTACAAGTTAGGGAGACAATTGACAATTTTTTTAAAATTTTTTTACCAAACTATTAGAGGATACTTTTTTATTTTTTATTAAAAAATAAAAATAGGGACTAGTTTTATAACATTCCTGAAGATTCTCTTATGTCATTTTTTTTCGAGAAAAGCTCTTTAAAAAATAACATAAGAGCATATCCAGGAGTTTTGTAAAAAAAACTCTCTATTTTTATTTTAAAATGGCTGCTTGTGCACTCCCGCTGCATCATGCGGTAGGCCTTGATCACGGTAGGGCCGGATCCTCGCTCCTGCCCGTGTCGCGCCCCACACGCACCTCTCGCTCCTTGCTCCCGCAATCCCACCCGTCGCGCGCCCACCCGCGCCGTCGGGCACGCCGCCCGCCTCTGCTGGTGCTGGTGGTGCCGTCGTGCGCCTCATGTCGGTCCCCACCGAGCCAAGGGCATCCACGAGCGTGGCTCGTGCTGTTGGTGCTCTGCGTTGCCGCTTGGTGCCGGCTCCCACTTCGAGGCTAGAATCAACCGGCCCTGGCCTCTCCCTCCCTCTATATTGTAAATGTATGTTTCTAGTGTTTCAAATGTTATTAGAGGTATGTTGTAAGTGTTTCATATGAATGTTGCAAAAGTAGATCAGGATGTTGCATATGTTGCAAGTGTTTCAGAGGTACGTTGCAAGCGTTTGTTCAAAATGTTTCATTTGTTTCAGACGTACGTTGCAAGCGCTTTTTGATCTGGATGTTGCACATGTGTCACACATATGTTGCAAGAGTGTATTCAAAATATTTCAGTTATTTCAGTCTTTTGTTACAATAAGTGTCTTCATGTTGCAAGTTGCAAGTGTTTTATCTGTATGTTACATATGTTTCATACACATGTTGTAAGTGTATGTTCCAAATGTTTCATCTGCTTCAGACATATGTTGTATTGAAGTGTTTTATGTTGCAAGTGCTTTCGTGTTTCAGAGGTATGTTCAAAGAGTCATGGGGGCATGGCCCGGACGCCGAGGAAGGGGCACTAGCGGATGGGGCAGGTGACGCACCTTGGATCCTGCGGACGGGGTGTGATCGTCCTCATCCTGGCTCCCGGGTCCCACCCGCGCGGAGAGAGGAGGGGTCAGGGGGAACCGTGGAAAGAGTGGTGGGCGCGGAGCGGAGTGATGCGGACAGGGACGGGGTACACGTGTGAGGCGGGACGAGGCATACGGGGATGGACGTGTGCACGCAGCAGCGAACGGCGCAACGGCAGGCGCGGGAGGGCGGGCTGGCGACCGAAGCCGGGGTCGCGTGAGGGCGTTTTTCTGATGGACCGTTCTGCTAGATCGTTCGGTGAGAGTGTGCTTAGCTTATCGTCCGACGGAACCTATCCCAGACAGTCGGACGACTCGGACCCCAACAATTCACTTGTCGGAGGGAAGGAAAAAAAAGCATGTCAACCCCACCACCGCACTAACAACGAGTGAGCAGCCTCCGACCTACGGGGTTCTCAAATGCGGGTCCGATTGTTTCTGGGCTGCACTACCGACCAGGCCTTTTGGTCCTCTAAAAAGGCAGGCCGTTTTGGGGGTCTCTGTATTTCGCACAGACACTTTAGCGCCCGTTTAGCTCGGCGCACAGCACATGGCAGCCCATCGGAGGCGGCGGATTTTTTTTCTTTTCTTCCCCGTCCGGAGGTGTCTAGTCGGAACCGAACCGCATCGTTTTCTGTATTTTATCCGATCGAATTCGTATTTTTATGTCTGACTTTACCGTTTTCTCTTTCGTTTTCGTATTTCAAATGTAAAAGTAGAAAACGGTTTAGACATTTTCCGACCGTTTCCGACCGTTTTCTACTTTTCTACTTTTAATTCGGGATATCCCGAATTCAAAATTTAGTTTAAACCGAATTTTGTTGTCAATCATTACTGTCCAGGCAACTAGACAAAGGCAAGTGTGAAGTACTGATGTTTATTGGCCGCATTATATAGACAGTTCACCCCGTTGCGCCTCCCTGAGTCGTCGAGGTAGGACTAATCACCTCGCACGGTGTTGTATGCTTGCATGGCTGCATCTGGCTTCACGTTGTGCTGTTGTTGCATTGTATGTGACTGGGACGACCAAAAGAGAGAGAGCTAGATGGGTCAGACGTTGTTGCTATCCTTTCTAGTCTAGTACCGATGGCATCTCAAATTTTTCTCTTTTTTGTTTTTTCTTTTCTTTTTTTTTCTCTTGTCAAAGAAACCAAATTGATAAGTCTGCTCTCTTGCACTCAAAATTTGCCACGATAACATTTGTTAATTGTTATGCATTGTGGATCGGTATTCCGTATTGAATTTTCGTATACCGACCGTGTTCGACATAATTTCGCTCGAATGAGTTCGTTTTCGAAATTCTCGATATTCCGTAAGTTCACGTTCGTTTTCGTGTCCGGCTTTACCGTTTTCGCTTTCGTTTTTGTATTTAAATATAAAAGTAAAAAATGATTGAGAAGTTTTCCTACCGTTTTTATCCTTGTCTGCAGCTGCCTAGTGCCGACGGCCGAGACGCCGCCGCCCAGTACCCCACCGACCGCGGCGTGCCGCACTGCCGCGGGAGCCGATAGTTTTCTATTCGCTATTGACTAGATGTTTCACTCCGGCGAGGCGAGTTGTGCAACGCTGGCTTCCACCGCCATCTCGCTATTGATTATTTGTTTCATGTGGCTGTAAGTTTTAATCCCTCCGTTTTTTTTGCGATTCCGCCTCTTGAGAGGAATGACCGGTCCGAGGCACCGTCGACCGTCGAGCGACCGCTGGCCGGCAAGTGCGCTGTACCGGCAGGTTATATTTGTCATCGCAGTTCCTTGCCGAGTCATAGTGATAATGCTTGCACAATGTCAATGTGGGTGTGCAGCGTGTGTTGGTAATGGAGGCCTTTCCGTCAGTTGCAAACACGAAGCGCGGCCATATCCTACACTCGGTTCGTGCTTCTCCTGCTACATTGCATCTTCATTTCATTTATTCCGTGCTGATTTGGTGGCGCGTGTAACTTTTGGCTCAATTTTTTGATTGTCCAACAACCCCACCTCCTCCTGTTCTCCATTATTGTTTGACACAAAGAGTAAAGTAGACAGTACTACTACTAGGCTGCTAGCCTGTGCCAATCAAGAAAAAGGGGAACACATTTTATCAAAAAAGAAAAAGAAAAAGGGGAACACACAACTACAGAATGGGCTTTAGGTTATCTTATACACAGACGTGGAGTTCCCTGCTATCTTCTCATGAATTTTTTTTTGCCTGCTTGATAGCTTGGTAATAGGACATGGATGGTGATCTCCGATTACGTTCTATGATGACAAGAGCGCGGTGCTGGATCACGTAATCTGTGCTTCTGGTGCAGTAAAAAAATTCGTGTTGACCCAGCAAGAATCTTGGACAGTGAATCAATAATGAGGGGCCCGTTGAAAGATTTAGTGGATTTCAAAGCAATGCCTACGAATGCTTGCTGAGTAGGTGTGCATCAATGGTTCTTTCACATTGCCTTTTCCTCATGAAGTTCCCTGCCAATTATATTGGGCTTTTGTGGGTCAGTCATGTTCAAGATGAATCTGAATTCCTTAGATCAACTTAAAATTGATTAGCCTGATTAACCATCGCTTTGTACAAATCCAGCTAAGATAACTATGATTGTGGCTGTTATTCGAAACCCAACCTACCCTGAAATCATTCTAGACCAGAATCACAGGACAGCAACCTCAAGTGCACTATGACAACGTTATAGCCTTTTGCTATCACTCAGACTTGTGGCTTCCTCGATCAGTTTGGCTTTCTGTATTCTCTCTTTTGCATGCTATCCAATTTCACGAAGCACAAGTATTTAATGAAAGCCACAGTGTATTGTCTGGGTAACTGGATATGCACTCAATTATCAGTCTAGACGTTCTGGAAGTTACTTTGATTGTTAGCTTTGATCTATCCACTGGACATCGAAATTAGCTCTGATGTTCTATGTTTTCTACTAAATGTTGCAAGTTCCTTTCTCCAATAAAAAGTACTTGTTTTGGACATAACATGATCTCTGGCATGTTCTTCAACCACTATTTTCTATTACAATATATATGACATTATGAAAGTATTTTGAAGACAAATTTATAATATGATTCCCATTCCACAACCCCCCCCCCCCCCCACACCCCAAAGAACCCCAAAGAAAAAATGAATAATTTAGATTCTACTAGTAGTCAGTTTCAAAATTGGCCAGTCCTTATCTAAAATTTATACTAGAGAGAGTAGAATTTTAAGGATGAAATAAGTGAGTTTATTAGGGAGAGGAGGAATATCATGGAGTTTCTCTGTAGCAACTTTGGTTTCTCATTAGTTTTTCCCTTGTTGAGAAAGTTGGTAAAATCTGTGCATTAGTTAAACCGTATCACATTCATTGCTGCTAGTCTACTATGGCCTCCTAACATTTGTGGACTTCTGATTTTCACTTTTCACTGCTTCATCATGTGTGTAATCTTGTTAGCATAATTTTCTTTTCTCAAATACACAGGAGATCTCCGTATCATTGCATTATAGAGAGAAAAGGATCGGCCCCTTACAAGCACCACCACCTCATTCCTGGCCGGGATGTGAGGGGTTGTTTCATTACATTGAAACACTTAAACTAAAAGAACTGAGAAAGAGATGAGACCTGACCACAAAGAACATCAACCAACTAAACCAATGTAATCTAACCTAGCCCAACACCGTGACCCAGACCTAGCGTGCGCCGGCCACGCGCTCCCACCAAGCACCAAAGGTGATATTCGTCTGAACTCTTCAAGCATCCTGGTGATGCAAGGGTGAGACCCTTCAAAAACGCAATAATTTGTGAAATTTTACATATATTCACATATCACTTTTTATTTCATCTGTGAGATGCACTTCTTTCTCCTTTCATTTCTTTTGTCAGTTCACAAGAAGCTTCAGCTTGTTTATAGTGAACTGTATTTGATTTAGTGGTGATTCTGGTGGCATAACTCCTGTATTGGCAATTACCTTGTATTTACTATAGCCAAATCTAGAAGGCTAAAGTACCTTTGAAAATCAAGATCTTTATGCGGTTAACGCTGCAAAATGCTATTTTGATCAAAGACAATCTTCTCAAGAGGAAATGGAAAGGCAGTCCTAACTGTGCTTTTTGTCAAGGAGAATCGGTGCAACACCTCTTTTTTGATTGCCCTGTGAGCATATATATCTGGAGCATCTTGGCATACATATTTGGGTATCAGTTAGACCTACTTCTATCATTCAGTTCTGGGCCTGTATTAAGTGGTGCTTACGAGGTGGCAGACACGTATATTTTGTGGGGCAAGCTGCCGTTTGCTGTGCTATATGGTAGACTAGAAACGGTGTTTGATGAGAAAAGAGTAAAGATTCCTACTGAAGTCTTATGTTTGATTTCTTCCATGTTGATGTACTGGGCGAAGTTAAACGCTTGTTGGATGGTTTTGTAGTGCCAGATGGATGAACCCTGCATGTTCATTCCAAGGTGGCCTCTGCTTGGCTCGGTTTATGTTTTGTTCTAACAAACTCATGTAATTTCGTTGCTGTAAAGTAATGAAATTTGGCTATGCTGTTATGGGGGAAAAAAACCCTTGTATTTACTAGACTCTGCATCTTTCCCAGATAGTGAATTATGCACTCTAGAAAAACAAGGATGAAAAAAGATCTAGCAAGCGTACTGTGTTGGAGGGCCCTCACGGAGGATAAATGAATAGAGGATGTACAGGGTGAAGTATGCATGATAGCCTTGTTTCAGTGTGTTTACACCAAAATTTGGAGAAAGGAACACGGGAGCTCGAAGCTTCCAAGATTGCATCATCAAGGGATCGATTAGATGAAAGTCGGCGACAGCTGATTTAGATACAGTATCGGAATCGGCTATTTTTGTTGATGACGTCAGCAGATTGCGCGGCATTGGAGAGAAAGCGTGTCGGACCCTATGAGAAGGGAAAGTGTAACACCCTAAAATTTTGGCATGATTTAAAAATAGGTGAATATGAATTTTTTATATATTTTTGTGAGCATACAAACTTAGAAAAGTAATAATTGTTATTAATTTAAAATTAAATATAAGGGTAGAAATATGATTGGGCATTCATGCTGCTGCATTTGAATTTTTATATTGAGTGGTTTGAATTAAATTCAAAAGGGAATTCAAAATTTATTTGAAAAATACTTTGAAAATTAGAAAAGGAAAAAGAAAAGGATTTTTTTCTCTCTTTTCAGCTTTCGGCCTAGCTCAGCCCGCAGCCGGCAGCCCACCGCTTTGGCCTGCCTCTCGCGTGCGGCCCGCTCTTCTTTCCCGCGTTTCCGCTAGGGCCGAGCCCAGCGAGCCGCCGCTGGCCCAACTAACGCGCGCGCCTTCCTTTCTCTCTCCGTCGCTGACATCGCGGGCCCGCATGTCAGAGCCGCCTTCCTCCTCAAGTCGACGCTGTCGTCGCTTTCCTTCGTTGCCACCGACCGAATCCGCGCCCAATCTTCCCCTTTCCTTACTCGGAGCGCCTTCGGGCTATATAAGCAAGGGTGCCGCACCCCTCCGCATCCATCCCGCCCTCTCGAAGTTGCTGTGACGCTTGGAAGCACTGTCCCCGCGAGCGGGAGCCCTAGCCGCTGCCTCTCCGAGCCGCGCGTCTTCCTTGGTTCACCCACGGCTCCGTTTTCACGTGAGGTGAGCTCGCCATGTCCTCCACTCCCTCCCTGTACTTTCCGTTCGTTGAATGGTGCTCGGAATCGAGTTCTCGTGTTTTCCGGTCATGGCGCCGCCGCGGAACGCCGTGGGGCTCCTGTTCCGGACGGAGCGCCGCCGCCCGTTTCCCCGATCCAATCTGAGCCGTTCATTTTAAATCCAACGGCCGAGAATCAAAGATACCGGTTCGGCCGACACTTTTGCTAAAGAGTCCCTGTAAATTTTAAGTATAGAACCCGCAGTCCAAGGCGTATTCCCGAACTACGTTTTTTTTCATAAAGCGTATTTTGATCGCGGTGACTTCAAAAATACGTTTTCATTTATTTACAGTTTTGCCCCTAGGTTAATTCATGCGTAGAATCTCCGTTTTAACTCTGATTTGACCCGTTCAAATTGCGTTAGGTTCGTATTTGTGAGCTCTACATGTTAGTACTACTGTATAGTAGGTTTGTAACATTTTATTTTTGAGTTTGAATTAAAATAATTATTTTTCTATAGGAAATCTTCGTAAATTCATAACTTCGTCGTTTTAGCTCTATTTTTCGTGATCTTCGCGTCTGTGTGATCCTAGCGAGTTGTAGATTCGTTTTAAAGACTTTTTATCTTATTTTATTACTGTTGGTGTACTGTTCTAATTTATTTCTATTATTTGCTTCATGTGTGATTGCATGGATGCTTGTGTGGTGCTTTATAATCATGTCTAGTCGGTGAGATTTACGTGGTGATCAAGAAAAGATTCTTTGGAGGTTATGAATCTACAGAAGAAGGATCTGAGTTTAAAGCAAGTATAGCATGGGATCATCCTTGTTTCCTATTCACCTTTAATATACTTAATTTATATGCATGTGCCTACCTTGTTACCACTCAGAATATCCTAGCTTTTGTGTCTTGTACCTTGACACTCATGGGACATTGCATTGGGTAGTATTTATGCTAGTGCTCAAGATAAATAACCATGATCTATAACTGAAGGGTCGAGATGGCGGACTAGAGGGGGGTAAATAGTCCTTTCTAAAAATAATCGCGTCGGCAAACCGAAACAAATGCGGAATTAAAACTATCGGTCTAGCCAAGACTACACCCCTCTATCTAAGTTCACCAGCACCTCACAAAGATCCTAATTATGTAACTAAGGTGCTTTCCTTAGCAAGAGCTCTCCTAAACAATTCTAGAGCAAGGTCACACAAACCTATACACTAGTACTTTAGCAAAGCCGGAGAGCTCCTACACAATTCTAGTAAGCAAAAGCACGAAGCCACCTATGCTCACTAGCAATGCTCAATAGCAAGGCAACTAATGCCAAACTAGAGAGCACAAATTACTTAGCTACACAAACTAAGTAATATGACTAACAAGGTTACACAAACCAAATTAGCCACGCAACGGGAGCTACTTCTATACTACACAAGCAAGAAGGTAACTAGCTAACTACACAAGTAAACTAGTTACAAGAGCAACTACATAAGCACAAGTATATGAATGTAAATACAAGCTTGTGAATCGAAAGCAAACCACCGAGAAGATGTACATAATGTTGACATGACGGTTTTTCACCGAGGTTCACTTGGTTGCCACCAAGCTAGTCCCCGTTGTGGCGATACACCCACTTGATAGATCACGAGCTAATTGACTATCAAGAGTCAAACCCTCAGCGGGTGCCGCACATCCACTCTCAAGATGGGGATCCTCCAAGCCATTAGCTTTACTAGAGTTGCTCTTCGCGATCCCCGCGGGGTGAGCACAATCCCCCTTACAAATTCTCCTCCGGAGCCACGCACAATCTCCACGTGTGCTTCAACGGAGTCGCAAGCCACCAAGCCGTCTAGGAGGTAGCAACCTCCAAGAGTAACAAGCACCACTGGCTTGCAACACGATCACCTAGTGCCACTCGATGCAATCCTCTCGATGCAACGCACTAGAATCGCTCTCTCACTCGATCCGATGAACACTATCAAGCATGAGTGAGTTAGAGGGCTTCTAAGCACTACCACATAAGCCACCAAGGCCAAAGTGTGCTCAGCTCAGCTACTGGCCATGGCCGGCCACAACATCTATTTATAGCTTCACAACGAAATAGAGCCGTTAGTCCCCTCACTGGGCAAGTTTCGGGTCGACCGGACGCGCCGGTCGAACTGACCGGACGCGCAGGTCAGTAGCGTGCTCCAACGGCTAGTTTTCACGCGTATAAACTTGTATTGACCGGACGCGCTGGTCACTAATGGGACCGGACGCGCAGGTCGTAGCGAAACAGCGAACAGAGAGGTTCCAGCAAGCTCTCGATGCGACCAGACGCGTCCGGTCATCACTGACCGGACTCGCTGCAGCGTCCGGTCACTTTCGGCCGTAAAAAACACTGACCGGACGCGCTGACCGGACGTGTCCGGTCACGAGTCCGGTCATAGACCACTCTTCGGTAAAACGGCGATAACTCTTAGCTCCGAACTCCGATTTCGATGATCTTGGACATTTTGGAAAGCTTACTCAGAGGGCTACACAACCCATTAAAGCACTTGATCCAATTCACAATGGATCAAAGCAGTATTCCACTCTAAGAGTCATCCTAGTGTCCGAAGAACACCAAAAAACCTTTTTCTCTTCTCCAAGTTGATCAACACCAACTTCAACACCTTCTCCTTTGCAAATGTGCCAACACCACCATGTGTAACACACCATGTGCATGTGTGTTAGCATTTTCACAATTATTTTCTTGAAGAAGTTAGGCACTCAACTTGCCTCGCCACTCGATCCTAACACGTATGCAAAGTTAGATCGCTCAAGTGGCACTAGATGACCAATATGCAAACAAGTTTGCCCCTCTTGATAGTACGGCCATATGTCCTAAACCCGGTCATCAACTTCTCTACACACCTATGACCGGTGAAATGGAAATGCCCTAGGTTATACCTTTGCCTTGCGCATTCCACTCCATCTCCTCCGACGTTGATGCAACACATGTATCAACCCTATCACAAATGATATGATCCACTTCATATCATCATGTGACCTTGGTCCATCGATCTTGACCTCACTTGCTCTTCACCGTTGCATTGGTCCATCGGCGCCAAGTCTTGCTCAAGCTTCACCGCCTCACGGTCCATCACTCCAAAGCCTTCGACTTGCCCTTCACATTTGCAACTGGTCCGTCGAGCCAAGACTCATCTTGATCTTAGCCACCTTGGTCACATGACTCCGTGTCATGTCTTATATGCAATGAGCTCCTTCATGACATAATCATCTGTGGACTAATCTCCTGTGTATCTCACATAACCACATATTAGTCCACCTAAGTTGTCACTCAATTACCAAAACCAAACAAGGACCTTTCAATCTTCCCTTTTTTGGTAATTGATGACAACTCTACAAAGATATGAAAATTAAGTTCTTTTAGACTTTATGCCACTTATCCAACATTTTAAGCTCTATGTTAGGATTTGGATAAGCACCATAAAATCTGACTTGGTAGTGATAACTCTCCCTACATATGTGCTCAAATGGTTTGGTTTCAAGCTTGCATATATGCATAAATATGAAATATTTGGGAGGGTTAGCACTACTAAGTGATGCTAAGGTGTATAGAATAAACCTTTGTAGTTCAATACCATTTGATAGCTCGATACCATTTGAAAATCACAAGTTTGCCATCATCCTTAGCATCATGAGTAGCTAGACATCAAAAATACTAGAAACCCCGTGAGATCAACATTATAAGCAAGGTTCTAGTACCACGTGTAGAAATACAAGTCTAGCTATCATCCTATGCATGCTAGTTATCATATCATCATTCAAGTTCTATAACTAGCATACAACACACAAGCATGAATATTAAATATAAAACTTATGTAATACAAGCAAGCACATGAATATGCACATATCAAATGCAACCAAACAATGTTTATGAGCTTGCTCCCCCTACTTGTGTGCTTCTTTTGTCCAAGAATTTTGATCCTTCTCATTTCTTCAATGTTGCTCCCTCTTTGTCCATCTCCATGTACAAACTTATCTTCTCATGATATCTTTGTTCAATCTCTTCCCAAACCTCTCTCTACGACATATCTTTGTTCTAACTTCTCCCCCTTTGTCATCAATTTCCATAAAGGGTATACTTCTCATTGATGCAGAGGCTTGCATTGGGGTAGATGGTTGAGACTTGAATATTGCATTGTTGATGAACATCACCACACATGTTGGAATGACATTACTTGTATGTTGCTCTTGAGATACCACTTATGATCTTTGACCTTGATACCTTAGGTGGGGCTCCTCCCCCTATGTCATAGCATGGGTCATTCACTTGATAGTCTTGAGCTCTTGTGTGTGAGGGAACTTTCTTCATTTGATGATCACTTAAAGTTGAGGATCACTTGTGGAACCACCGTCTTGTATAAATGATATCATGTGTAGAAATACCATGAATAAGTGTGTGATACCAATTTGAAGAATCCTCTATCATGGAACCACTTGTAGGATTTGTCAATATGATCTTTTCTTGAACATTTGCTATCTTTATGAGTACCACTTGTAGGATATCACCGGTAGATCATGATCTAGACACCACTTGTAAATACCAATTGAAGAAATATTTTGAGTCTAGATACCATTTGAAACACCCTAGATATCCATTTGCATTGTTGTCTTGTGCTTGTACCCATATCATTGTCATGAGCTTCTAGTATGACTTGAACTAAGTTGATTTGCCTAAGATTCTAAGTCCGGTTTGATCCAATGACAAGCTTCTTCACTCCTCATACTAAGGGTTATCTTGCCAATGTTGTACTTGTCACTTGTTAGCAATCCAAACTAGATCAAGTACTTAGGTTCACTAGCTCATGAACAAATTCATACACATACCACTAGATCATTTAAACAATTCAAGCAATAGTGGTAGGCTATGAATTTAAACATGTCATTTGTTATGCATGATCCTAGTAAGCATGTACTATATGCACTAATCGCATACTAGTAAGGGATGAAATGATCATGCACATTGCAATGATACCTTTATTATGTTGGAGTAGAGGATAGTCACATAGATTCCAATTCATTACTCCAATAGCAATGTGAAGTCCAATTTATAAGCTTGGTGAAGACCAATCATTATAGAGAAATCCATTCTTCACCCATATGAAATGAGAACCACTAATAATCAAGTGCATTATCTCTTGTTGTGGTTGGCTTGCTTTTTCTCTTTGATCAATGCTTGCATAAGAGAAATACTTATGATACTAATTTTATAACCATGACTAGCTCTCTTTTGGATGTTGCTTGCTTTTCTTGATCAACTCTATTGATTGCTTCAATTAAGCATCTCAAATGTCCCTTGAATTCATCACTTCCATGTTAGCCTTCTAAGTCGGTGCTCGGTTTACCCACCCATGGGCGGCAAGCCCCCTCAGCAGGGAGAAGTGACCTCTCTCCAAAGAATCATCCTTGACACTTACTTAAATTGTCTTTGATTGATTGATCTATGGACTTAACTTGATGAGTAACCTTGAATTATTCTTTAAGTCCTTTTCTTTCTACCAAATGATCTCCAGTCATTACTAGAACTTGAACCTCATCTTCATCTTGAGTTTGATCTTCATTTTCAAATTTGAGTACCAAATTTGTACACTAAGTACATTCCACAATCAATGCCCTTGTACTCATTTCTTGTCATGCTTCTAGATCAATTCAAAACTAAACTTAGGTACCTCAAACACTTATAAATATATTTCCAACTTGAGGACCTTTCACTTAAAGTGACTCTAGATCAATCCAATAATTGTCACTTTTCTGGCAGATTATGTACCCTTTAAAGAATAATTCATATCTCCCAATGTACAAATCCAAATGCCATAAATTTGGTGAAGATGTGATTCACTAAGTCATCTAGCAGCTGTAAAAATTTGAGATTCATTTGACATCTAGATTGCTACCAGATTTCAAATCTTCCACCACTGCTACATGCTGAAAACTGCTGCACTATAGCTGACAAGATGTGCTCTAAAACCATAGCATTTCTCATCCAATTATCATGAAATTTATACAGAATCTCATATCATAAGTCTAGAGCATTCATACCAAATTTCAAGCCAATCCAATATGATTTAGTAACTCAAACTCAGACTTGATCTCAGCTAGCTTAGATTTTCAATAATGGACAGATTTCAATACATTGAGCTATACTTCACCAAATTGAATCAAACTTGAAACTAACTTGTTTGAATACTTTCATAAGACATATATCCATTCAATCCACTTACTAAATATCATCTCATGAATTTATCCAACACAAATCAATCCAAATTTGATTGCTAGGCATTTAATCCATTCAATCATCTCATAGCAAGCAACATTGCATATATATCTAATTCAATCAACTCATATGCACCCAAATAAAATGATCAACTAGAGATATACCTTGGTTATCACATGATCATCCTCTTAGCAAGCTCCAACTCAAATATTTGCAAGCCATCAAATATATCCAATAAATCATCACAATCTTGAGTGTTGCACTTGTATGTTGTAGCATTTGGACTCCACTTATTTTGACTTGGCATTGGGATAGAATATGCACTAAGCTTTAAAACTTGATTCAACATATGATGACCAATATGAATCCAAATGAATCAAGCCTCCAATGCCGATGGTACCTACAAACAATCATCCACTTTTTGATGGTACCCAAACAAGTTTGGGTCCTTTCAAGTTAGGAGCAACATACTTAGGCAAAGCCTTAGTATGGGTAGCGGGATGTTTTGCAATTCCAACCAATGAGGTACCATTGCCATCCTTTCTAAGCATGTTAGTATCATTAATTGAACTAGGCTTAGAATTATTACCTAGGGGACATGAATGAGCCATGTGTCCCCTTTCCCGGCATGAATAGCATCTTCTCTTTGGTTGAGCCTTTTCTTCCTTGCTCATGTGATGCTCTTCATTGCCTTGCCTCTCATGAGTTGTTTGAGCATTCTTCTCAAGCTTGGTAGGACATCCCGAGGCAAAGTGTTCCATATCTTCACACTTGAAGCACTTGATGTGAGCCAAATTTCTTTTCTCAATTTGATTCTTGCTCATCATCTTGGTATCTTGGATTTGCATTGGATGCCTTCCTCTTCCACCCCTTCTTGTTTTCTTTTTCTTCTTCTCATGCTCAACGTGTGGCTTTGGTTGAGGCTCTTCTTGTTGCTTCACTAATTTTTTGCTTGGGCACATTGAGGTGTAGTGACCCCATGTATGGCACTTGAAGCACTTGCGTTTGAGCCTTTCTTCTTCTTTCTTCAACTTGAGCTTCTCTAAGTTGGGGCATGTTTGGTGAAGATGACCCACTTCATGGCATTGGTAGCACATGAAATGAGAGAGCTTCTCTCGAGCTAGCTTCTTCATCTTCCTTTCTCTTTTCTTTTCCTCTTTGGTCATATTCTTCTTGCTCTTGTTGAAACCAAGGTCACTCTTTTCACCAAAGTTTCTTTGAGTTTTTAACATATGCTCAAAGGTGACTTTTGAGTTGTAGCACCTCTCTAACTTGTTGCTCAATTTCTTCACTTCACTTTTGAGCTCATTGTTCTCCTTCAAAATGTTAGTCTCACAAGACATAGAAGTAGAACAAGCATATATATATGAAGAACATGGCATATCTAATAAGTCATCACAAGAGGTGGATACATGCTTTCTCCCTACATCACATGGGTTAGTCACATTTTGCAATTGATCATTTGATCCATGTGATGAGCTCTCATTAATTTTAATTTTCTTTAATAACATCTTAAACAGAGAAGCATGTTCTTGTACCAAATTATCATGAGCAACACTAAGTTCCTCATGAGCCAATTTTAGTTCCTCATGTGAACAAGTAGTAACATAAAGTAGATGCTTTTGTTGTTCACATGTGGTTTTTAGAAATGAGTTTTCATTTTCCAATTTCATGGTTTTAGCTTTCTCATTTTCTAAAGACATGTTCATGCTAGCAAGTCTACTAATAAGCTCATCATATGAATCAACATGATCAATCACATTATCATTTGATACCTTTGTGTCACCTAGTGACATGAAGCAATGTGATGTAGTGGATGGGCTTATAGTAGCATCATCAAGGCCCGAGCATGAACCAACGTTGTCACCATCAAGTGTGCTTGGGGTAGAAACATCACTTGCAACACTTGATGCATCATTACTATCCTTGTCAAGTGAACTTGTGGTAGATCGATCATCATCATCACTTGACCATGAGGTGGAGCAATCCTCCACAACCATCGTGTTGTGGTCATGCTCAACATCATCATGTGCAACCTCCTTGGGCTTGACATCATCGTCATCATCGGTGATAGCTCCATACTTTTCATTGAGATAGGCCCATATCTCATGAGCGGATTTGAGGTCCATGATCTTACCAAAGATACTATCATCCAAAGATCTATACATGATGTTAGTAGCTTGGATGTCAAGATCTAGGCATTTCTCTTGTGCTTGAGTTAGATTATCTTCATCCAACACATGAGAAAAGCCTACATCTATCATCCACCACATTTAAGGGCAAATAAACTTAAAATTGCATATCATCCTATTTTTCCACCGTGCAAAGTGTGTGCCATCAAACATGTGAGGACAATCAACATCTAGTCCATATTCCGCCATCCTCTCGGGTCGGTGAAGACCATAAATGAGAGACCGGGCTATGATACCAATTGAAGGGTCGAGATGGCGGACTAGAGTGGGGTGAATAGTCATTTCTAAAAATAATCGCGTTGGCAAATCGAAACAAATGCGGAATTAAAACTATCGGTATAGCCAAGACTACACCCCTCTATCTAAGTTCACAAGCACCTCACAAAGATCCTAATTATGTAACTAAGGTGCTTTCCTTAGCAAGAGCTCTCCTAAACAATTCTAGAGCAAGGTCACACAAACCTATGCACTACTACTTTAGCAAAGCCAGAGAGCTCCTACACAATTCTAGTAAGCAAAAGCACGAAGCCACCTATGCTCACTAGCAATGCTCAATAGCAAGACAACTAATGCCAAACTAGAGAGCGCAAATTACTTAGCTACACAAACTAAGTAATATGACTAACAAGGTTACACAAACCAAATTAGCCACGCAACGGGAGCTACTTCTATGCTACAGAAGCAAGAAGATAACTAGCTAACTACACAAGCAAACTAGTTACAAGAGCAACTACACAAGCACAAGTATATGAATGTAAATACAAGCCTATGAATCAAAAGCAAACCACCGAGAAGATGTACACAATGTTGACACGACGGTTTTTCACCGAGGTTCACTTGGTTGCCACCAAGCTAGTCCCCGTTGTGGCGATACACCCACTTGATGGATCACGAGCTAATTGACTATCAAGAGTCAAACCCTCAGCGGGTGCTGCACATCCACTCTCAAGATAGGGATCCTCCAAGCCACGAGCTTTACTAGAGTTGCTCTTCGCGATCCCCGCGGGGTGAGCACAATCTCCCTCACAAATTCTCCTCCGGAGCCACGCACAATCTCCACGCGTGCTTCAACGGAGTCACAAGCCACCAAGCCGTCTAGGAGGTGGCAACCTCCAAGAGTAACAAGCACCACCGGCTTGCAACACAATCACCTAGTGCCACTTGATGCAATCCTCTTGATGCAACGCACTAGAATCGCTCTCTCACTCGATCCGATGAACACTATCAAGCATGAGTGAGTTAGAGGGCTTCCAAGCACTACCACATAAGTCACCAAGGCCAAAGTATGCTCAGCTCAGCTACTGGCCATGGCCGGCCACAACATCTATTTATAGCTGTTAGTCCCCTCACTAGGCAAGTTTCGGGTCAACCGGACGCGCAGGTCGAACTGACCGGACGCGCCTATCGAACTGACCGGACGCGCAGGTCAGTAGCATGGTCCAACGACTAGTTTTCGTGCGTATAAACTTGTATTGACCAGACGCGCTGATCACTAACGGGACCGGACGCACAGGTCGTAGCGAAACAGCGAACAGAGAGGTTCCAGCAAGCTCCTGACGCGACCGGACGCGTCCGGTCATCACTGACCGGACTTGCTGCAGCGTCCGGTCACTTTCGACCGTGAAAAACACTGACCGGACGCGCTGATCGGACGCGTCCGGTCACGAGTCCGGTCACAGAACACTCTTCGGTAAAACGGCGATAACTCTTAGCTCCGAACTCCGATTTCGATGATCTTGGACATTTTGGAAAGCTTACTCAGAGGGCTACACAACCCACTAAAGCACTTGATCCAATTCACAATGGATCAAAGCAGTATTCCACTCTAAGAGCCATCCTAGTGTCCGAAGAACACCGAAAAACCTTTTTCTCTTCTCCAAGTTGATCAACACCAACTCCAACACCTTCTCCTTTTCAAATGTGCCAACACCACCATGTGTAACACACCATGTGCATGTGTGTTAGCATTTTCACAATTATTTTCTTAAAGAAGTTAGGCACTCAACTTGTCTCGTCACTCGATCCTAACACGTATGCAAAGTTAGATCGCTCAAGTGGCACTAGATGACCAATATGCAAACAAGTTTGCCCCTCTTGATAGTACGGCCATCTGTTCTAAACTCGGTCATCAACTTCTCTACACACCTATGACCGGTGAAATGAAAATGCCCTAGGTTATACCTTTGCCTTGCGCATTCCACTCCATCTCCTCCGATGTTGATGCAACGCATGCATCAACCTTATCACAAATGATATGATCAACTTCATATCATCATGTGACCTTGGTCCATCGATCTTGACCTCACTTGCTCTTCACCGTTGCGTTGGTCCATCGGTGCCAAGTCTTGCTCAAGCTTCACCGCCTCACGGTCCATCGCTCTAAAGTCTTTGACTTGCCCTTCACACTTGTAACCGGTCCGTCGAGCCAAGCCTCATCTTGATCTTAGCCACCTTAGTCACATGACTCCGTGTCATGTCTTATATGCAATGAGCTCCTTCATGACACAATCATCTGTGGACTAATCTCCTGTGTATCTCACATAACCACATATTAGTCCACCTAAGTTGTCACTCAATTACCAAAACCAAACAAGGACCTTTCAGTAACTTGACAAATGGTATATGCAATAAACGTTTAAAAGATGCTTTATGGAAACATGGTTCAAGAGGGCTAGAGCATGATGCTATTTTTTTATGGTGCTCTAGTTTCTCTCCATAAGGACTCAACTGTAAGCGAACATCTGGGACTTACAGTACAACTGTGAGGGCTATATGGCTCTAGCTTTAGTTAAGTATGAGGACCTTTTCTAGCTTGTTAGTGGTAACCTTCATGGCGTAAGAACGGCTTGACGAATTGGGTATAGTGCAACCTCTGTCCTTATGTGTATATGTTGCGCGTCATTGTGCCATTTGAAAGGGGGGGCTCTACATCTGTTTGCCGAGTGAATCTAATGGCCCTAACTTGTTAGACGAACCTTTGAAAGACTTCATAGTGAACCCAGCCGACCTTCCTTGGTAGTGGGTCAAGAGGCTGATCACCTCGGGCGAAAGGGTAAATCACGACTCACAGTGAAAGTGTACAACCTCTGCAGAGTGTAAAACTGGTATATTAGCCGTGCTCACGGTCACGAGTGGCCTTAGACCCTTACAGAATAAATGATGAACACTGATGATAATGATAATACTGATGATATTGATGCTCACTAATGATTATTGTTTCTTGCTATACATTATTCTCATTTACATGATCATGAGGTTATTTGGGCTTATGGTAAACTTGTTGCTACTCAATTGCTAAAAGATGACTCAATAAAAGCTAATCGCAGTAAACTAGTGTCAACTTTTGAGCCTCATGAACCCCATGATATATTTGCTGAGTTCGACATGGACTCACTCTTGCTATTTCCCACATCTTAGGAAGGGTATCATATTGCTAGATTCTGGAATTGTTAGGCTTGTGATCAATCAGTCAGTTTGTTCCTGGAGTGAAGTCTACACCCGGTGTTCGGAGTTGTCTTTCCGTTGTGTTGCTCTCTAAGGTTATATCTTATACTATTGCATTATGTTTATTAAGCATTTGTCTCTTGATATTACACTTATCTGCGGCTATATGTGAGATTTGATTTCTTTATTTCACATATAGTGTATGTCTGGTTTTGTCCTTAAAACTAGGTGTGACAAAGTGGTATCAGAGCAATGCTGACTGTAGGACGCAAGCATAGTTAGAACTGGACGTTTAGCATGTTTTCATTTTTGCCTATTTCTTGCCTTCTCTTTAACTTTGTTATTTTCTCAAAGTTATGCTTAATTCTATCCCCGTTCTGTTATAAAAACCTTGTCTCTATTTTGAACCTTTTCTCCTTGTCTATTAGACGGCTAGTGACGAGAAGACTGTGGACTTCAGAGGTTAAGAGGACTGAATTGTGTCGCTCTTGCTCACATTTGACAAGAAGCCATTAGCAATGCAAAACCAATTACTAGAAGAAATGGCTCAACATGGAAATTCTCAACAATGCTCATCTCAAGGTCAGACCAACATATCCAAGGGGCCAGAGAAGATACAAGTAGCAGAAGCTTGGAAGAATATGAAATCCAATAAAGAAGTTGATAGTAAGGCACTTGGGAGATAGGAACAATGTCACTGTTGTAAGCATTATGGTTTTCCCTGTCTTCAAAACAAGTCGAATAAGGGAAAAGTCAAGGTGGATCAAAATTTTGAGGTCAACATGGACAAGAAGAGGAAGGCAACTCACTAGAACCACTTGTGAAAAGCAATCAGCAATCGAGTTATACTACATTGTCACATGCAGCTCTGATCCCTTGTCAAATAAATCCAAACCTTGAAGAGTTAGAAGCCTCTCAAGCTAAAACTACTCCCCATGAGGTAAGCATAGATGGGTGGACAATTACCTATAAGGAGTATCAACCCCAAAAGGCCAAACAAGCTAAGAAACAAGCCAAAGGGGTGAAGATGAACTTTTATGGCCAGCAAGATAGCAGCATACCAAGCAACAGTTCCGTGGAGTATGACATCACAAAAGATCTAGCTAAGAGAAAGTGTTATCATTGCCAGCAGGAAGGACATTATGTCAAATCTTGCCCGCAGATGAATCAACAACAGCAAGACCCAGGACAGGATGTCCAAAAAGAGCATGTGCAAGGAAATAAATTAAAGAGAAATTACATCCATGCAAGGTTGAAACATGTGGATATTACCACCATTCTTGGAGCTAAGGAGGTCGTGTTTGGATCAATTCCTGTAAGTTCAGGAAATGCCAAGGTTTTGTTTTTCTCTAGTGCCTCACATTTGTTCATATCTAGACAATATGTAGAAGATCATAACATATTTATGCTTCCAAGGGGGAAAACAGTGATGGTTAAAACTCTAAGAGGTGAAATAAAGGTGGACCACGTATGCCCAAAAGTTAGTCTTGACATAAAGGGGGTAAATTTTAAGGCAAACCTCATTGTTTTGGAATTAATGGGCATTGATGTTATCCATGAAATAGACTAGTTATCTACTTGTAAAGGAGTGATTAAGTATGCCCAACATTCAGTGTTTCTAACTACACTTTTAGGAGAAAGGATTGAGTATGAGGGTATTAAACCTACACCTGAGGGATACAAGGTTGACCCATCTGAGGGTATGAATACTAAGAATGGTAAAGAGGGATGCGGGATTTCAGATGTCATTATAGAGGATTAAGAAATGCAAGAGATGCTATCTACTCCGGATGCTGCTGCAATCACACCATGTTTAAGAAATAGGAGTTATGTCCCATGTAATAAAATCGTTAGTAGCCAAGTTGAGTCATCTTAATATGTGGCTTATGAACTTTTAAGTGTTGAGTTGCTTTGTGCTTATGTTTATGTTTGAGTTGGAATTTTGTAATGAGTGGAATGATCTTGTGGGTTTTGTCCATGATTTCATTAGTTTATATGTATAAGGTATAAGGATTAATGAAATAAATAGATGAGTTTTGGTTATCTCCTGTTTTCTATATCTTGTCTTTCGGAGCAGCCTGTCTTTATCAACTTATATCTATGTTCTTGAAAGACCAAAAATCATGAGAAAATTCTGGACAAAAGTAGACTTCAATATCTTTCTCTAAATGTAAGAACCACCCTCATAGCTGTTTTGGGTTGGGAGTTATGAAATTCACAAGATAATGTATTTGTGCTGTCATAAACCTAGAATAATTTCTGATATGTACTGTTTTCGACCAAGTTAACTACAGAATCTGGAAGTATGTTCTATAAGAAAGTTGTAGAGAATTTTACAAGCTTTCCATCAGTGTAAACTACAGCTTCATTGAAGTAACGGAATAAGAGTTACAGCTGTTTTATTGCACTGATGTTTTTCATCCCACGAGGAATTTCAGATTACATGTCCATACCTACGCACAGGAGTTTCTCTTGGAAATCAAAAGGACTTTATGGTAGTTATCTTGTCTAGGAAGAGATGCAAGTTACATTGGTGTCCCCTAGTCTCATCTTAAGGGGGGTAGCCAAAGTAAAGAAGGTTTTGTATGTTCTAATTCTTTATTTGGAAGTATCGGTTAACCCCTTGGTTGAGAAGGCACTATCAAGAGTGGGTATCATTTTCTTTGGATTGGTGACTTGTTAGAACATCTACAAGGAGCTCGGGTAATCGTCAAGACGGGTCTTGGTCTTTGCTCTGATCTATCATCAATTGGGAGTCCAATCTTACTCAAGATAAGTTAGCATCGATACTGGACATCTACAATTGATTCCACGAAGGTTCAGAGGATGTCGACATTATGACTAGTTTAGCAAGTGAGCTATGAGGGAAGGAAGTCCTCTATTTGGATAGTTATCTCCAGTGGTGAAGAAGAGCTCAAGAAAGTTGGTGATGGGGAATTCATCTAGGGATGTAAGAGTGACTCATAGTTTCTTTTAAAAATGATGATATTTAGTTAGAAGTTGAAGGAAGGTTTATCCAAGACTCTCAAGATATTGCTATTAGAGAAGATATTAAGTATCTTTGGACTCGTAAACCTCAGGAAAATTATAAAGGCATTGAAGAAGTAAAACTTATGAGTTAGATCTGCCAGATCAAGACAAGAGTGTCTCATCTATAGTGATGCACCATGTCAAGGTGAGGGATGTGTCCTTATGCAAGAAAGAAAATGTGATGGCTTGAGCATTAGGGATGCATGGGAAACATGAGTTGAACTACCTGACACAAGGAAGTGGAGATATCAGTTTATGCTCTGAAAGTTTTGGAGATATTATCCTATTGGATACAAGTGTGGTATTTACACGGTTTATAAGAGTGACACCTACATGGATTGTAAGAATCTAGTAGACAATATCAATAAGTTGGGGTTGAGCTAATGACAGTATTGTTGGATTAGAATTGATTTTGACTTGGAAGTGTGCTATCGCTTGGAGAAGTATAAGTCGATGCCAATGTCCTTAGCAAAGGAGAGCTATGCTTCACCTAGGTTTGAGAAGTGGCATGTGGAACTTGAGTAATGTCACTAATACTATAAGGGCGGTAATTAATGGAGCTCACCTTTTGAAAAAAAAGGAATAATTGCAAAGATTAATTGGAAGTGATGGCAGAAAGGACTAAGGAATAATGTTTAAGAGTTGAGACAGTTATTCGAATCAAGGTTGTAACAACATGCAAAGTAAAGCAAAATCCCTACAAAGAGGAGGTAACTACTCGAGAAAGAGGAGAAGATTTTATGGTAAAGTATTCCTATCTCTTTGATCACCATCTTCCAAATCTCGAGGACGAGATTCATCTTAAGGGGGGTAGAATTGTAACACCCTAAAATTTTGGCATGATTTAAAAATAGGTGAATATGAATTTTTAATATATTTTTGTGAGCATACGAACTTAGAAAAGTAATAATTGTTATTAATTTAAAATCAAATATAAGGGTAGAAACATGATTGAGCATTCATGCTGCTGCATTTGAATTTTTGTACTGAGTGGTTTGAATTAAATTCAAAAGGGAATTCAAAATCTATTTGGAAAATGCTTTGAAAATTAGGTAAGGAAAAAGAAAAGGATTTTTTCTCTCTTTTCAGCTTTCGGCCCAGCTCAGCCCGTAGCCGGCAGCCCGTCGCTTCGGCCTGCCTCTCGCGCGTGGCCCGCTCTTCTTTCCCCGCGTTTCCGCCTGGGCCGAGCCCAGCGAGCCGCCGCTGGCCCAGCTAACGCACGCGCCTTCCTTTCCCTCTCCGTCGCTGACATCGCGGGCCCGCATGTCAGAGCCGCCTTCCTCCTCAAGTCGACGCCGTCGTCGCTTTCCTTCGTTGCCACCGACCGAATCTGCGCCCAATCTTCCCCTTTCCTTACTCAAAGCGCCTTCGGGCTATATAAGCAAGGGTGTCGCACCCCTCCACATTCATCCTGCCCTCTCGAAGTTGCTGTGACGCTTGGAAGCACTGTCACCGCGAGCGGGAGCCCTAGCCGCCGCCTCTCTGAGCCGCGCGTCTTCCTTGGTTCACCCTCGGCTCTGTTTTCACGTGAGGTGAGCTCGCCATGTCCTCCACTCCCTCCCTGTACTTTTCGTTCGTTGAATGGTGCTCGGAATCGAGTTCTCGTGTTTTCCGGTCATGGCGCCGCCGCGGAACGCCGTCGAGCTCCTGTTCCGGCCGGAGCGCCGCCATCCGTTTTCCCCGATCCAATCTGAGCCGTTCATTTTAAATCCAACGGTCGAGAATCAAAGATATCGGTTCGGCCGGCACTTTTGCTAAAGAGTCCCTATAAATTTTAAGTATAGAACTCGCAGTCCAAGGCGTATTCCCGAACTACGTTTTCTTTATCATAAAGCGTATTTTGATCGCTGTGACTTCGGAAATACGTTTTCACTTATTTACAGTTTTGCCACTAGGTTAATTCATGCGTAGAATCTCCGTTTTAACTCTGATTTGACCCGTTCCAATTGCGTTAGGTTCGTATTTGCGAGCTCT
This sequence comes from Saccharum hybrid cultivar R570, assembly GCA_038087645.1. Lineage (NCBI taxonomy): Eukaryota > Viridiplantae > Streptophyta > Magnoliopsida > Poales > Poaceae > Saccharum > Saccharum hybrid cultivar. The sequence continues at coordinate 942,494 of JAQSUU010000266.1, forward strand.
ACATGTTAGTACTACTGTATAGTAGGTTTGTAACATTTTATTTTCGAGTTTGAATTAAAGTAATTATTTTTCTATAGGAAATCTTCGTAAATTCATAACTTCGTTGTTTTAGCTCTGTTTTTCGTGATCTTCACGTCTGTGTGATCCTAGCGAGTTGTAGATTTATTTTAAAGACTTTTTATCTTATTTTATTACTGTTGGTGTACTGTTCTAATTTATTTCTATTGTTTGCTTCGTGTGTGATTGCATGGATGCTTGTGTGGTGCTTTATAATCCTGTCTAGTCGGTGAGATTCACATGGTGATCAAGAAGAGGTTCTTTGGAGGTTACGAATCTATAGAAGAAGGATCTGAGTTTAAGGCAAATATAGCATGGGATCATCCTTGTTTCCTATTCACCTTTAATATACTTAATTCATGTGCATGTGTCTACCTTGTTACCACTAAGAATATCCTAGTTTTTGTATCTTGTACCTTGACACTCATGGGACATTGCATTGGGTAGTATTTATGCTAGTGCTCAAGATAAATAACCATGATCTGTAACTTGACAAATGGTATATGCAATAAACGTTTAAAAGATGCTTTATGGAAACATGGTTCAAGAGGGCTAGAGCATGATGCTATTTTTTTATGGTGCTCTAGTTTCTCTCCATAAGGACTCATCTGTAAGTGAACATCCGGGACTTACAGTACAACTGTGAGGGCTATATAGCTCTGGCTTTAGTCAAGTATGAGGACCTTTTCTAGCTGGTTAGTGGTAACCTTCATGGCGTAAGAACGGCTTGACGAATCGGGTATAGTGCGGCCTCTGTCCTTATGTGTATAGGCTGCGCATCATTGTGCCATTTGAAAGGGGGCTCTACATCTATTTGCCGAGTGAATCTAATGGCCCTAACTTGTTAGACGAACCTTTGAAAGATTTCATAGTGAATCATGTCGACCTTCCTTGGTAGTGGGTCAAGAGGCTGATCACCTCGGGCGAAAGGATAAATCACGACTCACAGTGAAAGTGTACAACCTCTGCAGAGTGTAAAACTGGTATATCAGCCGTGCTCACGGTCACGAGTGGCCTTGGACCCTTACAGAATAAATGATGAACACTGATGATAATGATAATACTGATGATATTGATGCTCACTAATGATTATTGTTTCTTGCTATATATTATTCTCATTTACATGATCATGAGGTTATTTGGGCTTATGATAAACTTGTTGCTACTCAATTGCTAAAAGATGACTCAATAAAAGCTAATCGCAGTAAATCAGTGTCAACTTTTGAGCCTCATGAACCCTATGATATATTTGCTGAGTTCGACATGGACTCACTCTTGCTATTTTCCACATCTTAGGAAGGGTACCATATTACTAGATTCTGAAATTGTTAGGCTTGTGATCAACCAGTCAGTTTGTTCCTGTAGTGAAGTCTACATCCGGTGTTCGGAGTTGTCTTTCCGCTGTGTTGCTCTCTAAGGTTATATCTTATACTATTTTATTATGTTTATTAAGCATTTGTCTCTTGATATTACACTTATCTGCGGCTATATGTGAGATTTAATTTTTTTTATTTCACATATAGTGTATGTCTGATTTTGTCCTTAAAACCGGGTGTGACAGAAAGACTAGGATCCAAGTTATCATTAAAATTAGGAAGTTATCTTTTATTCAAGAATTATAATAAGTCATATTCGAGCAGAATTCATGTTTAGGCTCCGGGTATAAATATTAGACCCTCGCTACTGTACAAGGACATGAACACACAATCAATACAATCTTTTCCGGCTTTCGCCACTGCATTAGGAGTAGGAGTACTGTAGATCTCAGCGAGTTCTTCTGTGAGTTAGGCTGCATCGGCTGATCGACCTCTAGCTTTTTAGTGAGTACCGTCACGATTATATTACATTGTGAGGCTGCATCTGCCGATTGATCTCTTGCAATCGTAATATAAATTAGTTATCGATTGTATCTTAAAATCGTAAGGCTGCATCAGCTGATTGGTCTCTTGTGAGTTTTTTTTATATTAATCATAGTTATCGATCTTGTATTAAAGAATCTATTATTTAACATAATATCACCAATTACCTGATTAATTGAGATCAGTAAGATTTCCTCTCATTGTTTTTGGTTAATCTCCCTAGTTATCGATTTTATTGTAACCAATGTTCTATTATTCATAATAAAATCATTTACCCGGTTAAGATTGGAATAGATTGGCATCATATCATACTAATTAATCGTTGTTCAATCGTATCACGATCAAACCCGAAACATGATGATTAATCTTGCTTGATCGGTTATTTTATACCAGTCTTAACCTCACATGGAATGCATTCGAAATCATGAATCGTTTATAGAAGAATCCAATAACCAACGAGCTTTGATCTATGCTTATTACCATAGTTGCATCGATCCGCTTAAACCTCATTGGTAAAGCTTTACGAGTTCAATCATAGGCGAGTTATGTGTCTTGTTTGTTTCCATGTCTGAAATCGGCTATTTTAGTCGATCGCATGCGCTTTCATATACATAGTTCGTACCATGAAGCCATTAGATATGAGTAGACTCATGAACCTGTTATCTCGAAGTTCGTTATAATCATCATAGTTGCTTCGATCCGCTCGAACCTCACTGTTGATTATAATGGATTAGATTTGATTCGTTTATAAGATCATTTATGTCTAATAGTCGATTGATATACACTTTGATCTTATTTACCATGAATTCGGCTGTTTAATTGAGAATTGGATCTTTAAAAGTAAAGATCTCCGATCTTCCATATTTGAGTGTATTGTATTTTATATTACCTTAATCATACTGCTGTTATGAATACACCATGGTCCAAAAAACCGTCTGCTATCTACATCAATAATTGGTCGATTTCTTTTGTTACAAAAGGCTTTCTTTTGTAGTAATTCTCGGATATCGACTATTTAGTCGATGGCCTCACTCGCTGACTTTCAAAGCCGCATAATTGGAACTGTCTGGAGCAAAATCGGCATGTTCCACCTTGTGTTACTGATAAAATTTCTTTCCCTTGTCAATTCCAGGTCAAATTGACTAGCACGTCCTTGGATTTTCTTTCATATCCAACCGGCCCGGCGTTGAAGCCAAGCAGGTCTTCGGAGTTCATTCCACTCAGGTCTTCCGGCTTGCTGCGTGTTGATCACATCACCACATTTTTGTGTCGACACGGTACCTGGACCTCTAGGACATCATGAATTCTGTGGAGTTGAATGAAAATATTCCTGATAAGCATGTCTGGAGGTTATCTTCTTCGGGACAATATACAGCAAATAGTGCTTACAATACCCTTTTTCAAGGAGCAGTCTCCTTTGAACCTTATGAGAGAATCTGGAAATCCTGGGCACCCCCCCCAATGCAGATTTTTTATGTAGCTAGTTGCTCACAACAGATGTTGGACAGCAGACAGATCGGTAAGGAGGGGTCTCCCTCATCCAGAACAGTGCCTTCTCTGTGATCAACAGGAGGAAAATATTCAGCATCTGCTTGTGGGCTATGTATTCTCAAGAGATTTTTGGTTCTCCTTCCTGTTGCATTTTGGTTTTGAATGACTTGCTCCACAACTTTCTGATCAGTCCTTCGATGAATGGTGGAGAAAGGTGGATAACGCTGCTAGTGGAGATTTGAGGAAGGGTCTGAATTCTCTAGTCATTTTGGGAGCCTGGAGCATTTAGCGGCATAGAAATGATTGTGTTTTTAATGGTGCAACCCCAAATGTAAATACAATACTGGCTTTGGCTAGGGAAGAGGCCCATTGGTGGAGCATGGCAGGAGCGAAGGGGATCTCCCTGCTAACGGCTGGAGGAGCAGTTTGAAGGGCTGCTGTAGATGTCGGGTCGTCCTTTTGTTTTAAACCGGTGATTCAGCTCTCATGAAGTAGTACTAGTAGTGGGTGTGTGTGGGGGTTTGGGTCTATGTATGACTCTCTCTTCTTCTATTAATACAATGATACGCAGCTCTCCGGCGTGTTCGAAAAAAAAGGACTATGAGAGTGATTTTTTTATATTAGTGTCTGCTTACATGTTGTGATCCAATATTCAATGCCACTTATCTGATACTACCTCCCTTCCTTTATGTTTGACGTTGGTAAGTTCAATTTTGCACTAACCAGCATCAAACAAAAAAAAAGATTAGAGGGAGTAGTTTTATGCAGAATGAAATGCTCACTTTTAGGTGTGATCATAAATGATACAAAGAAGAAATGATTGGGAGTATCTAATTGGATTAAGTGGACGTGGATAAATGGAGATTCTAGGCACTGCTCTTTTCTGTTTCTTGGATAATATTGTGTGGGCCACTCTCGGTATCTCTGGTGGATAAACAAGAAGATACCACCATATAGTGTGGTGTTACCTCATTAAAATTGCTTTAAATCTATCGACTTCAAACATCAGTATAAAGTTATACAAGGTTAGCTGATACTGCACTCTTCCTCTACGTGGTCATGTATCGAATCAGAAGAAAGAATTGCTGTCTGGCACGTCAGTTATAGTGGGAAGTGATGTCAGATTGGATAGCAGTGCCTTGTTATAGTACCAATTGAACCCATCAGAACACAATTTTTGTTTTTTTATTTGAATGCCTTTCTTTTTCTTCCCTGTGCATTTTTCTTTGACAGTGAATCTTCTAGCTTTTGCTAAAGAAATTACAGGGGTATGATCTTTGGAGTGCTTTCATATGGAATCTTCCAGTGTTGTGCTTTGCATACATTAGCCTAGCATCTTTTGGATCGTATTTGTGTGGCTTCAGCTCTATAAAGGAAAGTGATTTGATTTTCAGTTTCCTTTACCTGAATAATGCACTTATTCCTAATTGTTTGATATGATGCCACTAAAGCACAATAGGCATTGTTTTATAGGAACTGGTTTTAGTTTTGTTTTGTAATGTGCTTCACTTATTTATTATAAGGCACCAGTGAGATTCAAGACACTATTGGTTTCATTTGTACTTTGTGCAACTTCTTTTGTCACCCAAAAAGAGACATCACATAGTAGGAGGACTCATCCAAATAATATTCTATATCCCAAAAGTTGGGTGGCCATATATTACTTTCTGCTGTGATGGTTTGAATGTGAAGAACATTTATAGTGCCTTCATGATTCAGACTAAATATATCGATTGTTTCTGTTGACCAATTTATTTTTTCTCTCCGTAAGGCTGTTAGTTTTGCATGAGGATAATCATTTGAGGTACACTTCTATTCTCTTGATACATCACACTTTTAGGTATACCATTGCTTTTTCACGTCTGTTGCTGTTGGCTGTGAAATTGTAGGTCACCAATTAAAATAAACATCAGTTCATGACACCCATTGATATAACCTCATGTGCTTCGTGTATGTAAATCAACATGTGGATAAAATATTACCGTCTGTCTGTTATATGATATACCTTTTGGTTTCATTGCTTATTTGTGATTATTACTGTTAGGACAAGTACGTTTTCAACCTTTTAACTGTGCTCGTGGTTTCTTTTCGAACCCTTAAAATTAAAATCATCCATTTGCATCCTTAAAACTATAAAATCTCCAATTTGCATCCATTTTAAGGCTGTTTTGTGCTGACCTGGGTATTACATATCATCAAAAACCACTGGATCTTAGGATGAAGGTTGTGTTTTAGATGGTTTTGAGAGACTTACCTTTTAACTGTGCTCGTGGTTTCTTTTCGAACCCTTAAAATTAAAATCATCCATTTGCATCCTTAAAACTATAAATTCTCCAATTTGCATCCATTTTAAGGCTGTTTTGTGCTGACCTGGGTATTACATATCATCAAAAACCACTGGGTCTTAGGATGAAGGTTGTGTTTTAGATGGTTTTGAGAGACTTAGGTGATTAAGTGAATGGTTCACACACAATTTTGATTAAATATTGTTCTTTATAATTTGGCTACTAGTTGGTAAATTTAATGCTGCCTTCGCACTATGGCCAAGTTAGAATTTTCCCTGAAGTTTTCACTTGACTGTCCTGATGATCGCAACCCTTTACCCCTGGTTCTGTGTAAGTGGTATAGAACTCAGGCTAGCTTTGTATATTCTGATTCCAGTAAAGCGCACATATGGATATATGCTGCAATATGTGCGCCGTGACATCACATTTTATGATGCAGCGATTAAGAAGGTTAGATTTGACGGTCTTTGGACTGTAAAAAGGATTCAATATGATTTATAATCTTTTCCACCAAAAAGGGAAACATGCAAAAATAGATGTTTGAAATTTTTGGTCTTATCTTTTTTTTTTCTCGAACACGCAGGAGAGTTGTGTATCTTTGTATTAAGAAGAAAAAAGGAAGGGCAAAAGCCCTTACAACACACACTCACACTCCTAAGCTCTTAGACAAACACACGCGCCTTTTACTAAGATAGGAAACGACTTCACCTCCACAAAAGGATCCTACTGGCTATCTACAGGCTCAAGAGAAGGGAAGGAGCTTCCCTGAGCCTTTGCAAGCTTCCAGTAACGCTGTTCCTCACTTGCGAGCAGCAATGCTCCAGCCAAGCTAGGAGGAGTACCATCAAAAACACACCAGTTGCGATGATTCCAAATTGTCCATGCCCCAAGGATGATAAGTGAGTTGAGTCCTTTTTTATGTGAACCATCCATTCTAGACTCTGATTTGGCCCACCATTCATCGAAAGAGGGTTCATCCTGTTGTGGCGAAAGGGCCTGTAAACCCACTCTCCGCAGCAAAACAAACCAAAATTCGCGTGCAAACACACATGATACTAATAGATGGTTGATAGTTTCTTCTTCTTGATCACAGTGGGGGCAGCGAGCAGGATGTGGGAGACCTCGGCGTGCAAGCCTGTCTGCTGTCCAACATTTGTTATGTGCTACCAACCACATAAAGAAGTGGCATTTTCCAGGGGCCCAAGTTTTCCAAATACACTCCCAAGGTCTGAATACAGTGGAGCCAATGAAGAAACCCTCATATGCAGATTTTGCCGAATATTGGCCTGATGTCGAGAGACGCCATATATGAGCATCCTCCACTCCAGGCTGCAGAACCACGTCCGAGAGAATATCCCACAGCGCTAAGAATTCAATGATGATTCCGACAGTATGAGCTCCTTGGATATCTGCAATCCAGCCATGGTTAGTGAGGGCTTCCAGCACAGTCCTCTTATTAGCTCTTCTCTTGCTAACAATGGCAAAAATTTGTGGAGCAAGGTCAGCCACTCGTTGTCCATTGACCCATCTATCTTTCCAGAATAATGTGCAAGCACCATCACCCACTTCTGAAATGATTGCCACAGAGAAGAGAGCTCTTACTGAATGATGAACCTGGATAGGAAAGGCCGACCAAGATTTATTGGGCTCAGTTTTCTGTAGCCACAACCATCTCATTCTAAGTGCCCATCACAGCCTTTGCAAATCAGAGATTCCAAGCCCTCCAAGCTCTGGTGGTCGGCAAACCTTGGGCCATGCCACAAGACAATGCCCACCTTTCACATCTTTGCGTCCCTTGCAGAGAAATCCCCTTCTTATTTTATCTATTGCCTTGAGAGCCCATGCTGGAAGGTCCAGGGCCATTGCCAAATAGACCTTTTGGTCTTATCTACATCCTGCTTATTCATGTAACCGGAAATTGTCAAGGACCCTGGAACCATATGCGACTTCATTTGCTTTCGTGCCTTTTCTGTGGCTGGTGTATGCATATTTTGCATGGGCGTCTTCACCTTTCCTTCCTTCTCGGATATGTAATCATGCCCTTGTTCAGTTCCCAAATCCAACCCCAAATTTCACTATGCAAAAAGAAGATTCCCCGTCACATCAAAATGTCGGCACATGCATGGAGTACTAAATGTAGATGAAATTAAAAACTAATTGCACAGTTTTGTTGTACTTTGCGAGACGAACATTTTGAGCCTAATTAGTCAAAGTTTGGACAATTTTTACCAAATAAAAACAAAAATTGCTACAGTACGACGTGACCTACACTATTCCAACTTCTCCTCCCAATTCCAACATCTAAACAAGGCCCATTAGTTCCTCATGCTATGATGCCAATATTTTTGACAAAAAAAAACATGCATTTCACGAATCTACTTTGCCGATTTGTGTAATTCCACTCGGTGCTTCCTATTTCCTTTATTTTTTCTCTTTTTGGGGATTGACATCCACTCATTGCTACACGGCACTACCACAGTGGTGACATGTGGGTCCGCTGTCCTAACCACATGCACCATACGTCTTTAAAACCCCAGCCTAATGTGCATCCTCCAGTCCAAGGCCACTAGGAGATTGTAATGGAGAACAATACTCCTCCAAAGTCTGGGACGGGCTTCTTCAAAACTTGCTTCAATGGAGTTAATGCTCTCTCAGGTTCCTAGTTTCTTCCATTCTGCCTGTCTTTTGTAAGCTTGAGATGCAAAGAAGTGATGCTATATCAGTTTTACATATGGTTGTCCATGTGTCCTTATTGAACTAGCGAACTCTCTGTATATATTTTCTTCATTTTTTTTCAGGGGTTGGAATATTATCTATTCCGTATGCATTGTCTCAAGGAGGATGGTTGAGCTTACTTATTTTCTTAACCATAGCAATCATCTGTTTCTATACTGGTATTCTCCTACAGAGATGTATAGACTCGAGTTTGCTTGTTAAGACCTATCCTGATATTGGTGAGCTAGCTTTTGGTCGGAAAGGGAAAATCATAGTAGCAATATTCTTGTACCTAGAGCTGTATCTTGTGGCTATTGATTTCTTGATATTAGAAGGTGACAACTTGGAGAAATTATTTCCAAATGCTAACTTCCATGCTGCTGGGCTCAAGGTTGGAAGCAAGCAAGGGTTTGTGTTGATCTTCAGTCTACTTGTTTTACCAACAACATGGCTTCGGAGCTTGAACATGCTTGCATATGTCGCCCTCGGTGGAGTCATGGCTTCTGTCATTTTAATCGCCTCTGTTCTGTGGGTTGGAACATTTGATGGGGTTGGTTTTCATAAGAAAGGTGTGCCTGTGGACTGGTCTGGTATGCCAACTGCTATGAGCTTATATGCGTTCTGCTTCAGTGGCCATGCTGTTTTTCCGATGATATACACTGGCATGAGAAACAGAAAAGCGTTCCCCACAGTAAGTAAAGCAGAAGTCCTTTCACCAGTATATTTTGTTCATTTTTCTATGGATCTAGACAAATACAACTGTTATAAAGTACTGTTTTATTAAAAATGGCATTAATCATCCTACTCTGCCCAAAAATTAAGAAATATGAAATTGGAATCTTTACACTAATGTAGAGAAAGATATCTTGCTCACTCTGATTGTGAACTCCAGTTCGGGTATAAACTGCAATTTGTCAAACTTCTATGGTGACATCATTTCTATCTTTTACAATTTCAGGTGTTGCTCATCTGCTTCATTATCTGCACTCTTAGCTATGGTCTGACCGGTGTCATTGGATACTTGATGTTTGGGGAATCATTAAGTTCCCAGGTGACTCTAAACCTTCCATCAAACCGTTTTGCCTCCAACGTCGCGATCTACACGACGTTGATCAATCCGTTCACCAAGTTCGCGCTGCTGATCACTCCAATAGCAGAGGCTATCGAGGATAAACTTCCTGTGGGCAAGAATGGGACCATCAGTATCTTCATCCGGACTGCCCTGGTCGTCAGCACAGCCATCGTGGCCCTTGCCGTGCCCTTCTTTGCCTATGTTGTCGCTCTTACTGGTTCGTTTCTCAGCAGCACGGTCACGATGTTGCTACCTTGTGCTTGCTACCTGAAGATCAGCTCAAGGACCTCGAGGACTCTGAGGTTGGAGCTGGTAGTTTGCCTGGGTATTATCATGATTGGGGCGGTGGTAATTGTGGTCGGCACGTATAGCTCACTGAAACAGATTATTCATAGCTTTTGATTTCTGAATGATGTATACACGTTGAGTGGGTGTAATCACGAATTGTATGTGATAGCTATCCTAGGAAGATACTATAGCGAATGAATCATAGACAAGACGATCTTGTGATCTGGAATTAGCTTCGTATAATTTGTTCAGATACAGCTTGTATAACTAGTGCCCAAGGTAAACATTGACCGGGCATTCATATCAATCAACATCCAAATATTCAGCTCTGATCGTTCCCAATGAACCTAATATTTTCTGCGACCAATTCATATGGCAAATACAGGCCAATCCAGATTTGTCCTATTATTCAATTTTTTTATTTTAATTTAACCATTAATATCATGCAGTGCAGCGCGCACTGTTGAGGGACTCCTGGAATTTTGGTCAGTCGTCAGGGTCGTATTCTACGCCGTGTTCGTGCTTCTCCTAGTTTGCTTCGTCTTTGGGTTTGCAAAAAATTTTGCAAAATTTTTCAGATTCTCCATCACATCAAATCTTTGGACACATGCATGAAGCATTAAATATAAATAAAAAATAAAACTAATTACACGGTTTAGATGAAATTCACGAGACAAATCTTTTAAGCCTAGTTAGTCCATGATTGTATAATGTTTATCAAATAACAACAAAATGCTACAGTAGTATTTCCAAAAAAAAAACGGAAACTAAACAGGCCCTTTGTTTGCCACTTTGCCTAATTCCCTGGCACTGCTACTCTGGTGGGTGGTGACACCCGCAACTTTTGCCTTTTTTTGTTATAAAAAAATCTTGTCCAGCAGCCCCACTTTGTTTTATTTCTATGGTTATCAGTTAGATAGTGTGGTATTAGGCTATTAACTACAGGGAACCGGCGCCAGTCTGGTTCTCTCAGTCTTCAACTAAATTGTGGGAATCCTTTTTCTTTTTTTTAAACAATCGCCCTAAAATGTGGGTAGAATATCGATGTAAAAGAACAACGATTAATATTACTGAAATGAAATAATAATTGGCAATTTTGCTTTTGCTGCTAGTACCGGATTATGTTCTTCTACAGACGCGGACACTGGATTATGCTTATGCCCCCTTCGACTTGTCAAATAAAGTAATTGTGCTCTCTTAAAGAAAAAAAAAAGAAATGAAAAGAGAAGCTAGTGCTGGACTGTATGCTACTAGGGTTCTTGATGTAAAATTCTTGCCAGGCTTAGCAAGAATCCTAGGCAGTAAAACAAGAGCTGTGGGGGTAGTAAAATATTTCATCATAAAACTTATTGACTGGCTTACCAATTCTTGCTGAGTACTGAGTACTGTGTATGTATCAATGGTTCTGTTCACATTGACTTCGCTCTCTCGGTGCCCTCTGGAGGGCAGCCAACCATTCCATTGTTCAGCTGAAATTGTATGACCTGATTAACCGCGCTATTTATCAGATCCATCAAGGAGAACTATGACTGATATTCTTCAATAACCGATGCGTGCCACAAAAATGAAAGAAGGATAGCAATTTCAAATGCGTCATGCAAAAATGTCAAGGGTTCTTTTTGGCTCCAGGATCCCACGGCCACTGAACCTATATCTGCACTGCCACTATAACATCACATTCCCAGTATGAATGGCATTGTTCGTGACTGGTGAGGGTGATGCATTAGTGGATCTATTCGTCACACGATTCACTTCCAAACTGTTTGTGGTGATGTTACGTCAAAACAAAACAAAACAAAACAAAAAACTGTTGTGGTGATGCACGATGTGGGTGGGCTTCAGTACCCTTATAGTGGATTTCATCCGTCCAGAGCATAACCTAGGGCTGGTTTAGTTGCCAAAAAAATTGGCAAAATGATACTGTAACAAATTTCGTTGTTATTTGGTAATTAGTGTCCAATCATGGTCTAATTAGGCTTAAAAGATTCATCTCGTTCATTTCGTCTAAACTGTGTAATTAGTTTTATTTTTTATCTATATTTAATGCTTCATGCATGCGTCCAAAGATTCGATGTGACGGAAAATGTTGAAAAATTTTGCAAAATTTTTTGTAACTAAACAGGGCCCTAGTTCTTCATCTGTTTGCACTTCGCTTGCTCCACTACATTTTTGTTTCCTTTAATTTCTCCCTCATTTAATGGTAGGTACACAGCTTTTGGTAAAATCTTGTTCAACAACGAGTGTTATCGTAAACGTTAAACGGTTAGTCACCATCCATTTAGCGTTTAGATGGTTTAGATGACCGATTAGACGGTTCAAATGGCTTGCACTGTAGCAGTAAATGTACACTAAGTTAATTTTTTTATACAAATGTTTAAGTGCAATTTAAGGTATCAATATAGTTCCATAATTCGACATAGACGATAAACAATTATACATACAGTCATACACATAGTCATATATATATCATTTAAATTGCACCAAAATTTCACCTCTACATGCGCAAGCCCAATTTTACCCACCCAAAAAGTTTGATATCATTTTAAATATTCAAGGTGAAATGATCGAACATGCAGTGTACTACTACTAAAGTTTCAAACGTCCTTTTACCTCCGCTGCTACACTAATGCTCCAATTCCATTTTTTTTGTCGCAAAAAATCGAAGCCCAGACCCATGTGGGACCTAGGGAGCATTCTCTAGTAGTGCAGTAACAAAACATAGCAGCATGGCTCAACGACCCCTTCCCCGGCCCTAAAAAAAAAAACTCCCGCACGCGTGCAAAAATCCACCATCTCTATCTTCCTTCTATAAAATCAAGACTGCAGGAACGGGGGGAAATTAATTTTTTACTATCATTGCTCTGGCACTCATCCAGTTAGCAATTATACATTTGCCATATGAACAAGTGCACATTTTTCCTATACCGCAATCGCACACACCATAACTACATTCGTGCCGTGAGTGCAGCGGACGATTCGTCTACCACAGTTGGCGAGGTTGGGCGCCAAAATTGAACTAGCCAGTGCGGCAGCCGCCGAACCTCTGGCGATGTGCGGCGTGGGTGTTTGGCACTTGCGACGTGTCGCACTTTGGGCGCGACGACTTGCAGCGGGCGTTGGGCACCACCCAAACACGCCCTTAGTGCCTCATTTTTGTAACTTTTGGCGTCGCGGTAGTCCAGATCAACCTACCAGAAGACTTTGGTGACCCTGACGCTTTATCCTGTCGCTTGGGCCCCCTCGCTCAGTTCATTCCGTTCATTCCCCCACCCGTTGTCTCCCTTCTTCCCCGTTCTCCTCCCGCTCCGCGGCGACTTCGACGACGACTCCAACCTCTGGTGACGACAGCGCCAAGTGCTCGTTTGAACCCGATGGATCCGCAGTTCCTACATGCGCTCCCAAGGCAAGGAAGGTTAGTGACACCATTGCCCCGTATCATGCATGCAGCATTGGCGAACTAGGGTTAGGGTTCGATGGGGATTTAGGGGGATTCGGCGTTCTTGGCCTGAACTCGTCTATTTGTTGTTCATTCGAAGGCGACTGATGTAGTACGCGCTCGATTCGGGCCTGTGAGCATGGATCCTCCTGGCGGCCCCCTTCGTAAGTCATGTTCTTGCCACTGCGGGTAACAGATTGCCTGGGCTGGCGGCCCCCTTCGTAACTGTGGAATGTTTATATTCATGCCAGAATTGAACCTAGCAATGCGTTTAGAGTAGTTCTTAAGGTTGCTAAGTATACCGCTGATGTTAAGTATGGTGGGCTGGTAGAAATGGCTGAGCAAGAGCATGAGTTGTGGCTGTATAGGAGCATTGGGTACAGCCTAGCTCAGTTTTGTGATGATGTTGCTACAAAGATTATCTGGGGGCTTAGCCAGCAATTTGAGTTTTGGACACTAATACTTGCTCTGAATGAAAAATTAGAAGGGATGATCAATGGGTAATGATGAAAGGACAAATGGGATGAAATGGTGGCTTACATTGCTATGGAGGTTGTTGCCAAAGATGGATACGGGAGAAATGATAGTTCAGTGGCATCTAAGGTTAGCAACATTGGTATTCCTCCTAGGTATGGTGTCACTGATTTGGATGCTTCTTCTGCTGGGCCTAATGCAGAAAGCACTGGTGATACATGTACCGTCGAAGTCGCTGCGGAGCGGGACGACAACGGGAAAGAAGAGAGACAACGGGTGGGGGAATGAACCGGATGAATTGAGCGAGGGGCCCGAGCGACAGGATAAAGCGCTAGGGGCACCAACGTCTTTTTCCCCCTGGCCAATCCACACTGGCAGGCTGATCTGAACTGCCACGACGCCAAAAGTGGCAAAAATAAGGTGAGAACGGTTCATGTGGCAAATGTGTAATTGTCAAACTAAAATTGGCAACTAGACGGGTGCCTCTGGGAACGATGGCAAAAATTAAATTTCCCATAGGAACTGTGAGGGAGGAGGGCATACGTGGATCTGTCGCCTACGAACTCCTTGGCTGACCATGGAGCGGGGAGCCGGATGCGGAGAGGCGGCACACCACAGTACCACACATCCATGGACCACGCACCACGGGTGACAAATGCAGAGGGCAGCATAGGGCGGAGGAGCGGAGTGAGCCTTGCTGACATAGGAGGGAGGTGCTAGCGCCGTTGCTGCTTCAAGCTTCATGTCCATGTCGTGAGAAGATGGTTCGAACAGACGACAGTCACCAGAGTCCGCTCCCCGCCAACTCGATCTAGAGGACATGGTGGGCCCTTTGTTCGAATCTGGCGCCCATGCTCTCTCCCTTCTTGCTGTTGCAGCTGACGCCTTCCTGTGCTCGTCCAGCGTCAACGCTTCTTGTTTTGCTTCAGCGCCCATCGCTCCCTCCACCCGGATCGAGCCTCTTGAAATCGGCTTCTTCTCTAGCCTTGAGCAGCTCTCCATGCAGTAGTGGTGGCGTGATGAATCTGGCTGCGATTTAGGTGCGTCGTGCATCTCTCCGATGCCTGGCGCACTCGGAGTTCGCAAGCAAGGAGGGCTTGCCCGCGCTACCACTTCTGGTGGTTGTGGCCAAGACGACGACGAGGCACACGATTACGACGAGATCAACACGACAACAACGGGTTCCTTGGCATCGGGTACTGATGCGTGTCCGCTGCTCGAGTTGTTGCCAAAGCCACAACCGCTCTTGCAGTGTTGGTTTAAGTTTAAAAGATTGACAACTCATGGGTAGTTAGTGGTACAAAGCCGGGACTTGGGCCGTGTCATTTAAGGACGGCCATGGCACGGTCTTTTAGCATGGCCCGAAGCACGGCACGATACGGAATATTTTGGGTCGTGCCTAGCACGACACAAATACGAGGACCGTGCCATGCCTATAATCTTGGCATGACGGGTTACATGGCCCGACCCGCATTTTGAGTCGTATTTGGGCCGGCACGGAAATGACATGTAGTATGCATTTTTCTAGCATTTATTATACTATCTCTATCTACTTCTTGAATAGATTATAAAAATCATTAAAACTTTCATAAAAATAGTACACATAAGATATGTATTTTTTATATCACGAACGGAAAAGGAAAAACTAGCAGAAATATTCTGAGGGCCATGCTTGCGTCGGCATGACCCAAAGGTGTGTCGACGTGCCACGGGCCATGCTTGGGACGAAGAAAAGATTTACCATACTATATCGGCACGGCCCGATGTGTCTCACGAGCCTAGAGGGCATGACCCGAAGCGGCATGAAGCACGAGATGGCCGTGCCGTGCCGTGCCGGCCCGGCCCGGCCCGGCCCAAGTCCCACCTCTAGTAGTGGAAGGAGGGTAGCACTTAGAACGATTCATTTCACCATGTAACTATGAGTTTTTGGATTGGAATTGAAAACCTATAGTTGCATGAGCCGTGAATGCGGAGACACTTTGACTGCACTAGGTAACTTAGAGGTTAGTGAGTTGTGGGACCCTTTGAATGACGTGGCTTCACGAAATTGCTGAGAAATTCCTAATGGGGGATCTCCTATTTAGGTAAAACAGATATCTTAATTAGTGTAATAGAGTAATTAGAGGAGATATAAGGGAAAAATTGCGACCTAGGGGTGTCTGGCCCCCTCTCTCACCACCTCTGCTAGCCAACGCTGGCATTAACTTATTTCCTCGAATAGTCCTCATAAATACTTTTGAATATTTAGGCATAATATATCTTATTGATCTTTGAGGGAGTTTGGGAAAATTCTGGAAGAGTAAAGTTACTCTATAGCATCCGTTTTATACATATAGGGTGTGTTTGATTCGTTTCCTATACAGCCTGGCTAGCAAAACTAAGCCAGCCTACCCCAAGCCTGCTCCTAGCAACTATGTGTTTGGTTGGGTGTTTTGGTTTGGGTATAGTCACCTCTTCTTTGAGTTGGTGAGTTCACCCCCTTTGAGGCATTTTGTAGAACACCTGGTGGGCATGAGAATGAATAAAAGGAGACAAATAATAGCAGTGAAAACAAAGAATAAATTCATATCCAAATTCATTAGAATTGCAGTCTGGCTGGACACGGCAACTGAAACTGAAAGTAAGAACAGCTGCCTGCAAGTTTCTGCAAAACTGAATGTTCACAACATTAGAATAAGGAACCTTACAGCAGAAAAATCTATACAAGATTTGGTCTTTGATCAGAACAAAAAGTATGAAATCAAAAGAAGCAGCAAGTCACCAAGCAGGCAAGGTAAACTCTGAAAATTAGAGTAGATTCAGTTAGACAAAACATTAACGTCCGTTTTACTGAACTTCAGTTTCAGTTTGCAAGTACTCTACTTTGGAGCTCTCTACCTCCCACTCTGATCCGAGTTACACTCTGAACATATAAGCAATGTTGTAGCACTCATCTAGCTCTACAACAGGGTGCAATTGGTTTAGATTTTAGCTTAATGGATCAGGAGATAGAGATAGGAGAAGATGGCTGTTTCAGTCGATTTTTGGGCCTTTTTGAAACGCCATCAGGCTCTCGGTCGTGGCCGACCGTGTCAGCGGCGCAGCGCCGCCGTAGCCCTGCTGCTGCCTGCGCAGCCTCGCGCCTGCGTCAAGGAACTCCATCAGGTAGCTGTAGTTCTCCGGCAGCTTGGCCTCCCACACGAAGTCCGCCCCCGCTGCGCGTGGACCTTGGTCGACGGGCGCTCCACCGCGGCGTCCGGCTCCGCACGGACTACCACCCGTACGAGTCACGGTGCCGCCTCGCGGCCTCCCACGACCTCTTCGTCGCTGACTGCGCCATCCTCCCTCTGCTCCGGCGCCGTGGCAAGGCCGGGCGCGTGCGGCCTAGGTGCGGAGGCACGACGGCGAGGCGGTGGCGAGGAGGAGCAGCAGGAGCGCGAGGCTGAGGTGGGAGCGGGCGCGGTCATGGCCGGAGTGGTGGCCGGAGCACCGCCGTCGTCCTCCTCGAGTTGCCGCGGAGTGGGGGCGCGGAGACGAGCTGTGAGGACGAGCAGGGACCTCCGCCGCGGCGGCGAGTCTGCGAGCTGGGGAGGAGCAACTGGCGGCGGCGAGTCTACGAGCTGGGGAGGACGAGCAGGGACCTCCGCCGCCGCACAGGACCTCCAGAGCAGCGCGGGGCGGTGACGAGAACGAACGACGGGGCTGGCTCTGGCCTGGCTCCAGCAGAAACACCAACCTGGTGATCCAACTTGGGCCAAGCCCTGGCGGTACGGCGGAACAGATGGAGCCTGGCTCCAGGGGCTGACCAAGGAGTGTCGTCTGAGTATCATTACGCGAGAGTATAAATAATTATTTTTATATACAAAATAAAGGTTGTGTCTATAGAAGAAATATTTTTCAAATAACAGAAAAAACACCAACATATAAGTACTGTACAAGTGTACAACAGAGCAGAAGTGATTTTTTTTTTAGAATTAGCAGAAGTGATTTCTAGTATACTATAGTTCAATTGGTGAAAGGAAAGAAAAAGGAAAAAAAACATCTCAGCATATGGGCCGCTTGGGCCGAAGTGTGGTTGCCGCGTTGCGCCACACCCGAATGGTCTATACCTGATGCGAAGATGGCCGCCTCGGCTCCCGGCGGCCGTCGTTCACCGCCATGCCGGCGCCCCGGCCGCACCGGACGTAGCCGTGGCAATGGACCACGCCGACGGCCTTGTCCGCCAGCACAACCGCTCTCTTGTGGAGCTTTTCCGCCGCGGCCGCTTCTCTGCCGCCCGCCGCCTTTTCGATGCGCTTCCTGCCCGCTCCGTGGTCACATGGAACTCGCTCCTCGCGGCGCTCTCCCGCCGCAGCGACGTGAGAGCTGCGCGCTCCTTCTTCGACGCCATGCCAGTGCGAGACATCATCTCTTGGAACACGCTCCTTGCGGCGTACGCTAGATCGATGCAACCCGATCACCTCGGCGCCGCGCACCGTCTGTTCGACGAAATGCCTCAGCGCGATGCCGTCTCGTGGAGCACACTTCTCGGCGCCTACACGCGCCGCGGGCTCATGGAGGAAGCCCAGAGGCTGTTTGATGAGATGCCACATAGGAATCCGGCTTCTTGGAATACCATGGTCACGGGGTTCTTCGCTGTTGGCCAAATGAGGAAGGCACTCAATGTGTTCGAGGCAATGCCTGTCAAGGACTCTGCGTCACTGTCTGCAATGGTCTCCGGTTTTATCAGGAATGGCTGGTTGCACGAGGCTGATGAGCTGCTTACAAAGCGCCTGAGGGTGATGGACATGGACAAGGCTGTTGATGCTTTCAACACCCTTATTGCTGCGTATGGACAAACAGGGAGGGTAACTGATGCAAGGAGGTTATTTTCTATGATTCCAAAAACACAGAGCCAGCACAAGGGGCATAAGAGGAGGGTGTTTGAGAGGAATGTTGTGTCATGGAACTCGATGATGATGTGCTATATCAGAACTGAAGATGTTTGCTCAGCTAGGGCATTGTTTGATGAGATGCCATATAAGGACTTGGTGTCATGGAACACTATGATAGCAGGGTACACTCAAGTCTCAGATATGGAGGAGTCAGAGAAGCTGTTTTGGGAAGTGCCAGACCCTGATGCAGTGACCTGGAATTTGATGATACGAGGGTTTACACAAAAAGGGGATGTGGAACATGCTCGGGAATTCTTTGATAGGATGCCAGAGCGGAGCACCATCACGTGGAATACAATGATATCGGGTTATGAGCTAAATGAGGATTATGATGGTACAATCAAGCTATTCCAAAGGATGCTAGAAGTTGGTGAGAGGCCTGATCATCACACTTTCTCTTCAGTTCTAGCAGCATGTGCGTCACTTGCCATGTTGCGCCTTGGGGCTCAGCTCCACCAACTTATTGAAAAAATATTTCTGCCAGATACGGCAACCAACAATGCACTTATGACAATGTATTCCAGATGTGGTGAACTAACCAGTGCAAAGGCCATCTTCAGCCAGATGCATACACAAAAAGATTTAGTTTCTTGGAATGCACTGATAGGAGGTTATGAGCACCATGGTAATGCTACAGAAGCGTTGCGCCTGTTTGAGGAGATGAGGAGTGCCAAGGTTATGCCAACTCACATAACTTTTATTTCTCTCCTGAGTGCCTGTGGAAATGCTGGCCTTGTCTCCGAAGGACGGGTGGTTTTTCATACCATGGTTCATGAGTACGGCCTCGCTCCTAGGGTTGAGCACTACGCTGCGCTTGTCAATCTCATAGGACGACATGGCCAGCTTGAGGACGCATTGGAGGTGATCAAGAGCATGCCAATTGCTCCAGACCGAGCTGTGTGGGGGGCATTCCTGGGAGCCTGCACTGCTAAAAAGAATGAAGCGCTGGCTGAGGTGGCTGCCAATGCATTATCCAAAATTGATCCTGAGAGTTCTGCTCCATATGTTTTGATGCACAACTTACATGCCCATGAGGGGAGGTGGGGAAGTGCATCTGTGGTTAGAGAAGACATGGAACGGCTAGGGATTCACAAGCATCCAGGGTACAGCTGGATTGATCTGCACGACAAGGTGCATGTCTTCATCTCAGGGGATACCTCGCATCCCCTTACCCAGGAGATTTTTTCAGTGCTAGAATGTTTTTATAGGTCATGTAGAGATTGGAGCTAGACGGCTATGTGAAATTGTTGTGTTTGGAGGAGATAAGAGGTTTTGCGGTGTAGAAACAAGCTCTTTCTTCCGTTCTTCTTGGCCTGTACATGTCTCTCTTGTAATGTTTGCATCTTTCTTTGGTAATGAAAACACAAATATTTTATTATTATATTTGATAAAATTGAAGATCTATGAGGGCACTGCTGATTGTGCGAAAAACTAAAGTAAACTCATACAGATTTCCATAACAGTGATGTGGCTGTCAAGTGGAGTATTTGCCTACAGCTTGAAGAATTTAAAATCCAACGGTTGAAATTACATGGAGATGAGCCAACACAACTGCTCAAGTAATCTCTCACCCCTTTACATGGAGATGAACCAACTCAACTGCTCAAGTAATCTCTCAACCCCAACCCCACCCCCACCTCTTGAATGGATACATAATTGCCTATGCATGATAATTATTGCTGTAATGATCAGTTCATAAATTTATGACTAAAGTAAAAACCTTAGCCTTAACCCCAAATATATGCCATCGTCCCATCGACGTCCAAGAAAGTAGCATTTTGATTGAATACAAGTAATCCATTCAAAGGTGTAAGGCAAAGAGAAACTATAGAATAAAATTTTCTTCAAAAGAATTTCCCGTTGCGTCATGTACTCCGTGCTACTAACTTCCCAATGGAAAAAAAATGCCATGGATAGACGGCGAAGATTAGTAGGTAGTAGAAACAAATCTTGAACTGAATCTAGCCGAAAGGCTTTGATTGACCACTATGCATGCTCTCTAATGCACGAACCCCAATGGCATGCTCGGCAATTACCAAGAGCTAATTATATCTGTAACTCCCGATCCATTAGCCACCCTTTGCATTAATTCCTCGCGTGGTTTTTAATGGCCGTTTCCATTAACCCAATGATCCCAGGGTTTAAAAGAGCCGCATTTGCCTTCCATCTTCTCCACTCCCTATATTGGTGGCCTCAACTCCGTTCCAGCATCTCCCGGAACCATGAAGGCCAAGATTGAAGAGAGGTAAACCGTAAAGTCGTTGCTTCTTCGTACTCCTCAATTTTTTGCACAGAATGTCAGTGCGCTAATAGCAATTCTTTTTCTTGGGCCGTGTTTAGATCCCGAAAGGGACGGCCCGAATCGGCGCCTGCTGCTACAGTGTTCCTATCAGAACACTGTAGCAGCTTTTGTTTTTTAATGTAAAAATTGTCCAAAATTTGATTAATTGACTCAAAATGTTCGTCTCGTAAAGTACAACAAAACTGTGCAATTAGTTTTTGATTTCATCTACATTTAGTACTCCATGTATTTGCCGGTATTTTGATGTGATGGAGAATCTCCTTTTTGCATAGTAGAATTTGGGAGGAGAATTTGGGATCTAAACAAGGCCTTGTTTGCATTGGCAGCAGCTTGTGGCCTTACTGGACAGGTGCTTGGCCTGATAGCCACCTGCTTGAAGAGGAAGCGCTCCTCTCCGGCCTCTCCTTACCAAGCTTGCACTTCCACCCATCGTGCTCGACCATTACATCCAGCAACATTCTGCAAGGTATGCTTCTTTTTTCCTGTATGGAGTTCGGATTCAGGATTTCAGGTGCAAGATCGATGAGACCTTCTTCCGAACTGGATGTCTTGTTCTTCGAGACGCATGCAGGTGAGCTCGACGCCATCTTTGAGGATGATGTGCTGAGGCATTGGGATGACATGGAGCAGCAGTCTGACAACAAGGTACAGATTGAAGGCAACGAGAGGCTGCCGCTGCTTTGCTGCTACACCGAGGAGGAGAAGGAAGTGTCCTCGAACACCAAGGTCGTCGTCAGAGCAGGCCAGCAAGTGAGGGCGGAGGAGCCGGTCCTCACGTTCGAGCTCGTGTCGCAGTACTTCTACATGCCGATCATGCAGGCGGCGCGGGAGCTCAACGTCGGCCTCACCCTCCTCAAGAAGAGGTGCAGGGAACTGGGCATCCCTAGGTGGCCACATCGCAAGATGAAGAGCTTGCAGTCCCTCATCAAGAATGTCCAGGTTTCCCTTCCCTATGTCTCTCCATCCATCCCCCCAGTTTCACATTCACAATGCTCTGCGTCAGATAGATTAGAAGTATGCATAATTCAATCAGTCCGTGATGGGAATTTGTGAGACTGCTGGGTTTGCGGTGCAGGTCCTACAGGAGGCGGGCAAGGCGACCGATGAGGAGCAGCTGAGGGTGGTGGTGGAGATGCTGCAGCAGGAGAAGCAGCTCCTGGAGCAGAGGCCGTATGTGCAGCTGGATGAGAAGACCAAGAGACTCAGGCAGGCCTGCTTCAAGGCCAACTACAAGAAGAGACGGCTCTTGGCTCTCAAAGGAGGGGAGGCACCAAGATGATCCAAACCACAAGTGTACTTGACCAGTGAGGTCCTTTTGCAAGCGTCATGACGGGATTTCAGCTTATCCTATTATATAATACTATCTCTTTTTATTTATGCTCAATCAATGTAGTAATCCTAGGTCCCTTTGGAACGCGAGAAGCTTTTCCCGAATCATGTGGGAACCGAACATGTTTCCGTGAAATTCATGTGTTTCGTTCTTGTTTCGTGAAGTGTCTAAGTACAACATACTATTGCATTTTTTGCACTACGCTATGCTGCTATTTGTATACTGCAGTGTACTACAGTACTAGTCTTCTCAAGGTTCAAGCGGTGACCAGCTCTGTCCGGGCCGCTGTTTCCCTCTGCTCCCTGCCAATGTCCACGCGCTCCGACAAGATGGCCCTGAACTCGTCGCCGGTGAGCGTCTCCTTCTCCATGAGCACGTCCACCAGCTGGTCGATGGCCGCGCGGTTCCTCCTGACATGCTCCTTGGCGACCTCGTACGCCTGGTCGACGATGTGCTTCACGGCGCTGTCGATGTCCGCGGCGAGCTTCTCGGACATGGAGTTCCGGGCGAGCATCCGCAGCACGACGTCGCCGCTCTGCGCGGCCGGCTCCATGAGAGCCCACGGCCCGATCTCCGACATCCCGAACGTGGTCACCATCTGCCGCGCCACCTGCGTCACCTGCTGCAGGTCGCCCGCCGCGCCCGTCGTCACCTCGGCCTCCCCGAAGATCACCTCCTCGGCGGCGCGCCCGCCGAGCCCGCCCACGATGCGCGCGAAGATCTGCTGCTTGGACACCAGCGTCGGGTCCTCGCCCGGCAGGAACCACGTCAGCCCGCGCGCCTGCCCTCGTGGGATCAGCGTCACCTTCTGCACCGCGTCGTGCCCCGGCATCAGCGTCCTGCATCAATCACGGTTACGGCAATGGAACATTAGCTTGGAACAAATTAAAGAGGAAGGAAGGTCGATTAGTAATAATAATACTTACGCGCAGACGGCGTGGCCGATCTCGTGGTAGGCGACAAGCAGCTTGCTTTTGCCGTCGGTCATGGTGGTGCCCTCGAGGCCGGCGACGATGCGGTCGATGGAGTCGTCGATCTCCTTGACACTGATGCGGTCCTTGCCGCGGCGGCCGGCAAGGATAGCAGCCTCATTCATAAGGTTGGCAAGGTCGGCGCCGCTGAACCCGGGCGTGCGCATGGCCACAACGCTGAGCGACACGTCGGGGTTCAGCTTCTTGTTGGAGCTGTGCACCCTGAGGATCTCCTCCCGCCCGCGGACGTCGGGGAGCCCGACGCTGACCTGCCGGTCGAAGCGGCCCGGGCGGAGCAGCGCGGCGTCGAGGATCTCCGGCCGGTTCGTGGCCGCGATGACGATGACGCCGCTGTCTCCGCTGAAGCCGTCCATCTCCGTCAGCAGCTGGTTCAGCGTCTGCTCCCGCTCGTCGTTCCCGCCGCCGATGCCCGTGCCGCGCTGGCGTCCCACGGCGTCGATCTCGTCGATGAAGACGAGGCACGGCGCGTTGGCCTTGGCCTTGTTGAAGAGGTCCCGCACCCGCGACGCGCCCACGCCGACGAACATCTCGATGAACTCGGACCCGGACAGCGAGAAGAAAGGCACCCCGGCCTCCCCCGCGATGGCCTTGGCCAGCAGCGTCTTCCCCGTGCCCGGCGGGCCCACAAGCAGCACGCCCTTGGGGATCCTGGCCCCCACCGCCGTGAACTTCTCCGGCGACTTGAGGAACTGCACGATCTCCTGGAAGTCCTGCTTGGCCTCGTCCACGCCGGCGACGTCGTCGAAAGTGATCCCGGTGTTGGGCTCCATCTGGAACTTGGCCTTGGACTTGCCGAGCCCGAACGGGAGGCTGGGCCCCCTGCCCCCTGCGCCGGGGTTGTTCATGGTGACCGACCTCCAGATCAGCGAGGCGATGAAGAGGAGCGGGAAGCCCAAGTTGAGGAGGAGGTCGAGGAACATGAGCCCAAGGTTGGGTTCCACGGGGTGCGCCACGAAGTCGACGCCCCTGTCCCGCAGCTTGCGCACCAGCTCGGCCTCGGCGGGGAGGCCCGGGAGCTGCACCCGCACCCTGTGCACCCTCGACGCGGCCAGCGCCGGGTCGTCCAGCTCCACGATGGCCACCGAGCCGTTCTCGAAGAAGTCCACCTTCCGCACCGCGCCGGCGTTGAGGTAGTCCAGGAACCGTGAGTAGGACATCCGGTTCGACGTTACCTCCTCAGGCGCCGGCGCCGTCTCGGCACGCGCCCGCGCTGGGTCTCTCGCGGCGAGACCGAGCCCGAGACCCAGCCCCGCGGACTGCAGCAGCCTCCTCCTGCTGAAACCGGTGGTGTCTGATAACGACGACGAAGGAGGCGCGACCTTGGCTGCTGGAGGCGCACGCTTCTGTACAGGCGCCTGCTTGGACACGTCCTGCGCCCGGCAGATGGGCAGGCGGCTCGTCGTGGTCAGGGACATGGTCGTCGGCGACATCGGCAACTAATCGGACTAGATCGACTACCTCCTACTGAGTGACGCAAAATTGCAATGTAGCGTCGTACGCGCGTGCCGTGTCAAGTTTCAATCGTCCTTGCGGTTTTGGAGGGAACGGGGGCAGCCAGCCCAGCGCAGGTTTAAATAGATTCATTCAGGTCGCGGTGATGTTCAAGCGGATGTTGTCGAGTTTGCCCGTGTTTGATTGGCAGCGATTTTGAGATGGTTTCTCCCGTAGTTTCGTGAGTTGGTGGATCGGGCTTGTCCGGTTGCGCTTCGCGTAACGTCTAGAACCCGCCGGCGGATAATCCCTGTCGTCCCGGGCCGAAATCCAGGGCAGCCAATTACGTATTTTGTGTGGATCGCGTCCGCCGGCTCCACCGAACAGTAGTAAGCTCTAGCGGCGTCCGGTGTTTTTCTTGTCGCCGCGGCCCGCGCAGCGCACGGCCGCACACCTGGGCAGGGTTTTTTTTACCGACCGGTTTCCGGTAACCGCCGGCCTCCGGTAGCGGTAAACCGGCCCGGTTTACCGGTAACCGGTCGGTAACCGGCCGAATTCAAAATCAAATTCAAACCCGCTTCGGTTCGGTTCGAGTCCGGTAAACCGGCCGGTTTGGAGCGGTAACCGGCCGGTTTTACCGGTTTACCGGTCCAAACCGTTTTTTTTCTTTCATGAATAAAAAGAAATTTTGGTACTTCCTTTGCACAAATTAATGTAAAAAGACCACACAATGTGGTAAAAAATAACATAAGTCACTAAAGCAACAATATATAGTCGCATACAAATACATATTCGCTTAAATATATAGTCACTAAAACAACAATATATAGTCGCATACAAATACAATATATAGTCGCTTACACAAACAAAGATATAGTTTCCGCTCGCATGGTCAACTACGTAGGATGTATGGGAAGACCCCTTGTTGGCACGACATTTCATATTCGGCGGTGGACATAAGAGAGATACCTTGCTGTCTAAGCAGGTCAGCCTTGTAATCTTGCCAAGTTTGACCTGTCCATGCTGTTGTTGTCTCCCATTCTTGAACTAACATATTGTAAAAATTAGGGTCTTCCCATTCATACACCCATCTAGTCTGAGTCTGCATGGTCATGTCAGGAATGGGATAGCTATAAGTAGGCTGCGAGGTATCGCTGTAGGAGGAAGAAGAGTACTGTGGAGTGTCGTAGTCCGTCGGTGTATATGCTCTCCTCTGCGATGTC
Organism: Saccharum hybrid cultivar R570; assembly: GCA_038087645.1. Lineage (NCBI taxonomy): Eukaryota > Viridiplantae > Streptophyta > Magnoliopsida > Poales > Poaceae > Saccharum > Saccharum hybrid cultivar. Next base: position 968,362 of record JAQSUU010000266.1, read on the forward strand.
GGTTGTTCATGGTCACGGTCTTAAGTAGCATGTGTGAATTGGGTCTCGCCTACAATCAACCATAATTAGTAGGCATAGACAGAAACAATTGTGTGTATGTAGGTGCAATGGATACCTGTGAAATGAAGACCTACATAACTACTACCACCAGCACCAATAGTACCATCCCCACTCCCACCACCACCACCGTCTGTCCCACCAGCACCGCCACCGTCACTCCCACCAGCACCGTCATTGTCACTGTCATCGTCACTACTGTCATCGTCACCACTATCCTGGGACTGGTATTGCTCATCCTCAGTCTCTGTGTCGCTGGTCACTGCTTTTCCTTTTCCTCGGTGACGCTTGCCGTGACCCTTCGGAGGCAGCATCTGCATCTTCCTCTTCCCGAGGTGAGTTGCACCCACATTTCTACGGGCCCAATCACTGATGCAATCATGCCCCGTAGCCTGACGTAGATCCTCGGGGTCTATTTGGTCACTGCCAACACAAACAAATGAATCACATAATACATGGTGAGACATACACACACATTTGTATATATATAAATATAATGTACCTAACAAGATGTGATGGCAGAGGGACGTCCACTTCGTCAGAATCCTCATCAAGAACAGGAGGCAGGTTAGATCTACCGTACTCCATCCATTCCCTAACCGGATTGGTACAGTCATAGAATGAGACTTCGGCGAACCGGTCGATAAAATCTTCTTCATCATACCTTCGTGGGTTCACATCCGCTAGTCGCAGCCGAAGGTTGTAATTGACATAAACAAGCCTGTTTAGTTTCTTGTGCGACAACCGATTGCGAACCTTAGTATGCAGCAACGCAAAAGTACTCCAGTTCCGCTCGCATCCACTGGAGGAGATGCATTGTGAAACAAGCCGCAAAGCAAGACGCTGCAAATTTAGAGTATCTCTACCAAATATCATCCACCAGGCCGCTGCAAGTGGAACACATTATGTTAGCTATATGTTCCAATATACGAAACCAAATTGGTGCAGATTTAGAGTATCTCTTACATGCAGTTGTCCTTGGATCCATCGCCATTTTCATTGCCAGTTCTGAACCAAACTCACCACGCTTCTGTCAAAAAATCTCAGCCTCCTGCAATGCCTGCACGGCGCACTCGACATCCGTCATTTGCTGAAATGTCTCCTTCATGCCACCGAACATTGTTGGAGTTGGATCCATACTATATGTAAGCTTTGGATTTAGAACAGCAGCTGCAACATATGATTCAAATAAGCATACGGGAAATATTCAATATATACAGCTTGCTAAATCAACATAAGTCATTATCATACCTGAACCCACATACGTTCCTATGTACACATCACGAATCCTTGCATCCATAATCTCTCTATACTCATTCCATGTTTGCGTATTCCTTTCAAAGTACGACTCCAACTCCTGTTTGCAATTCTGGTACTCGTACACCACGTCGCACATGTTGGGTCGCTTGTCTTGATCAGCGAAACGAAGGAACTTGTAAATTGGTTGAACTGTATTTATGATGTATTCCAATCCCTCCCACCACTGAATATTTGACAATCTTACATGAGCATAGCGACCTTCTTCAGTGTGTGCCCACTTACTCTGCAAAAACTCAGTAGATGCCATCCACTGCATGAACTGTTCACGTTTTCGATGAAAGCTCTCTAGAAACATGTAGTTGGTCCCAAATCTAGTGCCATTCCACTTGACCAACTCACCACCAATTGCTTCCTTCATCATATGATTCAACTGAGAATGGTTGTGCAACCAAGTTGAAATTCGCTTGCATACTTGCAACATACCTGCATGATCGGTCCTGTTACCAATATCCTTCAACATCAAGTTGATGGTGTGTGCCAGACAAGGTGTCCAAACAATGTGTCCATACTCCTCTTTCAGTGAGGTGCAAGCTTTCTTGTAGTTGGCGCCATTGTCGGTGACCACATGTACAATATGCTCGGCACCAATCTCCTCCACCACCTTCCGAATCTCCTGAAAAACCGCATAACATATTATACACACACACACACACACACACACACACATATATATATATATATATATATATATATATATATATATATATATATATATATATATATATATATATATATATATATATATATATAAAAAGAAACACATGACAACTATGTTTAGGACGTACCCTGTACAAATAGTTAGCATCTTGACTTTTTCCAGATGCATCAATGGATTTGTGAAACCATGTGACCCCATTGCAATAAATCAGAAAGTTTATGACACTCATTTTTGTGGGGCCAGTCCATGAATCACACATCAACGTGACGCCAAAGTTGGGCCACTCCTTCTGAAACTTCGCATATCTATCCTTCAAGTCTTTCTCATTCTGATCTAGGTACTTGCCATCAATATCCCTTCATATGTCTTTCTCTGTTTTTGCCTGACATTGTCTACTCTACCTGCATAAACGGATAACACAAAGTCACACCTAAATAAAATGTATCCTAAATCCTACCATAAATCCTCCACAATATATACCTAAAATCTATACCTCACTTACACAAAGTCACAATATATACACAAAGTCACACAATATATACCTAAAATATACATCCTACCACAAATCCTACCTCTAATCCTAAATCCTAAAAAAACATCCTAAAATAAATCCTACCTAAAACCTAACCAAAAAACTATCCTAAATCCTAACACAAATTCTACCTAAATCCTAAAACTACTCTAAATAAAAAAAACAAAAAAAACTTACCTGCGCGGTTAGCCGCGGATCCGGTCGGTTTACCGGGCTAACCGACCGGTTAACCGCTAGATCCGTCCGGTTAACCGACCGAGCGTCGCGGGCTCGGTAAGCCGCGCTGACCGGTCGGTAAACCGAGGCGTGGGGGCGGTAAGCCGGCGGCGGCGGCCGGTCGGCGCGGGTGAGGGTCGGACGGGGGGCGGACGGGAGAGGAAAGGAGCCTCGGCGCGTTGACCCCCCCCCCCGCGAGCTCCCGGCTCGTTTTGTGCCCGTGGCGGCCTAATGGGCCTCATGGGCCTGAACGGGCCGGGACCGGTTTTTTTTTCTTTTTTTTCAAACTTCTATTCGTATAAATAAATACTAAACGAACTCAAATTTGAAAAATTTTTACACCATTGGCTTCTATAAATCATGAACTATTTTTAGGAATTTTTTCAGCAATTTTTTTTTTCAAATTTTAAATTTAAATTTGGGGAATACCTAACCGGACCGGAACCGGACCGGCCCGGTTAGGGCGGTTACCGCGGTAAACCGCGGTAAACCGACCGGTTTTTTTAACCCTGCACCTGGGTTCGCCGCGCCCGCACGCGTAGCGGCGCCTGGCTCCCTGGTGTCGGCGTGTCGCTACCGCTTACTCGGCTACCTCACGTGCAGAAGAGTAAGACCATCGAGCTGTTTTTCTATCTATTATTTTCAGATTTCTCAAAATTACTAGAAACATGACAAGAAACAGGATGGAAATGTATAGGAACGAAATGGACAACAGGGAGATGCTTTTTCCGGCCGTATTGATGGAATCTCATTTTCATATTTCTGTATTCTTCCTTTTTAAAAAAAAATTAGGTGCACAATAAGAGTCCATTACGCATGAGGCCCGCTATCCCAATGACCCATAGCCGTAATCGTAACCCTCACACACCGGAACACGATCATCCCATGTCGTGGGCTCAGATGGGCCACCGTAACCCACCCATATGGCCTGCTATATGGGTTTTGCAAGCTTCACCGTTGGATTGTAACAGACGGCACATATACGGTGACTGCAGAGAAGAGTCGCTGTGCACGACTAGAGAGAATCTCGTTCCCACACACACCACCGGTGGCACTTGGACATTGGAAGAGTGCTACGCCCGCAGAAAACCACAAGCGCATGACGCTATCAGCCTACGCCCGCAAAAAACACTTGTTGTATAAGCTTCTTTCTCTCAAGAAATCTTGTCAGAATTGGCTAAAAGCTACTGCTATAATTGTTATTTTATAACAGTGAAGTGTAACAATTCGTACAGGATGGGAATGCACTGAGGACCAAATTCTTGGTAGATATGTTGAAGTTCAACGACAACGAATCTAAGACAACATTCCTGAAGATATACAAGAACTTATTAGGCGTGAGGATTTAGGTGGCTTCAAAGATATAATAGTTGTGATGTTATTTATTTGAAATGTTGCTCTTTAAGCAGAATTGCAATGGACTCAACACTATGATAACTCATCATGAATCTCTTTTGGCGTGAATCGTAATCTATCTCACTATTTACTTATTTTTTTAAGAAACATAGTTGTTTGGTTGTTTATGTGCATCCCCGAAAGCCGCCATGGCATTAGCAAGGGCACTATACTAATGTCTATAGTGCCATCAACGGGAGATGCATGATGATATTTGATTAGTTTATTATATAATAATAATACCCAAGTTAACACATGCAAGGTATGAGTGAGCTCCTTACAGGAACTAGCTTATAGTGCTCTATGCTAGGTCATAGCGGATGTATACGGGACTAGTTCGATATGAGCAGAGGTTAAAGATTAGTTTGATAGTCTCATGGGTGTTTTAACTAAGCCTGTCAGGACCTGTATGTGTTGACTCAACTCAAGGGCTAGTTTTTCTGATCCAATGGCTAGTTCTTCGGAAGTTTTTGTTGAATAGTATTAGACAATTTCCAGATTAAAACCAGAATATAAATCATGACGATCTCAGATATAAGTATAAGCATAGCTCATATACTAATATGATTTACTAGCATGAACACAAGAACTAGTGTAAGCATAACATGTACACTAGTAAGATTAAACAACATCAATTGAGACATTGGATCACGGGGTGTGTACCTTTCGACTATAGAAAGAGACGGTGTCGCAGGTGATGGAGATGCTGGTGAAGACGCCGTGAGGTTGTCATGATTTATATTCTGGTTTTAATCTGAAAATTGCCTAATATTATTCAACAATCCAAAAACCTTATTATAGGCTTTTTCCTAGTTTAACTATGGCTGGTTTCGCTGACATGCTGAGGCCAGAAAAGTTTTCTGGTGCGCACTTTAAGAGGTGGCAAGTCAAGGTCACTAATTGGCTGACAGCCATCAAAAATTTCTAGGTGAGCGTTGGCATGCCCGAGGGAAATATCTCTGATGAAGATCGAAAAAGATTCTAGGATGCCAACAAGATCTTTGTGGGAGCTATGCAGAATGTCCTATCTGATCATCTCTTTGATTCAACACTGCACATAAAAGATGCAAAGATTCCGTGGGATCATCTGAATGCTACTTATGGTGCATCAGATGCAGCAGTGAGTTGTACATCATGGAGAGCTTTCATGATTACAAGATGGTTGGAAACCGATCTGTAGTAGAGCAAGCTCATGAGGTTCAGCGCCTAGCTAAGGAACTTGAACTCCTTAAGTGTGTCATACCCAATGAATTTGTGGCTAGGTGCATTATTGCTAAGTTGCCTCCTTCATGGAGGGGCTTCGCCACAATCCTTAAACACAAGAGACAAAAAATATCAGTTGAAAACCTGATAGCATCTCTTGATGTTGAAGAGAAGGCTCGGGCTAAGGACACCATTGAGAAGGGGAACGAGGGCCATCCAAGCGCCAATTTTGTTCAGAGAAATTCCAATGTCCAGAACAAAGGAAAGAATAAGTCTTTCAATGCCAAAGCTACAACTACCTTCAAGAAGAAGAAGAAAAACAAAGCAGAGTTGCCTTGCTTTACTTATGGAAAGCTTGGTCACTTTTCCAATGAGTGTCCAGATCGAGTGGACCTCAAAGGGAAAAAGAAGAATGTCAACCTCGTGACTATTAGCAATGCTAATGAGGAGTATGGTAATGTTCCTACCGTACTTTTAGTGTTTTAATCTCCAAGTTGGTGGGTTGATACAAGTGCTAATATTCATGTGTGTGCTGACATCTCTATGTTTTTTTCTTACCATGGGCTCCAAGGTTCCTTTGTCCTAATGGGGAATGGATCACATGCTTCTGTTCGTGGTGTTAGCACAATAGATCTGAAGTTTACTTCGGAGAAGATCATGTAGCTGAAAAACGTGCAACATGTCCCTACTATTCGTAAGAACCTTGTTAGCATCTCCCTTCTTTTGAGAGATAGGTTTAAGGTGAGTCAAATAAAGTAGTAATGTCCAAGCATGGATAGTTTATTAGTAAAGGCTATGAGTGCGGAGGCTCGTTCCATCTTTCTTTAGCAGATTTCTATAATAAGTCAGTGAATTACATTTGTGACACAATTAATGATAATATGAATATTTGGCATTCTCATTTATGTCATGTGAACTTTAGTTTGATGTCACGATTATCCAACATGAGTTTAATTCCAGATTTCACTATTACCAAAGGTTCTAAATATCATAGTTGTGTGAAATCGAAGCAACCTCGAAAGCCTCACAAGGCAGTGGAGGAGAGAAACTTGGCACCTCCATAACTCATACATTTTGATCTATGCGAGATGAATGGTGTGTTGACAAAAGGTGGAAAGAGATACTTCATGACTTTAATAGATGATGCAACTAGATTTTGCTATGTTTACTTGCTTAAATCTAAGGATGAAACACTAGACTACTTTAAAATCTATAAGGCTGAAATTGAGAATCAACTAAAGAGAAAGATTAAGTGTCTAAGGTTGGATCGTGGTGGTGAATATTTTCCTAGATTGTTTGATGAATTCTGTGAGAAATATGGTATTATTCATGAGGACGCCTCCTTATTCGTCCGAATTAAATGGAATTACTGAGAGAAAAAACCACACGCTGACTGACTTGATGAATGCCATGTTAGACACTATTGGTTTATCTAAGGCATGGTGGGGGGAGGCTTTATTGACTATGATTCATGTCCTACATAGAATTCCAAACAGAAATAGAGAAACAACCCCGTATGAAGATTGGATTGGGAGGAAACCATCACTTTCATACTTGCGTATGTGGGGATGTTTGGCGAAAGTCAACGTACCAATTTCTAAGAAACGCAAGCTTGGACCAAAGACAGTGGACTATGTCTTTCTAAAATATGCTCACCAGAGCATTGCCTATAGATTTTTAGTAGTAAAATCTGAAGTTCCTGATATGCATGTTGATACAATTATGGAATCTCGTGATGCTATATTTTTTGAGAACATATTTTCTATGAAAGATATGCATAGCAATACAAGATATTCCTCTAAGATCGCTCCTAATTTTACTATACCTATCGAGTCTCCTATTGAGTCATTTGAGCAACCACTTAAAGAATTTAATAAGAAGGATGACAATGAAGTTCCTATGAGAAACAAGAGATAGAGGATTGCAAAATCTTTTGGTGATGATTTTATTGTGTACCTTGTGGATAATACTCTCACCTCTATTATAGAGACATGTATCTCCAGATGCAGATGATTGGAAAGAAGCTGTTTGTAGTGAGATGGACTGAAAGCCCAAGTTTAGTTTTGGTAATTAATGACACTAAGTTGCTAATGCCATGTGTTAAGTGTTTTGAGTTAGGCATAAGCAACACATGTGATGAAGGTATATGTGGCAAGGAGTGATGGCCACAAGATCACAAAGAGATGGTGCATGGACATGAAATGATGATCATGGTGGAGATGCACATAATATGATGGACATGATGTTCAAGTAGAAGAGAAGGAACTAAGAGCGCAAGGCAAAGGTATAACCATAGGGTTTTTCTTTTACCGGTCTAAGATGAGTAGAGAAGTGATTGACCGGGTTTAGGATACATAGCCGACTATCAAGAGGGGCAATCACGGTTAGCTCGGGAATCAAGTGCCACTAGATCAATGTCTTGAGCATATGCATTAGGATCTAGTAAAGAGCTAACATAACGCCTTGAAAAAAATGTTTATGAAATGCTAACACACATGCACATGGTGGTGTACACTTGGTGGTGTTAGCACGTTTGCGAAGGCGGTTGAGTTTAAACGGTAGAGAGGGGTTTGGGTTTCTCTCTCCCTCCCACCGAGCTTGCGAGGCGGGATTTAGCGCTTTTTGGGGAAGTGAAATGCCTATTTTCTACTGCGCCGGAAGTTGGAAAAGAAACGGAGGCGAACGGAGGTCACTGTGGTGACCGGACGCTGCACCGGACGTGGTCACGGCTTGACCAGCGTGTCCGGTCAGTTCATTCGGTCAGCGCGCCTAGGGTTAGTGACCGGACGCTGGTCTGGCCTGACCAGCGCGTCTGGTCAGTTCACCTGTGCGCAGAAGCAGAGCGCGCGACAGGCGCGTCCGGTCCTTCACGGGACCGGCGCGTCCGGTCAGGCGTCTAGAGGGGCAGAGAGCGCAGGTGTGATGATCGGACGCGGGGCGCGTCCGGTCATGTACGATCGGACGCGTCCGGTCGTGATGGGAGCTTACTGGACTCTGACCGGACGCCAGGTGAGGTGCGTCCGGTCATACGCTAGGGTGCGTCCGGTCATATGCTAGGGCGCGTCCGATCATACGCAAGAGCGCGTCCGGTCATAGCAATGGTAACTTCTAATGCGCACTGTTCACGCTTGTCCTGTAGTGACCGGATGCGTCCGGTCACCCTGACCGGTGCGTCTGGTCATCACGATTTGAACTGCGTCATTCGGTAACGGCTAGCTGCGTACCCCTTCGTTATAAATAGACGTTGACCAGGGTTTGAGGGTAACTCTTGCATTTTTTAGACCTAGAGACATACTTTGAGCTAGAGAACAACCCCTCCACTCATCTCTTTGCTTAGTTGCACATCTTGAGTGAGATTGAGTGAGATTCAAGTGCATTGCTTGAGAGTTGTATTCTAGAGGCACTTGATCTTCGAGTTGCTGCGGATTTCTTGTTACTCTTCCGTGTTTTCCGACACGGTAGACGGCTTGGAGCAGCGGAGGTGATTGAGCTCATAATTGGAGATTGTTGGAGCATTCACCAAGTGTTGTAAGGGGTTCTTGATCCTTCCCCGCGGGAGTTTGCAAATTGGATACTCTAGTGGAGCTCGTGGCTTGGAGGATCCCCATCTTGTGTGCGGTTGTACAGCGTCCGCCGAGGGCTTGACTCTTGATAGTCGATTAGCTCGTGAACCGACAAGTGGGTGTATCGCCACAACGGGGAGTAGCTTGCCGGGAAGCAAGTGAACCTCAGGAAAAATTCTTGTGTCATTCTCTTCCCGGGGATTTCTCTTGTGCGATTGATTGATTGGTACCTCTCATCTCTACACGACGTTATAATCACTCAAAGCTCTTCTCTTGTATTACTTCTTATTTCTAGCTTGTAGTTGTTGTTGTGTTTAGTGAATAGCTTTGTTATAGACTTGTGTAGGTGGCTTGCTTAATTAGTTAGAGCTAGTGCATTTGCATCGCCACCTTTCGTACTAACGTGTGGTTAAGTAATTCCTGTAGAAGTTTTAATTAGGCTATTTACCCCCCCCCCCCTCTAGCCTATTTGGACCTTACATGGACTCACTTCTTTCTAATGGAACTTGGGAATTATGTGAGCTACCATTTGGTTGTAAACCTGTGGGCTGCAAGTGGATGTTCAAGAAGAAGCTTAGGCCTGATGGTACTATTGACAAGTACAAGGCTAAGCTTGTGGCTAAGGGTTATACCTAGAAGGAAGGCGATGATTTCTTTGATACTTATTCACCTATTGCTAGAATGACCATTATTCGAGTCTACTTTCCCTAGCTGCCTTATATGGTCTTCTCGTTCATCAAATGTATGTGAATACAACTTTTCTTAATGGAGAGTTAGATGAGAAAATCTATATGGATCAGCCTGATAGGTTTGTAGTAAAAGATGAAGAGCGCAAGGTGTGTAAGTTACTGAAATCTTTATATGGCTTGAAGCAAGCACCTAAACAATGGCATGAGAAGTTTGACACAACTTTATCCAGTGTAAGCTTTGCCATAAATGAGGTTGATATGTGTGTGTACTATCGACATGGTGGTGGCGAATATGTTATATTATGTTTATATGTTGATGATATTCTAATCTTTGGTATAAACATTAATGTAATTAATAAGGTCAAATCTTTTCTGTCAAAGAGTTTTGACATGAAAAATCTAGGAGAAGTTGATGTGATTCTAACATCAAGTTGGTTGAGGATGAGAGTGGCATTACTTTGTTGCAATCTCATTATGTTAAGGTCTTAAGCCGGTTTGGCTTTACGGATAGCAAGTCTTCTCCAACACCTTATGATCCTAGTGTGACACTAAGAAAGAACAAGAAGATATAGAGACCAATTGAGGTACTCTCAGATCATTGGTTCACTCATATATCTAGCTAGCGCAATAAGACCAGATATCTCTTTTGCTGTGAGCAAGTTGAGTAGGTACATGTCCAACCTGGATGATAATCATTGACATGCACTTGAAAGAGTCTTGCGTTATCTTAAAGGTACAATGAGTTTTGTGAATCACTATTCTAGACACCCAGGTGTGCTTGAGGGATATAGTGATTCGAACTAGGTATCTGATATTGATCAGATCTACACCACAAGTGGGTATGTGTTTACACTTGGAGGTGGCATCGTGTCATAGAGGTCTTGCAAATAGACTATTTTGATAAAATCAACCATGAAGCAGAACTTACTGCTTTAGATACAGCTTCTGCAGAGGCAGAATGGTTGTGTGAGCTCTTGTTGGACTTACCGGTGGGAAAAACTAATACCGGCTATCTTTATGAACTGTGATAATCAAATGGTGATTACTAAAGTAAACAGTGCTAAGGACAATACGAAGTCAACAAGAAACATTAAAAGACATTTGAAGTCTATCGGGGAAATTGAGAAACTCCGGAGTAATAGTTGTGGCTTATGTGCAAACAGATAAAAATCGGGCAGATCCCTTTACATAAGGGCTATCATGGAATGTGATAGAATTTGCATCAAGAGAGATAGGTATGATACCCGTGTGAGTTTACAGTAGTAGTAATCTAACCTTTTTGATCGGAGATCCCGTGATTAAGGACCTAGGAAGAACAAACTATTGGTAAACTAAGGAGAGTAATTTATAACCCTCTCTAAATGAAGATGCAATGCTCTCAGTGCGATGAGGCGTTGTAAGGTAGGTTGGAAAATGCCTTAATATGTTCTGTTGGCTTTGACAAACGAATGTGTTGTCCTGCAGAGCATTCTTGAAAGAGCATACTTATATGAGCCCGACTGTAAAATGTCGTAGTCTATGAGACTTGGGTGATCTCTAGTAAACTCATGAAGAGACTAGGGATTATGACGTATATGCTCCACCCACGGGGAAGGCTACTGGTAGTCAGGTACTAGTTTGACTTTAAGTGAAACTCGTTCGCACAAAACTTGCAATTCAAGGCGTAGTCCATTGTTCAAGTTGTGAATGGGTGTAACTTGAAGCTCGAGGCGGATGTTCAACTTAACAGTCTCTGCTGAAACACTAGTATACAAACAATAGTGGGAGAAGGAAAATATCTATATTGGGCAGTTGAGATCTGGTGGGGGATTGTTAGAATTTATATGGATAGTTCCCTAAATCCATATGAAGATATCTCAAAAGCCCAATACATGTGTTCCCTAATTAGCTTTGATGATTAAGCCCACGAGTAGAGGTGGAAGATACAACATCAATTAGTATCATATTGCTAGTTGATGTGGAGGTAGGAGGTTCTCCTCCCTATCTATATATGCATCAATCCTCCTAGGAAAAGACACAACAAAAACTACTATTAGAAGTTCCAGTTGGAAAATCCTAAGGTAGTCAATTAGTTTTTTCCTTTTCTCACTACTACGCTGCCGCCGTAGTCTCTCCATCCCGATCGTCTGCGTGCATTGGCGTTCGGGAGAGCAGGTCTTCGAAACCCTCATCCTTGTGATCCTGCACCGGGAGAGGACAAATAAGGTTCTTGGGAAGCGCTCTTCGCGCGACTGCTCCCAACTTCTACGATGGGTCGTCTACCATCCAAGTCAAGCAGAGCTTAGTCTCAGCGTATCCATCGTTCTCATTGACGATCTCACGGCGTCTTCACCAGCATCTCCATCACTTGCGACACCGTCTTCTTTCTATAGTCGAAAGGTACACACCCGTGATCCAATGTCTCAGTTCATGTTGTTTAATCTTACTAGTGTACATGCTATGCTTACACTAGTTCTTGTGTTCATGCTAGTAAATCATACTAGTATACGAGCTATGCTTATACTAGTATCTAAGATCATTATGATTTATATTCTGATTTTAATCTGAAAATTGCCTAATATTATTCAACAGTTTTGATGATTTCTTCGAATGTTCTAAACCTAGACTGTTCTAACAGCTAGTTTTTGTATTGGGGGTATTTAATGATGTTGTTGGGGAATAAATGGATTACCCATTATCCATACCAAAAATCATCCACCCCAATTTATCCATCCTCAAAACGAGTGGAAAATATCTCGGGCATGGATTACCCAATAGGTAGGCCTGGCGGTCGTTGCCATCCCACGCTGACGAAAAAGGAGGTGGCTTGGAAAGACCCACCGACGGACTGCATCATCTACATGGCTCGGAAAGACCCATCATCTACGGTTAGTGGGTTAACGGACAATGTGGCGATATCGAGTGCCCTTGCTTGGACTCTGGATTCGAAAGGAAGAGATTAACAAGTATGTTGACAAAAAATTATTATATTCTCCCTATTATTACAAATAAAAATATAAATTTATATTAGTAAAAAAATTATTGTGATATGTTAGGGGGGCTATGGCCCCTGCCAGCCCCCCTACCTCCGCGTGGCGGGAAGGTTTGCCTGTCTAAACTTCACTTCATTTCAAATTAGCGTGGTCTGTTGTTGTCAAAAAAAAAATAGCGTGGTCTGTAGATCATGTAATAGGACTGCCCATGTACTAGCAGCGTTGGGGTGTGAGTGTAGGGAGGACGATAATCCCGTAGTGGATCCTCTTCGTTCCAGTTTGTATTCGGACGATTGTGACTATCGATACTGCGGCGTCTAAGTAATGGAATCCATTTCTATTTTTTTAAAAAGAACCCGATGAAATTGTTGGCCTTTTATTTTGGTGTTTTAGATTACACATACAAGAAATCAATTCTATTTATTCTCACAATCTTCTACTAACGAAATCCGCACCATCGCTCCTGCCTTATTCTCCTGCCACGTGTCTCGAGCCCTCCCTCTCGCTCGCTGTAGAGCCGGCCGAGCGCGCCCTCACTCTCATCGCTCCTCTCTGCTCCCTTCCTCGCCCCCTCCCACACGACGCGCAGCGCGCACACGCAGCCGCCATGGCCGCTGATGCGCAGCTGCCTCTCCCTGGCGCCCCTTCCCCCCTGGGCGCGGGTCGCACCGGTGCGGCCAGGCACCGAGCGCGCCGGCAAAACACGCTGCGGCGCGGGCAGACCCCACCGGTGGCCGCAGCCGCCGCCACCCCGCCCCGACGCGGGAGGCGCGCCGGCGCAGACGCGGCCCCGCTTGGGCGCCGCACCGGTGCGGGAAGGGACGAGGGCAGCCCCCCGGAACGGCAGCCATAGCAGCCCGGCCCCAGGCGCGCGCGACGCCTCCAGCGCTGATTCCCGCCGCGGGCAGACCCCAGCGCCGTAGCCCAGGCGCCGACGTGCGCCAGCCCAACGCCTTGGGAGGGAGCCCGCCGGGACTACCGCGCTCGAGCCGCACGCCCGCGTCGGGGTGGCCGCAGCTGCCGTGGCGACGGCGCATCGCTCCTCCTCTCCTCGCCGGCGGTTCAGCTCGGCAGCCGCCTCGGCCAGCTCCCCCGGCGGCGGCTTCACTCGGATGCTCGCCCTCTTCTTCTCCACCTCCGTCCCGTCGCGCAAGCTGCAGCTTCGAATCGGCCGGACCACCCCTCGGCGTCCGTGCGGGCCAGCCACGGCGCGTTGCTCTTCCTCGCGCAAGCAGCAGCGCCGAATTGGCCGGACCACCCCTCGTCGGCCGCGCGGGGCGGCCACGGCTTGTTGCCCTTCCTCTCCCTGTCGGCGGTGCCACCTCTGCCTACGTTGAGGAAGAAGAAGCAAGGTCAAACATCACTCACCTGTTCGTGCAAATGCCGCACCCAAGGTGGATAACTGGATATGCAAGCCAAGGTGGATAACTGGATATGCAAGTCAACACCCACAACTGTACGAGACTGTTGTTGCCCCTCAGGTCGGTCCTCTCCCTCTTACCAAGCTCTTGAGTCTTGACATTGGCGCATGGCCACTGCTGCCTGGTGCCATCTTTCTTCGAAGCACTGTTGTAGGCTGCTTTGCAAAGAATGGCTTAACCAGCTGGCCAAAGCCTCTCTTTGCTGCAATGAGCGCTCATGTCAACAATACAAACAGTACATAAGCTAACTGCTTGTTGATCCTGTTAACACTTGTGCATCCAAGACATTTTTTTCCCAAAATCACTCAACAATGACACATCTTAATGTTTTGAAACTTATGTACCTGAGATTTAGTGCAATCAATCCTTCAGGCATTTTGTATAACTAAATTAATACCTATTATGGTTACATCTGGACTGCTTAGTATGCAGTAGAAGTGTTTTCAACATTCATTCAGCATCAGTAGTAGACTACATCGTGTTGTTCTTTGAGCTGATTCCGTGTGGAATTCCATACAAATTAAATCTTGTGTGAAAAGTTCAGCGAATGAATATGGCCTAGGTGGCAATGTTGATCCCTGCTGTCTGTTGCACCGTAGTTTCAATTGCAAACATTTATGTAGGCTGATGTGCTGAGAACTTTGAAGTCAAATTGCATTGGCCACAACAATTTCAGATGTATTTTCTAATACATAAATGCTCATGTGTTGTCAATTAGAACGAGAATACTACAGTTCTTCATACTCCATAAATGATAATGGGTACTCCATCACAAGCATGTTCATTCTGAAAGATGAACAAAAGCATCCCGGTTCTGAATTCTGTGCTAATTTGATTATGTGACATGAACTGACTAGACACATATGTTCCTCTGTTCATCATGAATGGCATTGTCAGTGACCTGAATGAACAAGCACCTAGGCAGCTTAATGTCCAATGACTTCCGACAGGCTCAGCAGCCCACAAAGACGTCTGTTGTTTTTTCAAAGTAGCAGCTTGGTTAGTGAATGACGTCGGCTGCTCGCTTACTGGATCTCAAGCCTATCTTAAGGAGGCATTGGCGCATAATAAATACTATGCATGTACTACCTCTTTTGACGAATGACGACAGTGAAGCAACCAACAGAATTTGTTTAGCTGCACTCTTTTTCTTTTTCTTTTCTTTTTTCCTTGGAAGAAGTTTGGCTGCACTCTTAATAATACTAGCATACAGCCTTTTGGCTTTCAACTATAACCTTTCCCCATGAAAGCCTCTTTGAATATCTATATATAATGCTCCGTTGCAAGTCTAAACAACCTTTGAGCGCCCCAAAAAAAACCACATTGTTTCGAGACAAGCAAGAACTCCTTAGAATTATTGTCACAGTTTTAGAGTTTGTTGTCTTCTGTCCTCCTACATCTATGCACCGCACATTATTTCACTAATGGTGATTGCCTGAAAGTTTAAAATATAAACTTGCAACAAGATAGTGATAAATGCCTGCACAAACCGGAATAACCTTGCTCGACAAATTGTCATCTCAACAGCCAACATGTATAATTAAATCTTGATTAAATTCATATCTCAGCCTCAAAATTCATTGTGTATTGGTGCTGATCTCTCTCCACATCCATAAATTGCATCAGACAATACTACTCATAGTCTCTCTCCATGCTGGCGCAGCCCAACCTGGCGCGGCAACGCCGCGCCAAGGTTTCTAGTGACAACCTATAGCAGCTGCTATCAATTTTTTTTTAAAAAAAAAACAGCGGACCAGATCGTTGCTGTGCACCAGGCCTACATCAGCCACCAAGCGTAGCTGAGGCCCAAGCGGCCAAGCCCAGCCGCGCCCACGCCAAGGTCGCACACCTTCGACTTCACAGGGCCACTAAACAGCGAAGGTTCATTTTGGATTCCTAAGCTACGAACGAACTTCAGACAATATTTTCTTTTTCAAATTAAGAAACTTGCGGGATGACCACATTCCTTTTTTACATTCCTTTTTTGATTCTGCATCCGCACGTCCTACAAACAAAGTGGTTAATCGGTTTCAATCTCTTCTGGCTTCTGCTACGTGCCGGTTGCGATTCCACCAGCCCATCAAGCTTTTTTCTTGAAAAAAAATATTTCTGCAACTTTTTTTTGGCAAAATTTACGTATAACTTTTTGTGCAAAATTTAGGTATAACTTTTACGTATAAATTTTTGTGCAAAATTTAGGTAGAACTTTTATGTATAACTTTTTGTACAAAATATATCACCGGTACTTTTTTTTAGAAAGTTGCAAAGTTATGCACATACTTATAACTTCTATATGCATAACTTTTTGCGTAACAACTTATCGTCATAATTTTTTGTCATAAGTTTTAATTTTTTGGAGAAAAATATATCCATAACTTTTCATTGTTGGAAAGGCATAAATTATACAAATAAATTATGTGCATAATGTTTTATTGAACAATTTATCATCACAACTTATACGCACAACTTATGCTCACAACTTATATACATAACTTTTTACTTGACAAATTATCATCATAACTTTTATAGATTGTGGTCATAAAATTCAATTAAATAGGAAGAATAGAAAAAGTGAGAAGGGATAAAAATGGTGAAAAAGAAAATAAATTGGTTAATGTATAAAAAATAAAAAGATAAAGGAAAAAGGTAGAAAAAAAAGAGATGAAGATAGATGCACCTGTGGCAGCGTGCGTTCGACTCAGAATGTTGCGGGGCAAACGTGATGCACCTGCGGCAGTGCGCGTTCGACTCGAACATGGCAAGGGAGAGATGTGACGCACCTGCGGCAGCGCGTATCCGACTCGGGATTCGTTCGCTCAACCGGAAGGGAGTGAACGCTCGTGGGAATGAATTTGTGTCGACTTCAACCGTCTCGTTGAGCTTCCTTTCGAGCTTGCCATGCCACGCGTTCCATTCCATGGCCCTGTTCATCTGGCTTATAATCCGTCTTATTCGGCTTGTTTTTTCAGCCAGAACAGTATTTTTCTCTCACAAAAAATCAGCCAACAGTGTTTTTCAGCCGGCTTATAATTCCAGCCGAACGTCCCCATGCCTTCCACAGTCCGTGCTCAGCACTGCCCGTGTTCCATGACGAGAGACGCTGCCATGGGCTTGCCGTCAAGGTCAGGCTTACGGGAATCGTTTTATCGAGAACGCGTTGCCATGGAATCGCTGTCCAGAATTTAGGAGTTTAGATTATTTTGAAAAAAAAAATCCTGACATATTTTCACATTTTATAAATAATCCAAAATGAAAATCATGATCCTGCCATTGCACCTAGACAAGTGTAGGTAGAGCCGTAGAGGTGGAAGGAGAGGATCCCTGATGCGAGCTGCGGGAAAAACAAAGATTGAGAATCGGACGAGGATGACCACACGTGCAGTGAAGACTAGAACCTCACGTTTCATGTATTGTAAATTTGTAATTTTTTAAATAGGAGAGAATTGAGAACGTGTGGTCTGTTACATATTGGCTAATAACTTATCATTTATGATTATGCATATATATTGTTAATGCTAATTATGTTAATTGTGTTGTGTGCTAGCCACAACATGGACTGCAGTATAAGATTATTGTGAACTGCTTGCTACTGACGCTTTTACTAAATTAATTCTTGATTAAACATATGATTTTATATGTATGTATATATTACTGACTATTTAAATCAGTCTTTGATCCGATTCCACTTCATCTCTATACTGTTTCCAGCATTAAAAAAATCAAATCTACATCCTCATCTGCACTCTTGTATTTTATCCGCTTCAATCCGAATCTGACAAAAAAAAAAGAAATAAGGATATGAAAAAGACATTATCGGTTCGTTTTCATCTCTAATCTTATGCTAACAATTAGCCATTAGACTGTTTGAAAATTAGGGGAGATCACCAAATCCAGTTCCACAAAATCAACCCTTGTGATCCATTTACCAGTTGCCACGTACCCCTATTTTCAACGCCCTGTTGCGTCAAAAACTGCTACGTGTAGGCACGTGTCCCTTCGCTTTGGCATACGTAATTTGGCAAAGACGAAAAAGGCCTTGTGGAACGCCGTACAGTTGTACAGAAAACTTGCGTGGCGGGCGCACAGGTTTTGGTGTACCATAGGCAGATGACCGTGACACCTGGCCGCCGGAGTCGTTAATCCCCGTGGAGCCACGGGGAGTACGGGACCTGCTAGTTGACAGAGCACGCACGGAGGTGTTAATCCCCGCGATCTATCGCTCTTCCATAACTAACGCCAGTGGCTCCGTGCTCTCCCGTGTACCGGCGGTACGATGGAAATGCGTGGACCGCGCTGGGTCGTGTTGTGGTTGTGTCCCTTTCGGGCTTCCCAAACTGACCGGGAAACAGAGAGCGAGATACTGACGGTTCCAGCTTCCAGGTCCAGCAAGGCACCGCCCTCGGCGGCTCTGGTGTGCTGTGAGCAGCCGCTGGTCCATGCTAGATCACCGGACGTCCGGGCCGAACACCTGCTCCCCAACCCCGACCAAGCCCCGACTCCCAAGCAAATTAAGCGACGCTTGTTTTCTTTCTATAAAAAAGTACATTTTGTTTTATGAAGAAATATTCCTCGTTCTTTCTAACGAAGACAGCCCAACAGCGTTTGGGCTCCTCAAGGGCACACTTTCAGTTGTAACCTGAGGCCGTGTTCAGTTCCAAACTCGACAGCCACCGAGTTGGATCTGCGCGCTGAAGTGTTCCTGCCGGAACACTATAGCGCGTTTTGTTTTTAGTGTAAAAATTATCCATAAAATGATTAATTAGACTCAAAATGTTCGTCTCGCAAAGTACAACAAAACTGTGCTATTAGTTTTTTATTTCATCTACATTTAGTACTCCATGCATTTGCCAACATTTTTATGTGACGGGGAATCTCTTTTTTGCATAGTGCAAATTTGGCACCCAAATCTGGAACTAAACAAGGCCTGAACATCAATTTGTATTGCTGAAATCATTCCGCACTCAGTTAGTTATGCATGTTTTTTTTTCAATGAAAGATGAATTGTATTAGATAATAGTTGGGTACATCAACACGTTACAGGCACTTTGAATTACGCAAATATCCAGAAATTGATTTTTCATCTAAATTGTACCCACGCTGTGAATAGCTCCAGATCTCAAAACCAAATATGTACGACGCTTTGCAGTATAGATGACCACACAGGCAAACACTCGCCAAAAGGCCTGAGAACAGATGCCCAACGAACAATGGCCAACATTCATGTAGTCGGAGTTGAGAAACTTCTTATTTCCGGTGTCTTCCTTCTTCTTTCTACCACCGATGAATGAGGAAGACTGATCTGAAACGTATTCTACCTGGTCCTTCATTGTGGCCAGATCTAACCACAATAAAACGGAGAAGAGACCGGAGAAAATTATTCCATGGCGACGACATCATCTCCGTCTTGATTTTGCCGTCCGGAAATAAAAGTCTATATGTCGTCATACCGGTGAGAATATTGACGCCATAGCTATCGCCCTCATCTTCAACAGAGCCGCTATGGAGAAAACGATACCACCCTACCCACTCGCCGTCACCGGAGAGGAGAAGAAAATAAATCCCCAAAACCAATAACCTTGGTATGGAGAGACCCTAACCCTAAGAACTCGATCTACTGAAAAAAAAACTTATTAAAAATGACGGATCCCCACTCCCCCTGGCCTCCAGCGATATGCCGAAGGGAGGATGGAGGGGGACCAGCAGTGGTGATGACGGGGGGCGGCGGCGGCCCAGTCGCTAGACGTGAGGGCTTCCTAAGTTGAAGGTTGCTTCCGGCCTTTTCAATCAGCGCCCATGTAAACAACCAAATCTTCAAACTTTAGCACGCAACAGTCACATCACAAAATAAAAGTTTTTAAAGAACTTTTCTTTACTAGGACTCTTTTGTTTTTAGTCTAGGGAAAGAAAATATTGAATATTCTATTTTAAACATAGGAAAATCCATATAATTTTTTCGATAATTCATATCTATTGAATTTTACTAACTCCATATCCTATATCTTGAATCTATACACAATCAAATTTGGATTGTCCGTATCTGCATTAATATTAAAAGCTCTTCTCGTACCTCGAATTCGGGTTCATATTGGAAGAATTACCCACGTCACTTTCACCTATACTCCTACATATATAACATGGTGACATGAACTTATATTATGGTTCTTGTCATCGAACATATATGTTTAAGTTTGAGTTCCCGACATAGCATATGAGGAGGTGCCCGTGGCGGAATATGGAGAAGCGAGGAGAACCGCGCAGGAGAGCACGGGGAGAGGCGGTGTGGAGGACGAATTTTTGTTTCCCTGTCTCTGGAGGTCTGGAGAGGCAGGAAGGCTGAAGGGATAAGGTTCGGGGCCTCGATGGTTCGAGAAGGCGAACACGGAGGCGGCAAAGGAGTGAGGGGGATCTGAGACTACCCGCACTCATGGACCTCTATATTCATCCTCTATATGTCCTAGTCAGCAAGATTCTCTCCTCTATACTCAATTCTCCTGCACCCATCCATCCTCTATATCATCCTCTATCCACTCTATTCACCGTGGGACTCACTTGTTACTTTATCTAAATATATCCATGTGTGATCTAGTTTTGAAGGATTTATTGAGACGAATTTAATGGTGCAATCGAAATTTAATTTGGATTTTTGGTTTGTGAGTTATATCATTTTTTCCTTTGTTTAGCTAGTGGGGTCCGCCGCTACAGAGTATAGAGTAAGCACAGTACTACTCTAAATATAGAGTGAGAGAAAGGATAGAGTATCGTTTTAGAGTACCCAGTGCAGCAGTTTTTACTCTATATTCATACTCTAAAGTTTTAGAGTATCGTTTTAGAGTATCCACTGCGGTAGTCTAACGGCTGGGTGGATAACGTACACGCAATCTGATGAACACTGGAAAGAGATGACGTGGCTTCGCAAGGGCGCAGTTTTGGTATACAGGAATAAAGGTAATGGTAGATAATGGTAGATTTACAAACATAACCTGAGTGTCTTTATTTAGAGAGCTAAAACTTAGGTTCTGTTTGGTTTAAATTCTAAAAAAAATGTTTGTGCAACTAAAAGCATAACACCCACTAGATGAATAATTTGAAGCCTTTTTAGAAGCCACTGCTTTCACGCAATGCAAGCAAACGTCTTAGACCATGTTGTTAGCTTTATGTTTCTAAACGAGTGAAAGTAAAGAGATGTTTTCTAGCAGTTTCAAGTGAGATAGAGAGGGGAACGATTTCATTGTTGTTGTTTTTTTTGAACGTATCTCATCTGGGTACAGCTCTGTTCGTACAGACGCACGCCCGACTTCACACGTGAGAGACAGATGCTTACAACCAGTCTAAGCGAAGACTGTTCTTATTAGGGTGTTGCACAGCACACACCCGGTGCGACACCAGCGTTGCGATCGCTGGGGATCGAACGCTGGCGGGCAGACTCGCCACTGCGAGTGCTACCACTGAGCCACTGGCTCGTTCGCGATTTCATTGTTGTTTGAACTAACATCTTACCGTCTTTCTACATGGTATAGATGACAATTTTATTTTACAATTATAGCTCATAGTAGTTTTTTTACGGTTCACAGCTAAATCAAACAGTATTTTAATTTTTTAGTAAAATATTATAAGGAGGTTTTGGTGTTCATCGGACAAGCTCCCTCTAGTTCGCATGACTTTTTTTTTTGTGAGCGACACTGTGATTGCACATTTGTACACACCTCCCTACGCCAAAATCCCGCATCGTTGGTAGCAAATCCGCCTGGCCGGGAGAGTAGGAACCGGATAGGAGGCTCTAGGACCATCGTAAAATAGGAGAGCGAGGCACGCGACGCGACAAAAAGCCACAGGTCCGGGACCTGGCACAGATGACTGCAGTTAAAGGAGGCCTCGGTCCCATAACCGCGTGTCCACCGGTCGGTGTGCTCGCACAAAGCCGCTCTTCTCCTCTCCACCGTCGCTGCAGCTGCTCACCGACCGAGAAAGAAGGGTGTGTTAATTTCTTCGAAATTTTAAAAATTTTACAAGATTCTCCATCACATTAAATCTTTGAAATATAGGTAAAAAAATAATTAATTGCACAGTTTATCTGTAAATATCGAGACGAATCTTTTGAGCCTAGTTAATCTATGATTGGATAAATTTTACCAAATAACAACGAAAAATGCTACAGAAACTTTGGCCCTGTTCATCTGGCTTATAATCCGTCTTATTCAGCTTGTTTTTTTAGCCGGAACAGTATTTTTCTCTCACAAAAAATCAGTCAACAGTGTTTTTCAGCCGGCTTATAATTCCAGCCGAACGGCTCCTTTACACACACTTTACACCCATCTAAGGGGGTGTTTGGTTGGAGGAGTTAAAGTTTAACAAACACTGTAGCATTTCGTCTTATTTGACAAAAGTTTCAATCTTGGACTAATTAGGCTTAATAGATTCGTCTCATAAATTACTTCTAATCTGTACCGACATGCATACAATTAGTCTACATTTGGTACTCTATACATTTGAGGGAATATTGATATGATGAGAGTTACTAAACTTTAACCTACTCAAACCAACGGGGCCTAAACACACCCGAAGTCAAGAACCCGCCCGTCGAGCCGCGCCGGTCGGCCGCCGAAGCAAGCGTGGCAAACGAGCGAGATCCCAGTCCACAATCCACATCGCGCGGCCGCGGTCTGGCCCCGGCCGACCCAACGGCGCGCACCCACCCACCTACCCAGTACACCCACCACCCTCGCGAGCGAGCAGCGAGCCCCGGCCCCGCGACACGCGACGCCGCCTATTCGCCCGGTCGCGGTCGGTCGGCCCGTGGCGTGGACCTGAAGCAGCCTCCTCACAGGCTCTCTCCCTCTCGCACCGCCTTCGACTTCCTGTTCGTTTCGCTGGTTCAAAGTACGGTTCGCTGGTTTGCCGGGAGAGAAAAACACTGTTGGCCTTCACCTGTGTTCCCCTGTGCTCGGCCTTCACCTGACTTCCGCTCGCTCCGGTCCCGGACTCCCGGTGGCTTCCTCAGGCCTCGCTGCTCGCTAGCTCCGTCGCTCAGGCGGCGCCTGCGCCGGCGAGGTTAGGCAGGGCTCAGGAGTTTCCCCGCCGAGCGCGCGCGAGGCTCTTCGCAGCGGCCCAGCGGCCGGGCGGCGACGGCGGCGGCGCATTCCTGGTGAGTGGTTCTGGCATTGGGCTTGTGCTTTGCGGGCTTCGAGTTACACATTGCGAGACGGGGGGCGGTCGTGTGGAGGCTGACCCTGTCGTGTGGCGATTTCCTCCGAAATTTGGGGTTCGCGTGCTCCGTGCTCGTGTGCTTTGCTACCGCCTGCTGCTTCATTTCTGATTTCGCGTGTCGGCGAGCGCCAGATTTCGTTGGGACTCTGGTGATCTGCGTCCCCATTTCTAAAGGTGCAGGAGTATCTGAGTGATGCTCTTTCATTTTTTTTAAAAAAAAAAGTGTTCGAAAAGAAAATTGTCGGCGCGGTTTGTGCGGTGACGCTAGATTCGCGCTGTCTATTTTATGACCTTTTTGTTCCAAGTAAA
Organism: Saccharum hybrid cultivar R570; assembly: GCA_038087645.1. Lineage (NCBI taxonomy): Eukaryota > Viridiplantae > Streptophyta > Magnoliopsida > Poales > Poaceae > Saccharum > Saccharum hybrid cultivar. Next base: position 991,901 of record JAQSUU010000266.1, read on the forward strand.
CTACTATGCTGCTCGTTTTTTTTCTCTCCTCTTACAAATATCTTGTAATTTGGAACTCGCTTATTAGTAGCCGCGATCCCGCCTTAGGATTTTGTGCTACTGATTTTTTTCCCCCAAACAGTCTTATCTGTTGTTTCTTGATGCGATTCATAGTCAGCCTTAACTCTTCCCCATTTAAAGCGAGAATTGGATTCGGCATGTATTGCCACGAGAGTTAGTGACGTTTGTTCTTAATCGAATTGAAGTGCGTGATTGCTGAGTGCTGAGTCCCTAGCCGCGGGGTTTGAGAGTTCGCCATTAGTTGCAGATTCTGATATGCACAAAAGCAAGTAGTATGCATATGGGAGTATGTGACTGGAGCCTAACCTTTTGCCTTGTATACCAGAATTAATGCTTTTATGCAACCAACATCTCAAATGTGCAGTGTGAGAAAACGTTAATGAGCAGCCACCACAGGATAAAGTTGATTCTTGTCTGCTGGTTTTCTTCTGGTTGGTAGGGCACTCCAACCTGCCTCAAGTTTCGTTGGTACGCTTCCTTGTGGTTATAAAGCTTTCTGGATACACCTGGGAATGTTTGGTTACGTTGAGGGAGTTGTTGAATACACCACATCAGGGTGACAGTTCAGCAGGAATTTGTTCATCTTTTCTGATTGGATGGTTTGGTTCTGAATTTATGTGATGCTTTAGATTGAAGATATAGTGAATGCAAACTCCGGACCAACTTGTCACAAGGTTTTGAGTGATGAAGAAATGGCATGGTGGCTTTGTCATTGTATCTTTGTTCGTCATCTTGATGTTAAGATATGTGATATTGGATAGCCCACTGGCAGAAAAATCGCTTCAGTATGTTTTTCAGCAAAACAGGACGGCAGAATTACATTGGTTGGATGTTCCAAACCCACCTGCAATCCAGAATCCACAGAATTCTTCTGAAGTAATATCAACCAGACTCTTGGCATCCAACCTTTCCATTACCAGAAATCTCTCTGATAGAGAACTTCAATCTTTACATTCTTGGAATCATTTGAGACACCTATTATCTCATGCCCATATCCTACCAGATGGAGTAGAGGCAATCAAGGAAGCTGGAGTTGCATGGAGGGAACTCAATACAGCCCTTGCATATGACGATTCAGTTGTTTCTGTTAATGGCAGCATTCAGCAGAAGGACAAAGGAAAGCAATGCCCTTATTCTATCCGAAGGATGAATGCCACAAGATTAGGGGATAGGTTTGCTTTAAAACTTCCCTGTGGATTGATTCAGGGCTCTTCAATAACTATTATTGGCACTCCTGGTGGTCTTCTGGGCAATTTTAAGATAGAGTTAACTGGAGCTGCAGTTCCTGGTGAACCAGACCCTCCAATTGTCCTTCATTATAATGTCCGCCTTCTTGGTGATAAACTCACAGAAGATCCGGTAATAGTCCAAAATACATGGACAATAGCTGATGATTGGGGTTCTGAAAACCGTTGCCCATCTCCTGATTCAGATGCTAAGGACAGTGCAAAAGGTACTTTTCTTTCAGTGGCCCATATCTTATGCAGGCCATGCAAGAACCATGATATTATGAGTAATTCTTTCTGTAATCTGGCTACTTTATCCACTTGTTAAAGTATTGAAGCTAGCCATGCACATACAAAATATAATGAAAAACTTTTTCAGTTGATGTTGCTGACATATATCTCCATAACTATGCACTTTACTAAGACAATGGAGCTGAAATGTGTTGATTGATCTAGATATGCATTTTGTTTGTTTGTTTTTATTTCTTACATGCTGTTAAACAAAATGATATGTCTTGGCGACAATCTTCTTCATAGGGTTGACATCAGTTCTTTGCTTTCTCTTGTTTCACAGTGGATGATCTAGAAAAATGTAGTAGCATGGTAGGTGAGGACCATAAAGAAATCCTTCCCTCTAGGTTGCGTTCAAATGTTTCGACCATGATAGCTGCAAGGAAGAAGAAAGCGGAACCTAGAAAGTATTTTCCATTCGGACAGGGATATCTTGCTGTAGCAATTCTTCGTATTGGAGCACATGGGATACATATGACTGTAGATGGCAAACATATCACTTCGTTTGCATTCCGAGAGGTAAGTCTTGCATAAGTATAAATAACCCATCATTCCTTTTCATCCTACAGCAATTTATAGGCAAAATGATTTCCCCCTATGTGCTAAAGTATTTGTCATTTCACACATGCTAACATGAAACTATTTTCTTTAGTTATGCACTCTTTTTAGTGATATATGTGCTGCTTTATTTTATTGTTATATTTACACTTTATATATTGATCTCTCCAGGATTTGGAACCAGGGTTTGTTGGTGAAGTAAGAATTGCAGGAGATATTAAATTGCTATCTGTGATAGCAAGTGGCCTGCCTACAACAGAGAACTTCGAGCATGTCACCGACTTAGAAACATTGAAGGCTCCACCTGTGCCCATGAATAAATCTGTTGATCTTTTCATTGGGGTCTTCTCTACAGCAAATAATTTCAAACGCCGAATGGCAGTTCGCAGAACTTGGATGCAGTATGATGATGTGCGCTCAGGAAAAGCTGCAGTTCGTTTCTTTGTTGGCCTGGTAAGAATAAAACTTTGAAAGTGGACAGCTATATTATGGTAATTTGACAATATTGTTGCTTTGGCTTTTAGTTTTTAGTATGGTTCTATGCTTAGAAGTATGTACAAGATAAATTATGATGTAGAAGGACAATAGCATACTAGAAGGCATCGCTCATCTTAATAGATCCTAAACAATATGTCGAGTGCACTATTGTGGTCAATCAGATACAAATATGCATGCAACTACCACTCCGTTGAGGGTATTTCTGTCTCTGTTGATTGCTTTCTCTACATAACTGCTTGCAATTGTAACCTATCACACCATTTTTTTGTTTATCAATACTATTGTTTGAACAGCCATTAAACATAATGGTTTTACCAGTCACTTTTCTATATGTTATAATTTTCTACCCTTACTAGTTTGAATTAAATCTCAATTTAGTGTCTATACTCATCTGGCCCTACCTTCCATTGTTAAAAGCACAAAAATGAGGTGGTCAATGAGGAACTCTGGAATGAAGCGCGAACATATGGAGACATCCAGTTGATGCCATTTGTGGATTACTATAGCCTGATTCTTTGGAAGACCATAGCGATCTGCATCTATGGGGTATATCTGATTTATTGCATTATTTTTTATTTTATTTAGACGGCACTTGATATTATGTTTGCATTTTCTAAGCAAGTGTTCTTTGCAGACAAATGTCCTGTCAGCCAAGTATGTGATGAAAACTGATGACGATGCTTTTGTTCGAGTAGATGAAATACTTTCTTCCCTCGACCGAACCAATATCAGCCATGGACTGTTGTATGGTCGTGTCAATTCTGATTCCCAGCCTCATCGAGATCCATATAGCAAGTGGTACATAACCCCTGAGGTAACTTGTGTTAAATTATATATACTTGAGTAAAATACACCAATTGTCCTTAAACATGCTCTGTGGTGTCCTAAAAAAAAACTCGGCCCGGCGGGGGAAAGACCTCCCCCACGGCATTCCACTAAGAAGAAACTCCTCAGTACCCCGGACCGAGAAACCCCCCGAACCCTGGCCCCGACCCGACACTAGGGACGGACACCGCGGGGACCGTTACCTGGGCCGGTCCACAGGCCGGGACTCCGTAGCCCGTAGGCCGGGCCTCCGTCGCCTGGGTTCCCGTTGCCGCAGGCCGGAATGGGCCGCCACTAGTGCTTTGGCACACGGGACCAGCGATCCTAAACTCTTAAATTGCACATATGGGTCCCTAAAATTGCTAAATGTGCTACTTGAGGTCCAAATCACTCCAATCAGCACAAGCTTAGTCTATGTGGCATATCAAATGGTACATGGTAATTTTATATGCACAATACATGGTAGTGACAATGGCCATGAGCATGTAGTAGAGAACGGGGATATCTAAGACTTCATGCAAGAGTGCCACTGCCACATACGTAATTACATGTTGATTAGGGTGATTTGGACCTCATGTGACACACTTAAACAAGATTATGAACCTAGATTTAGATTTTAAGAGTTTGTCTACCTAAATGACACCCCAGTACAAGTTTGAGGACCGCAAATGCTATATGTTTATATCAAGAGATTCTGCAAAATATCATTTCTATATATGATAAGGCTCTTCCTCTAGACCATTGCTCTGCCATGTGTTTTCTCTAATGTTCTATAAATGGTGGATTGAGACATTGCGTAAACACTTAAGCAGCTCAAGTTTTGTATAAAAGCAGCATTAGGAGGTTAGGGGCTCCTGCATGCATGTATGAGAAACATATAAAGCTGGTTAAGCACCTGCATACTGTTGCAGTGTTGCAGCACTAACTAGTGGTTGGTTGTCACTCTGCTTATTAGCATATTGGTTTTTAAGCATATTTTGCTGCCTTATTTTCAACAATTTAGTTCTGGTTTTACCATTTTGTGCGGCGAGTCAAGTGTGGTAACTGTAACTAATGTTTTGCTTGAATTAGGAATGGCCTGAGGAGAGTTATCCTCCATGGGCGCATGGACCAGGATATATTGTTTCAAAGGATATAGCTAAAGAAGTTTACAGGAAACACAAGAGTGGGGAGTTAAAGGTACTGCCAAACTTCTGTGGAAATTTATTTTCGTGCTGTTATATGGAGTAATTGGAACGGTTTAGTTGCTTCAGTTTGGATAGCATTAAAGGCAATAAATAGGACAAATACTGTGATGTATGATCTACTCAATATCTTAAAAATAGACGCAACCTTAGGCTGCTGGTTTCTAACCGCTGTGGTCATGGTATTTCAAATTCTTTCTATACTGAATAGGATATTATCATCATCACTCTTACAGATGTTCAAGCTGGAGGATGTCGCGATGGGAATATGGATCAATGAGATGAAGAAGGATGGCTTGGATGTCAAGTATGAGAATGATGGGAGGATCTTGGTTGAAGGATGCGAGGATGGGTATGTGGTTGCTCACTACCAAGAACCAAGGGATATGATGTGCCTCTGGGATAAGTTTCAGAAAACGAAACGAGGAACATGCTGCAAAGAATAACAGAAATACTGCAAATGATGCTTTATTTTTCGGTGGTTGTTGTTGGCCGTTGCTTGAACAGACACCATCACGACAAAGCGTTCTTGATATATACAGCCCTGCCTAAGAGGATTCTTGTAGAACTGGAAGGCAAACAAAGTTTTGGATGTCTTCAAGTGTGTTTCGTCCGCACTTTGAAGAGTTTCAAGTCAAACTAGGGGATATGCATTGTAGACAGAACGTAGGTCACATCTGTTTTGGTGTAGGTAGGAGGGTACTGCTTTTGCTTACTTTGTGGCTTGTAAAATAGTATCTCGCTAGAATGTAGGATACATCGGCGGCAGTTTACGTTAGGATAGATTGAGCCAGTCTTACCATTCTTTTGAAAGGAATGCATTTTGCTTCTGATGTAAAGCTATTTGACGGCCATTCTCTTGTATAATCCAATCAATGTTCGCTCCACGCTTTTTTTTTTTTGGGTCCCAGTCACCCAATGATTCATTCTGAAGAAATTTCAAATCGGTACTGATTAATATAGGGTCACATCACACCCAAGTTTTGCAGGTGATAAGAAAACATGAATGAACCATGAAACGATCAAGACACCATTTGATCACAGATTCACAGGTACGCAAGAAAGTTACACTGCCATACTCTCTGTTCTGGTCTCTACTGTTGTTACGCAGCCAAGCAACCGATGCCGTAGCGGGTGTTTGGGAACAGCAGGAAGAGGCCGCTGCACACGGCGCCCACCATGAGCGGGAAGCTCTCCATCACCTCGTCCATCTCCTTGCGGTGGCCGGTGACGAGGCACCCGGAGACCCGGTAGTCCGCGAGCGCGACGGCCGCGAAGACCAGCACCGACATGACGGCGTGCACGACGTCGACGAAGGCGAGCCGGTACCTCTCCTCCCTGGGCACCTCGACGCCGAGCCCGGTCCTGAACAGCGACAGGCCCCGCGGCGTGACGAAGCCGTAGTACACCTTGCCGTCCGGCGCGCGGAAGCTGTCGGTGAAGTGGAAGAGGAAGCAGGAGGCGGCGCAGAGCGCGAGGAGGGCCCTGAGCATCGCGACGCTGACCGCCGAGCAGGAGCCGTCGCCTGAGGCGGCCGGGAGGAGCATCTCGAAGGTGAGCAGCGTGCCCGTGGGGAGGAAGTTGGCCAGCATGGACGTCTTGGAGAGCGTGCTCTGGACGCCCCTCGCCACCGCGCGGCGCTTCCTTCCCGACGGCGGCGAGCCGCCGCCGCCGCGCACCTCGACGGACACCGCACCGGCCGCGGCGACGTTGCTGCGGTCCATGGGCGCGTTCTTGGTTGGAGAACGTACGTGGAAGTGGAACTGTTTTCGCGACGTTCCAAGAGACTGGAAAGCAAGCGGTTGGTTTGCTGCTCGGCTGTCCATGGGCGCGTTCTTATGTAGATGTACGGCGCGTAGTTGGCGAACGTTGGGCAGTGCTCGAGTTCAAATGACGTGCTTTCTGCTGGTAGGCGTTAACTGTTCCCTCCGATCACTTCAAATCAAAATTGTCAAATGCGTGAGTGCATGCCGCGTGCGTCTACTGGCGAGATCGCTGGCCGCCGCCTGCCCGAGCCGTGCGAGCGCGAGGCTGCTGCCATCCCACGTACTCCCAAACTTCGCCCACCAGGGAAAGCAGCTCCCCCAGGCCCAGCGGTGTTCACGGGCTAGAACGAATGTGTCTTCCAGCCATTCAGGGCCATATATGTTTCATCACTGGCCCAAAACCACCGCTCCAGCAAGCCCCATACTGATCATGGAATATATGGGCACGTTTGGAATATATGAGCGTGTGTGATCAGTGGAAAAAAAAGAGGTACTGAAAAAATACTAAAAGGTACCAAATTGTTAAAAACTCAGTACCTACATTTTCACATTATTTTTCTATTTTTCGTTTTAAAATAAAGGGTAACTGGGCTAATTCCACTAATTATCTTTTCTAAATTTCTGATAAATAAAAGTAAAAAAAGAAATGCAACTAAAAGTAGCTGTGGTACTTAGGGGGTGTTTGAGACTCTTCCACAAACTCCACCGTGGAGGAGCTCCACAAAAAACTGGAGTTTGTGGACCACCTCTTCAGGTGCTCCCACAACTCCATCTTTTTTCCTCGAACAGAGCGCGTGGAGCTGAAACCATTTAACTAAAAAACGTGGAGCGGAGCAGTCTCAAACACCCATTTAACCTCATGGATAAAGAAATTGTTAAAACGAAATCTGGTATTTGTATTTCTATATCTTGACTGTTAAATAAAATTTCTTTTGGAGTTTGGAACCTTCTTTAGTTAAAAAATGTTAATGTTTTAGCTACCGAAATTTCAACTAAGCCACCTCGTTAATCAACAATAGGCATTCTATTCAAAATGATATAACACCCTTGCAAGAGATTTTCCACTAATCATGTTAGGATTCGTCCGAACAAAATTGCCCTGGTCCTCTCTACTTGCAAGTCGCCGCCGGGCTGATAGAGACCAAATGAGTAAGCGAGCACTCATGTTAGGCCAACTCCTCTACTAACCACACTTCCCACGTTGGTAGGTGCATCAAACCACCTCCAAACCTCAAGACAATGCTTCAAAACCCAAGAACTGATCACCATCCCGAACCTCCAAACCTGCCCATGCGGATCGAGTCAAGCCCAGACAAACTACTAGAAGCACCGGCTGACCGGCAAATCGCCCGCTGCTAATAAGAGGCCTCCTTTCTCGACCGCCTACCTCCTCGTGACAGAGAGCCTCGCGTTTGGTTTCCTAGGCGAGAAGAGACCAACTGAACGATCGATGGTTTGGGAGAGGAAGCCGCTGGCAGCTGCCCTGGCCGTGGCGCTGCTCCTGGGGCTGTGCCGCGGCGACGTGGTGCAGTTCATCTTCGGCGACTCACTCTCCGACGTGGGCAACAACAATTACCTGAAGAAGAGCCTCGCCCGCGCCGCGCTCCCGTGGTACGGCATCGACTTCGGCCGCGGCATGCCCAACGGCAGGTTCTGCAACGGCCGCACCGTCGCCGACATCGTGGGCGACAAGATGGGCCTGCCGCGGCCGCCCGCGTTCCTGGACCCGTCGCTGGACGCCGACACCATCTTCAAGAACGGCGTCAACTACGCCTCCGGCGGCGGCGGCATCCTCAACGAGACGTCGTCCCTCTTTGTAAGCTGCTCATATCTGTTGCTAGCTACTTACTAGGAAGCAGCAGACTTGTAGTAGCAAACACTAATTAACTCAGTTTCTTCACCTGAAATAATGGCATGCATTCAGATCCAGAGGTTCTCGCTGTACAAGCAGATCGAGCTGTTCCAGGGCACGCAGGCGTTCATGCGCGACAAGGTCGGCAAGGCGGCGGCGGACAAGTTCTTCGGCGAGGGGTACTACGTGGTGGCCATGGGCGCCAACGACTTCATCAACAACTACCTCCTGCCCGTCTACTCCGACTCGTGGACCTACACCGGCGACACCTTCGTCAAGTACATGGTCAGCACCCTGGAGGCGCAGCTGAAGCTGCTGCACGCGCTGGGCGCCCGGCGGCTGACCTTCTTCGGCCTGGGGCCGATGGGGTGCATCCCGCTGCAGCGGTACCTGACGTCCTCCGGCGGGTGCCAGGAGTCCACCAACAAGCTGGCGCGGAGCTTCAACACGCAGGCGGCCGCGCTGATGGAGCGGCTGTCGGCGTCGCTGCCCAACGCCACGTTCCGGTTCGGCGAGGCGTACGACTACTTCCAGGACATCATCGACCGGCCTTACATGTACGGGTTCAACAACTCGCGGGCGCCGTGCTGCACGCTGGGACGGATCCGCCCCACGCTCACCTGCACGCCGCTGTCCACGCTGTGCAAGGACCGCAGCCAGTACGTGTTCTGGGACGAGTACCACCCCACGGACAGGGCCAACGAGCTCATCGCGCTCGAGACGCTCAGGAAGCTCAACATCACCGTCGTCAACAACGGCACATCCGGCTAGCCGATGCACGAACGCATGGTGGCAGAATACAGTTCCTGGGTTTGGGGGTTTGTAATGGAACCGAAGAAAGCAAAGTCACTGCAAGGGAAGGATAATATATGTATACAAATGTAACTAATTATATAAAAGATTTTGTATAATATCAATAGCCCACTATGTCAACGGTCGGAGTGTGGCCACTATGGCAATGATAATGATCTAGCTATTTTAGTTCAATTTAGTTGGGCTTTTCTCAATCTTAAATCAAATAAATTCTATGACCCATAGTAAATGCTAGTGTAGTAATTAGTAAAGGATAAATCCTATATAGGAAATTATACTATAAACTTCAATATATGACTATTGTATGCACCTGTTATGAGTCTAAGAAAGGCGAAAGGCGAGCCCCACACCCGCATACACGCCATAAACAGGCTTGGGTGATCAGGTCAAGAGATGAGTGATGCAACATGAATGAAGGTTTTGCAGTTCCAATCTCAAAATGAAATGGGTGAGAGTGAGAGAAACGAATAGGGAAGAGGTGAGAGATGGAATAAAGAAATTTTATTCTTTAATATTAGGTAATGAGTGGTGTGACACAAATAGATTTTTTATAGTTCCAAATTCAAGGCGAGTAGGATAAGAGTGAGGGATGATAAACCATGAGTGAGGCATAGACAGACGGGGAGGAGAGTGAGAGACGGGGAAAAGAATTTTTTGCTCTTTAATATTTAGTATATAGATATATAATGAGTATAAGTTACAAATAAGTCTTATGTGCACATGTTTATCGCGAACCCCATGGAGCAACTGTGCGCATCTACCGTGTATTTGTCATACGTGTGCATGTGCAAACATCCAACGCATAAGGTTGTTGTTTAAATTTAGGAGAAATAGTTAACTCCTCTGGATGCATCTACATAAACGTGTATCGCGAATTTATGGTAGGTGTCCACGCCTCCCACGGTTGCATATGGTGGCCATTTTGATTGATTTTTTTTCGGAGCGGGTTCACAATAAGCACCACCACACCACCAGTCACCAGGCACCAGAGCTGACGTGAGCTAGCTCCTCACGAAGGACAGCTAGCGACCAACATACTACGACACGGAGGGTACCCGGCCTGTTGCTCGTGCAACGCAGTTACGCAAACGCGTTGGTGGTGGTGCCCTCCAAAACGCATTCTCCCACCGCCGGTCCACGGGGCGCGTACATGGCCAACCGGGCCGCACGGCACGGCACGGGACAGGCACGATTGAACACGGCACGACTAGGCACAACACTATGCGGCACGGATTAGCCATGACGTGTCGAAGTTACGGCCCAGGCACGACCCTAAAGCTTGTTAGTCGTGTCGTGCCGTGCCGATGGGCACGGCAGCTCGGCGTGTGCTTATGCCGGCCCAGCTTCGTCCAAGGAGCACCACCTCTGTCGTCGTCGGCGTTGCAGTGCGCCAAGCCGTCGAGTGTCGGTGTCGCGAGCCTGCCGCTGATGCAGTCGGGCCTCTGTGCGTCGCGCGGCCGCTTCTGGCACCTCGCGTCCGAGCTCTACCGCTCCCCGCGTGTCATCCCTGTGCGAGGATGCGCTCCCAGCCACGCGTCGCCGCCACCACGAGGACGCAGCCCCAAACGCGCGACCATGAAGGAGAATCGAGTGACAGAGTGAGAGAACAATGAAGAATGAGTGAATGACGGCCCTGAGGTAGGAGAATGGGAGAGAAAGCAAGGAGAAAGTTGTTTATATACCTAGGTTGTTTAAGATCCAACGGTGAGCGGAGCTGTAAATTAATCTGATCGTTAGGAATAATCGGGCCACTATCGTGCCAGCCCACTAGCCACGTTGTGCCCGTGCTGGCACTACGGGCCGAAGCCCCGCCCGTGCCGGCACTGGCACTATAGCATTCGTGTCGTGCCATGCTTGGACCGTGCTTTTTCGGGCGTGCCGGCTCACTGGGCCTGGCCCATTTGGCCGTCTATAGGCGCGCGGCGCTGGGTTTGCCGTGGAGATCTCACGGGACTAGCCCTCATGACTCCCTCATGTGCATTCTTCCATCACCGATCCACGGCACCACCCTCCGCCGTCGGCTGTAGCCGTGTGTAGCCGCGCAGGCTTGTCTTTTTCGACCATGTTTCCTTCCGAGGCACAGCCCCGACCGTCAGCACGCCACTCTATTGCTCTTCTACAAAGTGGGCCCCGCTGCCAGTACCAAGGTTCGAGAAGATCAGTACAAGAGGATCGATCGATCCCCCCGGAGCACGCCGTTTTCCGCTCATCGTGCGCCCCTTTCGAAGTAGCCAACCCCTCTGCTCCGCTCGTGCCGCCGACGGGTGGGACCAGTGAAACTCCGGGCCCGCGTGTCATAGGCAAAGCACGGCCTCAGGCTGGGTTGCCCGTAGCCGGAGCACACCGAGGAGGGAACGGGCTGGCTCCTGCTCGTGCGCCGCCCGCTTCTTTCCAAGCGCGCGCGCGCGCCGCAACCGCAGAAGCGCGAGCAAACGACGCGAGGCCGTTCGCGCGATCGATCGAGGCCTGGCTCCGTCACGCCGTCCCCGCCGTGATCCGCTTGGTCACACTCGCCACGCACACAACAAACTCACAGGGTGCCGTAAACCCTCCTCACTCCCAGTCGCCACTCTACCGCTGCCCAGAGTGCCCACCGCGTGCGGCACCGGCGGCGCCACCCCGTTGGACGAGCTTCCGCCCCGATCGATCGGCCACCGATCCCGCGGCCATGTCGTCGGCGGCCGTGTCGTCCGCTTCTTCCAGTTTCTTCCTCGCGCTCGCCTCCGCCTCCCCCGGGGGCCGCAGGCGGGCCAGGGTCGGCTCTCCGCCGTTCCACACCGGCGCCGGTCCGAATTTCGCGTTCTGGCGGGCGCCCCGGGACGCGGCGCTGGTGCGCGCGGAGGCCGAGGCCGGGGGCAAAGACGCGCCGCCGGAGAGGAGTGGCGACGCCGCCGCCAGCAGGTTGCCCCGCGCTCGGCGCAAGGCGGTTAGTTGGTCGACGCCTATCTTCTATCTATACCCGCCTCGATTTGGATCACTGTTTGTTTTCTGAAACCGACGTGCGTTCATGCTGCGCAGGTCTCCAAACGGAGGGATCCTCTTCAGCCGGTCGGCCGTTACGGCTCCGGGACGGGGAACACGGCCAGGAGCGGCGCCGCGTCGAGCCCGAACGCCGCGTTGGCGGCCGTTGAGATCAAGTCCATCGTTGCCGCGCCGCCGACGAGCATAGTCAAGTTCCCAGCCCCGGGCTACAGGGTGATCCTTCCCTCTGGGGACGTAGCACCGGAGACTGTCGTCCTCCCAACCCCGGAGCCACTGCATGAATCGCCTGGGGCAAACTCCGTGTTGCCGGCTTCCATTCCCAATCCTGACACCGATGGTGATGTTGAACCTGCTGAAAAGAAACCCGCACAGGTTGACGGAGATTCAAATGGAGTTGCTGCACCTCCTCCAGCTGAGCCAGTAGTACAGGAGGCCACTTGGGATTTCAAGAAGTACATCGGTTTTGACGAGCCTGTCGAAGCGAAGGATGATTCCAGGGTTGCTGCAGATGGTGCTGGTTCTTTTGAACACTACGAGAACAATGATTCTGGGCCTTTGGCCGGGGAGAATGTCATGAATGTGATCATGGTGGCTGCTGAATGTTCTCCATGGTGCAAAACAGGCAAGGACATTACTCCTTGTGGATTCTTTCAGAACTGCTTTTCATTTTAGTTTGCCTGAGTTACTGTGAGCAATTATTGAATATTTTTAGGTGGCCTCGGAGATGTTGTGGGAGCTTTACCCAAGGCTTTAGCGAGAAGAGGACATCGTGTTATGGTAGTACACTTGCCCTTCTGTTTTCTTTAGATTTCCTGTTTTTTCATCATCTTACATACATGCTGAATCTACAAGTTGAGAACTTGAGTTGCTCATAGCTGGATACTTGGATCTCATGAGATGCACGGTGTTGAATCCACGTAAAAAACAAGATATGAAAGTGCCATCCCTATCCCTATTCTTAGATAACAAACATCTGAAACCATGAATATATATACAAACGTTCAGCACGAATTTATATCTTGTCAGAAAACATTGCTTGAGGTAGCATTGTGTATTTGTGTTACATAGCTAACTATAATACATCACAGCCACATATTGCGAATTTTGAATCAGGTATCCTGAGATCTTAGATGACTTGATCTAATTAACACTATGAGGCATGCTTGTTTCAATCTTAGGTTGTGGTACCAAGGTATGGGGACTATGTGGAAGCCTTCGATATGGGAATCCGGAAATACTACAAAGCTGCAGGACAGGTATGTGTAAACCTCTAGATAGAAGGGAGCTTGACATAGGAAATGCCAAGGCCTAAACTTGCAATATATTCAATTTAATTGCCTTTTTTTAGCATACATTGCTTTTTTATTTTTGGAACTGCTTTTAAGAAAGCAAAAGAACTTGGTACGACTGTTTAGCTACGGATTCCAGGGTCAAAAGAAAGCAAAACATCCTGAATCCAGATAAGCATCTTGTCCTATTACATCATTAGATTGTCATGATCTCTGAGCAAGAGTTATTTTCAGTCTGGTGTGCACTTACGGATGGAGTCGATTTTGGATTTTGTTTACTTTCAAACGATAATTAGCTTTTGTTTTGGCTTGCAGGACTTGGAAGTGAACTATTTCCATGCATTTATCGATGGAGTCGATTTTGTATTCATTGATGCACCTCTCTTCCGGCACCGTCAAGATGACATATATGGGGGAAGTAGACAGGTGAAGCTTCTATCTTTCAATTGATTTTTCAGAATTCACTTTCACTGCACTTCTAATCTAACCAAAGCCATAGCTTATTGATTGAGATAAGATTTCCCATTTTATTTTAGGAATTTTTGAAGCGCATGATTTTGTTCTGCAAGGTTGCTGTTGAGGTAATCCCCTGAACTCTACTATCAACCATTTAAAAAATTTCTTAATTTTGTGGCTTTCACACATGTCGGTAGTTTCGTGCTAAGTGTGGCATAAGTAAATCCAAATCTAACCACATGGGCTGTTGGGCTCAACTTATGCAGTAGCAGATATTTTATTATCTTGATTTCTCCCTACTCATGTTACTGTTGTTCTTCAATTGGCGTGTTCCAATATTGTTCTGTTATATATGTGACTACACCTGCAGGTTCCTTGGCACGTTCCATGTGGTGGTGTGTGCTACGGAGATGGAAATTTGGTGTTCATTGCCAATGATTGGCACACTGCACTCCTGCCTGTTTATCTGAGGGCATATTATAGAGACCATGGGTTAATGCAGTACACTCGCTCTGTTCTCGTCATACATAACATCGCTCACCAGGTCGTTTCCTTCTCCTAATCATGAATTTGCTGAGCCATTGCTATAGAAATTAAAATGATTTAATTCGTGGCACATGGAAGGTTACTGAACCAGGCTCCTTATCTAGAAAATGAACAATAACATGCACTGCTTTCTTTCAAAAAAAAAAAAGCATGCACTGCTCTATTGGTCAATTGTTTCTTTCAGATTTTCAGTCAAACATTGCTTTTGGTTGGTTCTCAACTAGAATTCACTATCCTGCATCCTAACGGCTTTCCTCCTGTTTTTAGGGTCGTGGTCCTGTAGCTGAATTCCCGTACATGGACTTGCCTGAACACTACCTCCAACATTTCGAGCTGTACGATCCCGTCGGTGGCGAGCACGCCAACATCTTCGCCGCGGGTCTGAAGATGGCAGACCGGGTGGTCACGGTCAGCCGCGGCTACCTGTGGGAGCTGAAGACAGTGGAAGGCGGCTGGGGCCTCCACGACATCATCCGGTCCAACGACTGGAAGATCAATGGCATCGTGAACGGCATCGACCACCAGGAGTGGAACCCCAAGGTGGACGTGCACCTGCGGTCGGACGGCTACACCAACTACTCCCTCCAGACACTGGACGCCGGAAAGCGGCAGTGCAAGGCGGCGCTGCAGCGGGAGCTGGGCCTGGAAGTGCGCGACGACGTGCCGCTGCTCGGCTTCATCGGGCGCCTGGACGGACAGAAGGGCGTGGACATCATCGGGGACGCGATGCCGTGGATCGCGGGGCAGGACGTGCAGCTGGTGATGCTGGGCACCGGGCGCGCCGACCTGGAGCGGATGCTGCAGCACTTGGAGCGGGAGCATCCCAACAAGGTGCGCGGGTGGGTCGGGTTCTCGGTGCCCATGGCGCACCGCATCACCGCGGGCGCCGACGTGCTGGTGATGCCCTCCCGGTTCGAGCCCTGCGGCCTGAACCAGCTCTACGCGATGGCGTACGGCACCGTCCCCGTGGTGCACGCCGTGGGCGGGCTCAGGGACACCGTGGCGCCGTTCGACCCGTTCGGCGACGCCGGGCTCGGCTGGACTTTCGACCGCGCCGAGGCCAACAAGCTGATCGAGGCGCTCAGGCACTGCCTCGACACGTACCGGAACTACGGGGAGAGCTGGAGGAGTATCCAGGCGCGCGGCATGTCGCAGGACCTCAGCTGGGACCACGCGGCTGAGCTCTACGAGGACGTCCTAGTCAAGGCCAAGTACCAGTGGTGAACCCTCCGGCCTCCGCATCGATACGTCGAG